>OX465053.1:335042-487542 GCA_949841015.1 Aplysina aerophoba | reverse complement strand
CTCCCCCAATGGTTACGAGCCATATCTGTCGAGAACCGGGTTGGACCTTCTGAGGAGCAACTAATGCACCCTTTTTATCAAAATTTATAATATAAATATCAAGAATTACATTAAGTACTTTTTTCGCTTCTTTTTTTTTTATTTTATTTTTTTTTATTTACCTATTTACATGTTCACAGACAGTTCCTTTTAGATACTTAATTGTTAATTTGGTCAAATTCGCGTCGTGCAGGTGCGTGCATAGCTTTGTGCGCAGCTGTTCGTGAGTCGGGAAATAGAAGATTAAGTTTGGAATGGGAATGGGAATGTGCCGATTGGAACATTTAGCACGGAGAGAGAGGAACAGCTGGCTGGCTTCTTGTGGCTGTGCGCGCGCTTGTTTTTGTTAGTGGCTCGGGCGATGTGGAGGCATATCAGTCTCCTCCAACTGAGGAAGGCAATCGCTTTACGAGAGGAGTGTAATGAGCTAATTTACAGCTGTTCCCGACGTGCGCCTGGTACCATTGTACCATTTGTACTAGTGCCACGTTGGATCTTCTGGTTCCTAGCACCACCGAGTGTGGGCACTCAGATATCTAGCGATTGACTGATTGATTGCAGGGGCAACTGGGGCATATGTTGTGTGCTTCCACTTGGGTGCACTGTGACACACACACTCGGTGTACTTGTAGGTCAAGTCTCCTTCAGGGAGCACCGTCTACAAGGGTAGCTTTCTCTCTCCTCTGGCTGCCTTGGCCCCCGATGTTTTGCCCCCAGAAGCACACATGGTAAGTGAACCTGCATGACTGTGCTGCCGCACTCTGTGCCTGGTCTGTCAGGATGTCTGTGTGTGTGTGTGTGTGTATGTACATGTGTGTGTACATGTGTGTGTGTGTGTGTGTGTGTGTGTGTGTGTGTGTGTGTGTGTGTGTGTGTGTGTGTGTGTGTGTGTGTGTGTGTGTGTGTGTGTACGTGTGTGTGTGTGTGTGTGTGTATGTGTGTGTGTGCACTGCAGGAGTGCCCTTCACGCAGCATTCATTGTCCCCAGTTTTGTGCACATGTAGAATACACTCTCCCACTGGCTCACAGGTTTCAAGAAGCCTGCTCTGTTGTCCTTGAACAACAAGACAGCCAACAGGTTGAGAATGGGAAACATTGCTCAGCTTGCAATGACTGCCAAGAAGGTGAGAAAGGCCTTCTCCAAGCCCACCCAGCTCTCAGTGAGTGCCTCAGTTGATCCTCATCTCTGTGACTGTTCTACGAAGCCTATTGTCCTGTTAGGTGGAGAGCTTCCTCCTCGTCAAGGAGCTGTCAGCCAGTGGAAAGGGAAGAGCAGACATTGTCCAACAGCTTATCAAAGTGGTCAGTGTTGGGTGTGGTAGAGTGGAGTGAGTGGGCCATTGCACACATTTCCTACCACCATCCTCCATCTGCCTGCAGGGGGCCAGTGTCAACACAACCAGTGAGCAGGGAGACCCGCTGGTCTGTCTTGCAGCCAGCAGCGGTCACTGTGAGGCCCTTAAGGTGTTAATTGACTGCGGGGCAGACCTCACACAACTGTCAAAGTATGTATGTATGTTTGCTTCAGGACAACGTGGTTCTAAGCTGTGATGTGGTGTGTGGTGTGTGTGTGTGTGTGTGTGTGTGTGTGTGTGTGTGTGTGTGTGTGTGTGTGTGTGTGTGTGTGTGTGTGTGTGTGTGTGTGTGTGTGTGTGTGTGTGTGTGTGTGTGTGTGCTCTGCAGGAATGGTGGGAGTGCCCTTCACGCAGCAGTCTGAGAGGAAATGGAAACATCTCCTGTGTGGAGTTGCTTCTCAGGTGAGTGAATCACACACATTCAGCCAAGGAATGGTGTTCCATTTGATGTCCAGACTTCAGACTTTGTTTTGCCACCAATGCAGGTCAGGCTGCAACCCAAAGGTTGTCAACCGAGCTGGTCTCACAGCGGCCCAAGCAGCACAGGAGAAGGGCTACTCCCAGCTGAGGTCCCTGCTGACGGCACATGTCGGCTCTGCAATGCTTAAGAGCCTGCTCAAGTAGCAATGGCCAGGTGTGTTTGCTGGAGGCGGGGCTTGTGAGGAGTGGGGGAGGAGTGATCTAAGTTACTTCTCAACTCTTTCAACTCCCCAGGTGACTGTGCAGAGGGTGGTTGGCCCCAGAGATGTGGTGGGAAAGACTGCAAGACATGGAGGAGAGGCCAGACCAGCTCTACGTGCTCCTCCTCCCCTCCCACAAAACTGGATAAGGAGCTTGCACAAACAATACCTCTGAATGCACAATAATACCTAATAGTAATTTACACTGTTTTTGTAAGTTGAATGGGCTTTTTCTCATTAATAGCATTCCTGTCAACTGTCACCTCACAGCCATACATACACAAGAGCAGTTGTACATTGGTGGTGACGTCGACACAATTGTACACTCCTGATTGAGATGTAGAGTTGTACATACTGCAGAGATTCACTCATGCGTAGCACCCCCTGAGGAAAGCGGTTGCACAAGGGACAACTGCAACATAAGTCTGCAACACTAGGACACAAACCATCCCAATTCCAATTTCCCCCTTTTGATCGCGATCGATTCGGTTTGATGTTTCACAGTGGAAATTTGAAACTTGGAATGAGCCGGACACTGGTGGCCTCATGTGTACACTGAGGAGCTTTCTTAATTACTACAATGTGTGTTCAGAGGGCCTGGCAATGGTGAAGGACACTCATCTTGTTCTTGGGATGCCAGCAGAGAAGAGTTCTGTCCAAGTGAAGTTCTCCTTGGTGAGGGGAGGAGGTGAGTAAAGACTGTTCGATTCTCCATGTTGTTTTTTTAGGCCAGGCCAAGAGTGAGTGTAGTTGCAAACAGAAGACAGACAAGTCCACCTGGATGTCCTCATTGGTACACTTAACATTCCACTGGACAGCACTAGCTTTGTGAACAAAGGATGGCAACAGACTAGCACAGACGACGACGCACGCACAGTGCTCTTAAAAGGCTTAAAACCGCATTGACAGTGGACAGAGACAAGAGATACCACAACAGTTGACACATTCAATTCAATGCACACCACAATGAATATCCTCTGTAGATTCGCGTCAGTTGCATATAAAATGCTTGTCGAGGTGCAGCAAAACTGACTAATGAGCGTATTCACAATAATACAGTTGTCCGGTTCACACTAGTCACTCCTTGAGTCTGGCGTGGCTGATGGCTGAGACAGGTATGTGGTGGTCCAGGGACTCCCGGTACAGTCGGCGTATAAGGTGAAGATAGGACTGGGGGGACAGCTGAGGAGGGGTGGTATCGCGGGGAATCCCCAGGCTGTCCAGGAGCTGGGGGGCATCTGAGTGGAAAGACCTATGTTGTACAGAATTGACAATACATGAAGTTCTCCAAACACACAGGTACATACGTACAGTGTTATGTGCGACAGACAACACATTGATCCATGTGCAGCAAGTGTTGGCGAGCACATGCTCCATGTGCGGTGTAGAGTGGTGGGCGATGTGATTGAGTTGTGCTTACATCAGCACTTCCACCAGCGGTCTCCTCCTTATGACCATTATCTGTCTCATGACATCAAAGTATGTATGTATGTGTGTGTATGCGTGTGTGTGTGTGTGGTCACATGAACAGCAAACAGCAATAAATCTGTACAGCACACCACGAGAGGTCTACACCAGCGAGCCAGCAGTCCCCTCACCAGTGAAGAGTTGTTGCACTTTTGGAGTCAGTTTTACAAGATGTGCACACTCTTCCTTGCCAGCCTGCCATACACATAAGCACACATCATGTGTGGGTGTGTGGGTGTGTGTCTGCAAGTGCTTACAGCAAATTTACCTTGTTTCCACTTGCTTTCACCGGAGTCAGTGGGAGGTGAGCAGCAGGGATCTGCCCGGGGGAGAACCACATGCATCATATCAAGTGTATATATAGCTTGTGTTCTTCTCACTTACCCCTCCCCTCCCATCCCCTCACCTTCCCTCTCCCTTCCCATCCCCTCATCTTTCCTCTCCCCTCCCACCCCCTCATCTTCCCTCTCCCTTCCCATTCCCTCATCTTCCCACTCCCCTCATCTCCTTCTCCCTTCCCATTCCCTCATCTTCCCACTCCCCTCATCTCCCTCTCCCTTCCCCTCCCATCCACTCATCTTCCCTCTCCCTTCCCATTCCCTCATCTTCCCTCTCCCCTCCCTTCTCCTCCCCTCATCTCCCTCTCCCTTCCCCTCTCTTCCCTCCCCTCCCCTCTCCCCTCCCATCCCCTCATCTTCCCTATCCCCTCCCACACATACATACACACACACACACTCACACACTCATACCCCCCACACACATGAACACACTCATACATACACACACACACACACACACAACAGTCTGTCTGTACTGCAGGGCCACACCAGGATCCCACTCCCTCGGCAGCCCACTGGTTCCTGGCCAGGAGGACGCCAACAAACAGCACCATGACCAGCACTAGCACCACCACCACACTGGTCATCACCCAAGCACACATTTGGGCACTAAAGTGTGAGAGTCAATAGGGGAACTATATCAAAGGGCTTACAGTGCACCCTGAAGGCCATCTGCACCACTGGATTGAAAACCAAAATGCACACCATATACACACAAACACACACACACATGTACATGCACAGACACACACACATGCACATACACACACACACTCATACACACACACTCATGGAGGAGGTGTTCTCACTGTGGTAGTGACGGAAACTTTTGCACTATGTATAGTACTCTACTGTGAGTTCAGCTTCTGATTACAGGGCGTGATCATCACTTAAGCCATGTAGGAGGAGGTGTCACAAACAGCTAGCTGTGAGATAGAGTCCAATTACTTGAAATGCACACATATGGTTCACTTATTACAGGATATTACAGTAGGACTTTAAATTACTTGTCCAAACTAATAATTGTGCATTTTATAGCTAAACAATTCAAGAATACAAGCTAGTCGTTCACTTCCTCGGGGGCAGCTCTGGAGCAGGGCCTCGCTTGCTGGGTGCTGCTTCTCTGACTCGGCGTATCCCTGGCTTGCTGGACATCAGGCGACTGGGATTAAGACTGAACTGTAAGTGCAAAGAGAGGAGGCTGTGAGTGTATCCAGCTAAGTAGTCTGACAACCTCCCGACACTCAAATAGCAGAGCCAGCCCATTACTAGTCTGCCCAACTTCTTGTTGTGACGACTTTTCGCTGGGAAGATGGGTCTAGCGGGCCAGACGAGCCCAATGCTTCCACTCTTCTTTGCTCACTTACAGCACAGCGGTATACAGGACACACACTGGATTCGGTGATGCATACACAAGGACATACCACACATACACATTAGGTGCTTGCTGGAGCCAACTCACTGGAACTCCCGGGAGCTTGTCCCCTGCACCCCCTCCCTCTCCACCTGCATCACCGTTGCTCTCCTGCTCAATGAGCTCGTTGTAGTCTGTGGTTGCACCAGCCTGAGACAAACAGGTCAGCAAGCAATGCCTTAGAGCGGTCATCAACAGCTGAAACTGTCGAACATGCGGACATTGCTTGCATGGGTCATCAACTAAGGTCATGGGGATGACAATCCTACGACCCTATTCAACCATGCTACCTTATACAGGCATCAAACATGGTCATCTACAACTACATAGGTACACTACCATATATGGGCATCACACCTTACACTACACACACACCGTGCACACACAAGACACACCTGTCCGCATGGAATGGTTAGGAGGTCCCCGTCATCGTTGACTTGGTGCTGCATACGAGAGAGGAGACAGGAGGAGGAGGAGGAGGAGGGGGAGGTGGAGTACGGAGAGAGAGAGAGAGGGAGAAGGAGGAGGGGGAGGGGGAGAAGGAGAGGAGGGGGGGAGGAGGAAGGGAGTGGGAGAAGGAAGGGTAGGGGGAGGAGTAGAGGAGTGGGAGGAGGAGGGGGAGGAGGAAGGACAGGTAAGTGGAGGTGACCGGACATGGTTAAGATCGCATGTAGGTTCAGTGCACCGCCTCACCCTCTGGTACCATTTGACCATCGCTTCCAGGGAATTGTGGACCTTGGCTTCGCCTACAATGATGTACTTCCCAGAAAGGGTCTGGTCAATCATGTAATGACGGCAGCGTCCAGTCACCCTAAGCCGAGGGAGGGGAGGGGAGTAGACTTGAAGTTGTGCAGTGTAGAAGTGTACGCAGTATGAGTGTGCCCTGTCCTGTGACTCACCTGAAGGACAGGGTGTATCCAAACCGAGTTTCACTCACTCGAATCAGGAAGCAGCCGTTGGGCTTGTCAGTAAGCAACTGCTCTGCTTGTCTGAGAGAGGGAAACAAGGAGAGGATGAATGCTCTTGCACCCGCTACTCTGAACAGTGAAGGGGGCAGCCCAGCACTGAGCCAGACAGTGTGTGGCGTGCTTACAATCCCTACCTCCTGCTGATGATGCCGTGAAACCACTGCTGAATGGTGCCGGTGGTGTTCTTCACTGCACTCGTCTGCGTCTCCTTGAACCACCGCACTGACCTGCACAGACACAGGGCATAAGTTACGTACATGAGACAAAGAAACGAGGCACGCCATGAGGCGCCAGCGCAGGGCAGACAGCTGAATGTCTCACCAAACCATGAAATATTATGTAACTCACGCATTTCTTGTCCCTTCTTTTCCAAATTTCTTGAATTTTGCTTTGGGATCGATAGGAATGAAATCGTCATCCCCACTGAGGTCATCCTGTGTGAGCAGGCAGTAGGAAGAAACAGCAGATTTGGTGAGTGCAAGGTATGCAATTGGAGCAGAGAGGTTGTGCTCACATCTTCGCTATCGGAGGAGGGCGGGGTGGGCTCTTTCGGAGGTGAAGGAGGCGGAGTTGGCTCCCTTGGAGGCGGAGTTGGCTCCCTGGGAGGTGGGGTTGGCTCACGAGGCTCTGGTGGTTTGACTTCTGCATGGACAAAATGACAGCACCATCGTCAAAAGAGTGATGCCAACAACCACACCCCCCCCGCACACCAGCCAGAGACGTCACCTTTGGGTCGCTTCTCATCCTGCTCATTCATGTGCTGAAGTCGCTGGTAAATGGCTTGTGTGGGGAGTGGCACGTGTCTTAGGAGGGCGGCGACCACCTTTGCCTGCTGCTCGGACGCCAGCTGCAGCTTCGTGAACTGCCTCCGTGCTACAAACCCTCGGATCACTGCGCAATGGGAGAGCCACGTGAGGGAGACACTTGTAGGATGGGGGTGGGTGGGGGGTGGGGCGAATGTCGTGAACAAGGTGGGACACAGCATATCACAAGCAGGAGGTGGGTGCATGCATGTGTGTGTGTATAAGCATGTACAGATGGTAGCATGTGCGCGTATGTGCGCGTATGTGCGTGCGTGTGTGTATGTGTATAATGGTTACACTAGCATGTGTTCAGGTGTGCTCACTCACGCTTTTGAATCCTAGTGGCTGCCTTCTGCACTTTCTCCAGTTCCTCCACCAACACATCAATGTGATAGTATTTGAGAAAGACTTTTGTTTTGCCAATCTGGAAACCCTTCAGTCCTGCCTTCTCACAAATCAGCTTGCAATTGCCGGAGGATGCTGCCATCTTTGGGTCAGCAGCCAGCAGTTTGTACCTGCAGCACAGCAAGATAAACAGCAGTCACACCAAATCTGTCCCCCTAAATTCAACGGCAGAAACGGAGGGGCCTAATTTGACAAAGGGGCACCAATTCGGCAGGCATCCCATTTAACTAATTTGGTGGGAGAATGTTTATGGCATGACAGCACAGTCACGTTTTGGGTGGGTCATTGGACGGTCTGACCATCATAGGAATTTTGTGCAATTGTTCAGGCTACACTTCGTTCATGCATATATCTTATATAATTTATGTATAATAATATCATGTATATGTAGCCGTGACAAAAGGTGAGACATTTCAACCATAAAGTTTGTTGTTAGTTACAAACCGACCGCTTTGTAACTGATGAAGACCTTTTTGTTTGAACACCTTACCATCTTGGACATCTTCCTTCATTATTTACTGCTACACGAAAGCTCAGTGTTGATCAAGTTCAAATGTATATCGTAGCATGTGCCTCTAACATAACTAGCGAATTGATCTCGAGCATACGTACGAAGCAGATTCAGTCAATTGCAACTGACTGCACTGCAGGATGTTTTGGCCATGTAGGCCTTCGTCAACTTTTGTACACAGTTGACAAAGGCCTACAAAGCCCTACGTACGTGGCTGAAACATCCTGCAGTCGGCTGTCATTGACTGAATCTGCTATGTACGTACATACATGCTCAAGAGCAATTCACTAGTTATCAACAACGAAGCAATGACCCTCTAGGATATCAGCCTCCCCACCATATCATCACCACTGACCTGTCAACAAACTCCGCAAACTCTATCCGCACAGCGTAGCCCTCTCTCCTGATGCGCGTGGTCTCCAACATCCCGGTGTAGCGAAGCTGGGCAGTGATGTAGTCGCGTGTGAAGAGACCCGGGCGCTTCTGGTGGTTGGGCTTGATGCAGCGGACAAAGTGAGGATTGCACGCGCTCATCTTTTCAACCAAGACCATTAGGGAGTTCTTGAACTGGGAAGCCACTGTGGGCTTGGGTCCTCCTCCCTTGGGCGCTCCTCCCTTCTTCCCTCCAGGACCACCTTTGCGCTGTAAGAACACACATGCACACATACGTACATACGTACATACATACATACATACATACGTACATACATACATACATACATACGTACATACATACATACGTACATACATATGTATGTAAGTATACATAGGTATGTTTGTATGTATGTATGTAAAAATGTACAGGTAAAACCCAATCCATACTTGTGTTGTGTGTGCGTGTTTGTGTATCAATTTGCGTGGGTAGGTGGGTGGGAGGGTGTTTGTTGGTTGGTTTTGTGTGCTGCTCACTGTTTTTCCTCTCTTAGTTTTCCTGTCCACCTCAGTCATTGCCAGCGTACCAGTGCGTGAAATAGTTGCTGCAGGGGAGGGGACAGAGGTACTCACACACACACACACACACACACACACACACACACACACACACACACACACACACACACACACACACACACACACACACACACACACACACACACACACACACACACACACACACACACACACACACACACACACACACACACACACACACACACACACACACACACACACACTGGAGCACACACACACACACACACACACACACACACACACACACACACACACACTCACACACACTGGAGCACACACTAGCCATACTACATTGGGTTCACGTACAACTATGTAGCATGTTTACATCTCCACACGTCTACAGCCACATGTACGCACACGCTACAATGTCACACCTGCAAACTCTGTTTTATCACATGTGTGCGTTGTAAATCAGTCGGCTGCAGTATGGCTGAGAGTCGTTGTAGTCGCTCCATAATAGAGTGTGTGCAGTGTTAGGTGAATGGTCATGTATGTACACCTACACACATACACAGTATGTCCACACATACACAGTATGTCCATACATACACAGTATGTCCACACATACACAGTATGTCCACACATACACAGTATGTCCACACATACACAGTATGTCCATACATACACAGTATGTCCATACATACATGCTCACACATGTAGACTACTGGGGCAGACCTCGAGGGACTCACCGATGAAGATGCTCCGGATTAGTGTGTTTGTGCTGGACTGCATGAGCCCTACAGCACCACTGGGGAGGGAGTCCCTGTTCTTCTCCAGGAAGCCCTCACTTGTGTACACCACCTGCACAAGAGGGGGCACACACATGCACACACACACACACACACACACACACACACACACACACACACACACACACACACACACACACACACACACACACACACACACACACACACAGAGAGAGAGAGAGAGAGAACCACCACCTGTTGTTAACAGCATGAAGCAGAGTACAGTACACATTTCAGTCCTCATACACCCACAAAAGCTCCTTACCGGCCCCGCATAGTGGTCCACAGTGAAGTAGTCGGTCCGCGTGCCCTTGGCAGGGTGATAGAAGCCAAGCTTCTTGAACTGGCTGTTGAATTTTGTGACCAGAGTGTCATCACTGGCTTTGGGGAAGTTGCTCTGTTCGTCCAAAATGGACACCACACCTAGTGGCTTTGCCAAGAAGAACTCCTACACGGGATAGAAGAGGGGGTAGGCACCACTGGTACGTAACACATGCATACACCTGTGTAGAGTGCACCCACCCACCTCCACATCCACACACATATACACACATGCACAAACACGCAGGCACGCACACACACACACACGCACACACACACAACACATACATGCACACACACGCACACACATGCACACACACACACAACACATACATGCACACAGGCACGCATGCACACACACACACACACAACACATACACACACACACACATGCACGCACACACACACACACGCACACGCGCGCGCGTGGCCCTAGTAACCCACCAGAACAGGTTTATTGTCCTGGTACTTGACATCGGCGGTGTTTATCCCCTCTCTGCGATACTCCTCCAACTCCAGGGCAAAGATGTGCTCGTTGAAGAAGAACTGGAGCTGTTCGTTGGCCAGGTTGATACAGAGCTGCTCAAAAGAGTTGACATCAAACTTCTCAAACCCAAAGATGTCCAGGATGCCAATCTCCACCTCTGAGCCATGAGGGTCTTTGGGAGGAGCAAGCAGGCCGTTCGTGCGGTTCACAATCCAACGGAATATGCGATCATACAGAGATTTTGCTACAGCATCCCTTGCGACTGAGGACAGTGTGAAGAGGAAGTCAAGAGGGGGGGGAGGAGGGGAGAGGGAGGGGAGGAGATGAGGGGGAGAGGAGGGGGAGAGAAGGGGGAAAGGAAAGGGGAGATGAGGAGGAGAGTGGAGGTGGAGGGAGGGAGAGGAGGGGAAAGGAGGGGGTGAGGAGTGGAGGAATAGGGAAGGAGGGGAAGAGGATGTACAGAGATGGAGAGGAGGGTGAGAGGAGCGGAAGATGTAAACAGATGGAGAGGAGGTGCTACCAGTGTAGCAAAGATGCTGGCAGCCGCCATCCACCTGCCTGCCCAGCTCACCCAAGGCCTTCTCCCTGGTGAGGTGTTTCCTGACTTTCTCTCCTCGAGTAATGTTCTCCTGCACGGTGAGTAGGTCCCCCATCTGCTCCATGTCCACCCCAATGAGGTCCTGCAGAGTCGCACAAGTAAGGGGCACCTTTGAGATGTTGATATTAACACTACTATCACCTTTACATACATACAATTGTATAATGATTAGTTAAGGCCTGAGTGGCTCAGCCATTCATTCACCCACAATCATTTTGGTAGAAATCCAGACATTTAGCAACTACGCATACAGCTGCCTTCATCAGTGAATGAGGACGGGACCGTAGTCAATGAAGGCAGCTGTGTGGTCGCAAAATGCCAGCCTGGATTTCTTTTGAAACCTCTGGCTGGCTAGTGTGTGCCAATTGATTATTAATTACCACAGAGTGGTATGGACTATGAGGTGACCTGTGTCAAAAGATTTCCCCAAAACAAGCTTGCCACAGCACTTTTTGTAGTCACCAAATGGACACAGAAAGGTAGCAACAACCACTCCTGAGACAAGTAGAGCACACACTGGGCTGGCACAGTGGCTGCCGCACTTACCGCCACAACCTGTAACTGGGGCTTGTTCCGGACCGCGGACTGCTCGTCATCATTCTCAGAGAAGTCCACATTCCCAAGGTGCATGATGGCGGAGAGGCATTTGTACATGTTCATTTGGTGCTGTGGAACATCAAGCAAGTTATGTAGGTAGGTCACAAGAACAGGCAGCTACTGCGGCTAGCCCTCCCCGGCCAGCTGTCACCATTTGTTGCACACGTACCTCCTCCTCAAACCCCACCAGGTCCATAGCATTCTGCAGTTCTTCCATCTGAAGTTCCTTCATTGGACCAATTGTCTTCATCACCTCCCAACCATTACTGATGTACCTGCATAAGCCAACAATTCATGGTGCTCCATCTCCCTCTCTTCTTTAAACTCCTCCCTCTTTCTCTCTCCCTCCCTACCTCCTCCATCACTCCCTTCCTCCCTCCTTCCTCCATCCCTCCCCTCTCCCTTCCTCCCCGTCACCCTCCCTTCTCCATCCCTCCTTCCTCCCTCTCTTCCTCCATCCCTCTATCCTTTCCTCCTTCCTCCATCCCTCCCTCCTTCCTCCATCCCTCCCTCCCTCTCCCTTCTTCCTCCACCCCCTCTTAACCCTAATCCATCAACTCACTGGCAGTCTTTCCCCTCAAACTTGCACGCAGCCTTCTCCTCTGCAGACAGACCAGCCATCATGCAATAGAAGACGTGGAAATTCATCTCCCCAGGGTTCTGGTACACAACACGGGACTTCTCCAGCAGGTACTCATTGACTTTGGCTCCAACCACTGCAGTGCAGTGAGGATGTGGATAATGACATGAAGATATCAATGTTTCGTACTGTACACACACACACACACACACACACACACACACACACACACACACACGCACGCACGCACGCACGCACGCACGCACGCACGCACGCACGCACGCACACACGCACGCACGCACGCACGCACGCACACACGCACGCACGCACGCACGCACACACACACACACACCGTGGCCATCCCTGAACTTCATTTGGATGTACTTCCCAAAGCGACTGGAGTTGTTGTTCATCAGCGTCTGTGCATTGCCAAAGGCCTCTAGGAGAGGATTTACCTAAGAGGAGGGGGATGGGGAGGAGGAGGGGGCGGGGAGGAGGAGGGGGCGGGGAGGAGGAGGAGGCGGGGAGGAGGAGGGGGCAGGAGAGGAGAGTACATGCATGGAGACACACACTGTGATAAAGACCCAGCACACCAGCCGAGATGTCACATATGAGTGTTGTGACAGTAGGCCCCACCCACCTGGAGACATGCCCCACCCACCTGGAGACATGCCCCACCCACCTGGAGACATGCCCCACCCACCTGGATGACATGCCCCACCCACCTGGATGACATGCCCCACCCACCTGGATAATCTTCTGCTCAGTGAGGCTCTTTGCATGGCTCAGCTCGGTCAGATGGCCCACAATGAACTTGCACGACTCAGTCTTCCCAGCCCCCGACTCCCCACTGCAGAGAGACAGCAGACACCAACACATGCGGCAGATGGCACACAACACCGCTGACGACCCCTCTCCCCCCACACAAGCACACACAGTTCCACTCAAACGCTGTCAGATGTGCACAGTTGACTGGCACAGCAACAAAAGTCTAAACACGGTCCATAGGGCCCCAATATCCACAGAAACGCTTAACATCCTCTGTTTCTTCAACAAGATCACTCATCCCAATAGTCACACACACACACCTGATCACAAAGCACTGGTCCCTTTGCGTGGCAACCATCTGCTGGTAGGCAGAGTCTGCCAGGGCAAACAGATGAGGGGGGAGTTGGCTCTTAACCACATTCTTGTACTTGGCTTGATTCTGCATGCACACAGACAGACGGACACACAGACAGACAGAAGATACATATTAACACCTGTTGATGAAGTGGCTGAGTGTGTACAAGTGTTCATAGCACTACAAGATGTATGGAGTACATGTAGCTCCATGGCAACCAATTCACAGCCTCTACTGCCCCCACTGTATATGGAGTGGTATCCTCAGAATTTGGGAGTGGGAGGGGCTGAGTGGGAGGTGGGAGGTGCTGAGTGGGAGGGACTGCATGGTGGGAGGTGCTGAGTGGTAGGTGGGAGGGGCTGAGTGGTATGGGGGACTGGGTGGTGGGAGGGGCTGAGTGGTGGGAAGGGCTGAGTGGTGGGAGGGACTGGGTGGTCGGTAATGTGTGCTCTGAAACTGGGATAACCAGCTAAAGCTAAGTAGAGCATTGCCGAGGTACATAGTCACATGAGTGCAGCACACAACACTGAGTGTGTGCTGGCACTTACAGGACAGCCTTACAGCAGTAAGAATATAAGTACACACTAGTAGCCTAGTACAGAAGTCTAAAGATATTCCTAAAAAGTAGATAAAGTGAAATATCACGAGGAAAATTAATTTGTACGTATCAAGCAAGCTGTCAATTATTCTAACAGCATTAACCCTCTACGCTCCATACCCTGCCCTGGTGACTACCACATTATGGACAGTGGACAGGACCAGGATTTAGTCTGCTAAGTGCTACCACTATGTGTGATAGAGGATCTGATACCAATAGCAAATGCCAGCCTGGCCTGCTTGTCCCTCTCTGATGTTGGGAGGCTCATAGTTGAAGTGAAGTGATACCGATAGCAAATTGATGAGCAACAACACAACTGGTAATAGTACTCACTAGCAGGACGTTTCGACCTGGAGGTCTTTGTCAACTGCTTCTTACAAGATAAGAAGTGCTGTAAACAGTTGACAAAGACCTCCGGGTCAAAAAGTCCTGCTAGTGAATATCATTAACAGCTGTGTTGTTGCTCATCAATTTGCTATCGCTATCAGTTCAATGCAGCTGTGAGCCTCCCAACATCAGAGAGGGTCTAGCAAGCCAGGTTGGCCTCACATGCATGGTTGCTGGTCGCTGAAGCAGTCTGGAATGACAGAAGAGGAATGGTTATCACGGTGTGTGCGTGGCAGTGCTCTCTATGTAAGGAATGGGATGAACCTGGTAGCACATACCACAAATTCCTGCAGGCTTCTCATACGTAAGAGTTTTTCCCACAACTACACACCACATTCCCACTGCACTGCTTTGTTATTCAAGCATTTAAGCATATTTCCCCCTTCCCTCCTCCGCCTCCCTCCTTTCCTCTCGTTTTCCGCCCTTTCAGTGACCAGTAAACTGTTTCTGGTTGAGCAACTAACCTCTGCTTGTCACCCTAATGTCAACCCACACCACACTACACCACATCTTAGCAACAGCCACACACCCATGCCCCCTACGCGAGCCACCATCGCTATCCCGCGACACAACTGTCAGAGCACTGAACAACTTACAGTTTTGTCGTAGATCTTGAGCTCCTTGTACGGGTTGACTGCGCAAATAATGTCCCCGACGTACGTCTACAGGGAAGGGGAGGGGCCGAGGGGCGAGGAATGTAACAAAGTAAGCATGCGCAACTGAGGGACAGAAGCACTGGCGTACGTACGTAGATTTTGTCCTTGGCGTATCTGGATTCTATCTCCGCCAAGAGGATCTCCTCTGTCAGGTCTCCAAGCAGGGCCAAGTCCTCTGTCTCGCCCACAGGTCTCGCCATGACTGCTCGCCGTCACTCGCGGTCAGCTCCGGTCTGCACAGTGCGCGCGCGTAGGTTAATGATGCTGACACTGGACTCAGAGCCAAAGCACTCGAGGGCGACTGACTGAAGTGATGCGGTCTGCCTTACCGCCCCGAAGAATGCTCGTGTGGCACGTCGTACGCTGCAAATTTGGAGATTGTGTGCGAGGGTGTGTCGGCCGAGCGTAGGCGGGGTCGGAGGTAAACCCCTTTAATTAGCAGACATCCGTCTAGCATGCTGAGGACCTTGCTGCTTTCCCGCTCCCCTCGCCTCACCTGCTCTCTACGACACCGAGCTAAGCAGTTCACCAGGATGACCTCCTCCTCCTCCTCCTCTTCGCTCCTGATCAACGACCCAGCATACGCTTGGCTCAAGAAGGACTTGGGCTTGCAGGAGGAGAATGCTGGCGTCTTTGACGGCAGCTGGCACGCGAAGGGAAAGGTCTGCTCCGCGCCTGTTCACACAACTACACTTCATTGTGTCTTGAGTTGTAGTTTAATTGGTGCACGTTCAACACCCCTTTCACTAGGCAATGTAAAGATAGCAAATATACTGAAACCTCTCTATTGAGGACACCATTGGGACCCAGCTGGCTGTCCTGTATAGAGAGGTGTCCTTAATTCAGAGGGAGATTTGTACACAGCTCGGGACTACAGACAGTGTCTTTATTAGAGAGGTGTCCGTAATTTGGAGTGTCCTTTATGGAGAGCTTACGGTGTATACACTGTAAGTGTCCATAACTGAAGGAAGTCTTTCATCTGCAGCTATGGCTGAAGTGAACTCACACCTAGAACCTAATGCATACAATTTACACACAAGTACATGCAAAAAAAAAAAATGAGATAACATGTGATCAGGTGTACATATAGTGCAGTCGGACAGTTAAAGGCAGGAGCCATCACCGCAAATTGGTGGAGTCATTGGTGTGCTACGCTGCATTGCTGCTGTTTGTGACTGCCAGTAACTGTTACGAAGTGGAGAGGCTGCTCCTTGATCACTTCCAATGGTATTGGACTGGACCTGCTCCTGTCTCCTCCCCCGGCCTCTTCCCGCTGCAGATATATGAGTCTGAGTGCCCTTCGAATGGACGTCCCATAGCCCGTGTGCAGGAGGGGACACTGGAGGAGTACAGTGCTGCAGTTGACCGAACAAGACAGGCTTGGGATACATGGGTGGAGGTGAACAGAGCAGCATCAACAGAACGGTAAAGAGTTTTTCTATACCAACTAGAAAACGGTGAGAACCATGCCGACTTTTCGACCAGGAGAATCTTATTCAGGACTGAGGTAGAAGCTAGCTTTTTTCAGCCTGTTTTCTAGCTGGTATAGAAGAAACCTTTACTTTTCATGCAACAGCCAGCTGAGAAGCCTCTGCTTCGCCAACATCATCCGGTTCTGTTTTACTTGTAGTCTTTTTCAGTGCCACATTACATTTTTGCCAGGTACCAGCACCAAAACGAGGAGAGATTATCCGTCAGGTCGGACACGCTTTGAGAGAGAAGATCCAGTCCCTAGGACGACTGGTACGTCAGCAGTGTGCAACCTGTGTGTGTCAATGCTGTAGTGTGTTGTGTTGTAAGTTGTCCGCTTGAAGCAGTTTTTGCTGTGTACTGCAAACTTATGGCTATCCATCAGGATATTGGCTAGGCCAATCTGCTGTGAATGTCTTGAGAAAGTAGACGAGAAGTTTTGGGATTGAATGAGGGATTGTTGAGTGTCAATCACAGTAGATTGTGCTCCAATGCCCTTTCCACTGTCCCAGTTTCAAATGTGTGATAATGCTCACAGAGCTCACTTGTGAAGCGGGTCAGGGGTGGAGCAGCCTGACCCGCTAGACCCATCGACGAGAAGTTGGGTCTAGCGGACCAGACTTGGGCTGGAGGGGGCTCTTAACATAGCCAGGCCCTACCTACACGTTGCAAGACTGCCCTTGACGGTGGTGGGCTGTGCGGTGCTGACGGTGAGTATCCACCACTGCAGGTGTCCCTGGAGAATGGCAAGATTTTCCCTGAAGGGGTGGGGGAGGTGCAGGAGTATGTGGACATCTGTGACTATGCTGTGGGTCTCTCCCGGATGTTTGGGGGCAGCGTGATGCCCTCAGAACGTGAGTCATGTGACTGTCACATGACAACTGACATGTACAGAGGAGGCAGTCCTAGTACAGGGTGCTGTGTCAAGCAAGCAATAACCCTCACTTCGTGCTGTGTAAAGTTGCTCAATACAGTTTATTCCTCCTCAACTGCTGACACACAGGCCCAGGTCATATCCTGATGGAGCAGTGGAACCCACTTGGGGTCGTCGGCGTCATCACCGCTTTCAACTTCCCCGTGGCAGTCTTTGGCTGGAACCACGCAATCGCCATGGTCACTGGAAACTGTGTATTGTGGTGGGTGCCACCACCTGTCTGTTTTGTCTGTCGGTCTCTGTCCGTCCGTCTGTCTGTCTGTCTGTCTGTCTGTCTGTCTGTTGGTCTGTGTGCCTAATCTGTATGTCTATCTGTCCGACCGTTTGTATGTATGTCTGTCTGCGCTAACTTGTGCTGTGTTCTGTCTTAGGAAGGGAGCCCCTGCTGTTCCTCTCACCACAATCGCTATCAGCAAGTGAGATAACTGGATCAAATGCTTGCATCCAGTGTATGCACACACACACACACACACACACACACACACACACACACACACACACACACACACACACACACACACACACACACACACACACACACACACACACACACACACACACACACACACACACACACACACACACACACACACACACACACACACACACACACACACACACACACACACACACACACACACACACACACACACACACACACACACACACACACACACACACACACACACACACACACACACACACACACACACACACACACACACACACACACACACACACACACACACACACACTTTATATATACTACTACTCCCCTCTCCCCCTCCATTATATCCCAGAATCATCCACCAAGTCCTGGAGGCCAACAGCCTGCCCCCACAGATATGCTCCACTGTGCTGGGAGGTGCTGACACTGGGTGAGTGGTGTGGGCGGGGTCAACCTCGGGAGACCGGCTGACTGGCACACTCCAGCATCTCTTTCTCTCCCAACCGGCATGCACATTAGAGGGGCAATGGCTGAGGACAACAGACTGGGCCTCCTCTCCTTCACTGGCAGCTGCCAGGTTGGGCGGGAGGTAGGCGTGACCGTGCAGAGGAGGTTCGGTGAGCTGCACAGGGGCAGTGACATGCTGACCACTAACTCCATCTGCATAACACTTGGCTCTCTGCAACGTATCCTGAGACTGGTTGGGTGGTAGAGTGGAGCTGGTAGCCCTCTCCTATCTCCTGTCTCACGAGCTAGACAATCTTTTCTAAAGACCTGTGGACCATGTGGTATATCTTTGCTGTTTGGCTCCAGCTGCTTTGCTGCCAAAGCCTTCTTTATCATTCTTTGCTGCAGGCCGCTTTCTGCTTGAACTGGGAGGGAACAATGCCATCATTGGTGAGTGGCTGAAGGGACAGATGAATTGATCCTGAGCGTGTACACAGCAGAATCAACAACAACTGATTGCAAGACATTTCGGGATTCGCTGTAATTGATTCTGCTACATGTCTGCCCAAGATCAGTTCACCCGTTATCAAAAGTAGCAGTGATCCCCTGTGTGACGTCAATGGCTGAGGAACTCTGTCTCATCTTATAACACGCTGTACAGCCAAATTGCTAGCCTTCCTGTCCTGAGGATGGGTGAGGGTTATTGCTTGCTTTGGTGGGGTGTAATCCACTGTTCTCCTCCGCAACTGCAGTGGACAAAGGAGCAGACTTGGAGATGGTGGTCCGCTCGTGTGTGTTTGCGTGTGTAGGGACTGCTGGGCAACGGTGCACCACTGGGAGGAGATTGGTAGGGGGCGGGGCTTGTGGCACCACTAAGACACGCCCACACCTCCTCATCGCTTGCTCCATATCGTGGATTGCATCCTTAGATCCTTCATGAGAGTGTCTATGATGAAGTTGTGACACGCCTGAAGAAGGCCTATTCACAGATCAAGATTGGGGATCCTTTGGAAGGTATCTTAACTTGCTGTGTGTGTGTGGAGTGTCTGTTGTGCATTTCATCCTTCCTCCCTCCTCTACACCTCCCCTCCACCTCCCCTCACTCCCTCCACTTTCCCTCACTCCCCTCCACCTCCCCTCACTCTCCCCTCTCCTCCCCTCTCTCCCTCTCTCCCCCCACCTCCCCTCCCTCCCCTATCCCTACTTCCCTCCCTCCCTCCTGTGTAACCAGAGGGTGTGCTGTATGGCCCAATGATCAGTGAGGCCGCTGTCCTGAGCTACGAGAAGGCAATCCAAGATGCCATCAGTGCAGGAGGGACCGTGGAGTGTGGAGGAAAGGTACAGCATGGTGTGTGTTCAGTTGTGGCAACAAAAGGTGTACCTCCCACCCCCTCATTGCTTCCTCCTCCCTTGCCCCCAAAGAGGATCAACAGACCTGGTCACTACGTTGAGCCCACCATTGTGTCTGGTCTCCCACACGACTCCCCTCTGGTGCACCACGAGACCTTCGCTCCCATCGTCTATGCCCTCAAGTTCAAGGTGTGTGCGTGTAGCACATGTGCTGTGCCTTTGTGTGTGCATGTACGTAGAACTTGAGTAATATCGTGCTTGTCTGTCGGTGTGTGTGTGTGTGTGTGTGTGTGTGTGTGTGTGTGTGTGTGTGTGTGTGTGTGTGTGTGTGTGTGTGTGTGTGTGTGTGTGTGTGTGTGTGTGTGTGTGTGTGTGTGTGTGTGTGTGTGTGTGTGTGTGTGTGTGTGTGTGTGTGTGTGTGTGTGTGTGTGTGTGTGTGTGTGTGTGTGTGTGTGTGTGTGTGTGTGTGTGTGTGTGTGTGTGTGTGTGTGTGTGTGTGTGTGTGTGTGTGTGTGTGTGTGTGTGTGTGTGTACACAGGAGCTGGATGAGGCCATTGCTTGGAACAATGAGGTGAACCAAGGGCTGACCAGTGCTCTCTTCACTTCAAACACTGGGGACCTCTTCAAGTGGCTGGGGTGTGTGCACAATGCAATGGGGCAGCCCCTGCAATCACGTTTCATCCACACTATACTGCACAAGTAGAGCAACCTTCTCTGCTACCTCCATGTGCAGTCCAAAGGGCTCGGACTGTGGCATTGTCAACGTCAACATTCCCACCAGTGGAGCAGAGATCGGTGGAGCCTTTGGTGAGCACGTACAATACTAGCCAGTACCCTGTAGTTGTTCACTTTTACTGTTGCCATGGTTACACAAGGGTTGTGGTGTTGCCATGACAACAGGTGTTTAACTGTACTGTTGCCGTGATTGCAGGCGGCAACAAGCACACTGGATGGGGAAGGGAGGCAGGCAGTGACTCCTGGAAGCAGTACATGCGGAGGTCCACATGGTAAGTCGTGGGTAGGTGGGCGTGGCAATGGGGCAGATCATTCAGCTGGTTCATTTTTTCCCCTCATTACATAGCACCATCAACTACAGCAAAGAACTGCCTCTGGCCCAGGGGATCAAGTTTGAGTGAACTGCAGTCTCTCTGACAAGGTGGACTCCATACGTGAACTGTTACTTGAATGAGGTGCACATTGTCAGTCCACCATCTGTGATAGTGTGAATGCGTGCAGTGATTTATGCACACATAAAGAACTGTTGAGCATTCGTATTCATATATTATGAACCTTGGAGTAGTACATGTGCACACGGACTACATGCATTGTTAGTGTCATCACCAGAGAAGACTACCACTTCACAATCCACGTAGCACAGCACAGCTTCAAGCGTGATAGTAAGTGAAGAAAAGTGCTCACAAAAGTGAGACTACAATTCAGTTATTGTCAAAAGTCCACAATACACCCAAACGTGTATGCCCAGCACCCTATAATAAATAAAATGTCCAATTTTTAGATCTGTGCACTTCCCCCATGTTCTTCCCCTCAATGCTCTGCACTGAGGGAGGGAGGAGGACAGGTGGCTGACTTGGACAGGTTGTACTGTTGGATAAAAACCTCACTTCTCACACACAGCTGCATGTGCTGTATGTGTGTATACAATATATTTTGACCATGTGTGGGGTCTGTACAGTTAGAAGTGAGCACACATGGCTGCCTTCACTGCTTGTCTGTTCCCCTTGGCTGAGCGCTTGCCCTTGACACTAGCAGCTTGGAGCTTCACTCGAGGGCGGTGCCGCCTCTGCCTCTGACGCAACACCTCCCGACGTACCTGCTGCCGCATCAGCTGTGTGTCCAGTGGAGCCCCGCCCCTGGAGGTGGAGCAAGGGGAATCCCCCAGCTGGTCTCTATGAGGTGGATGTTGTCTGTTTTCAAGACTGAGGCTATCCAGGACTGCCTCAGTCTCACTGCTCTCTGACTGCGAGCTATTGTCACTGCACCCTCCCCTGTCTGTGTCAACTCCAACTGGCTCGGGTACATGGCCATCTCCAGGACAACTGCTGGGTGATGTCAGTGGAGGGGGTAGCACTGGGGATTCCCCATGTTCTGAATCACCAGATGTGCCTTTACTATTATCAGACTCCTCCCCTTCTTCTTCCGTGTCTGAGTCGGCATCCTAAAGCAAAAGACGAGCGATGCCAAGTGGTCACAGCAACTATGACAGTCAGTGACAAAATAGTGACAGAACAGTGACAGTTGATACCAGCAAGGAACATCCAACACTTGCGTGAGTACACAAAGAATCATTTTGACAAACCTGCTCTTCCCGTGCTTGCAGGAGCTCCTCAGCGTCCTTGCTGAACCCGCTGGCCTTCACCTCCAGGTCAAGGCTGGCCTCACGCCTGCAGCAGTGGGCGGAGCAATGGGTCAGTAGTGGGCGGAGCAATGGGTCAGTAGTGGGCGGAGCAATGGGTCAGTAGTGGGCGGAGCAAAGGATCAGTAGTGGGCAGAGGAAAGGATCAGTGATCAACAGCAGTTCTCCACTCGGACAGCTGCATCCTTCGGCTTTCAGCAGACAAACAAGGACTTGTGTGACAAACCTTATGTCCTTGAGTTGAGGGAGATGATCACTTGATAGGCCATACCGCTTCAGGAAGAAGTCGTGGACACACTGCACATCTCTGTCAAAATACCTGCCACAACAGCACCAAAAATACTTTAAAATTGTTCCAGCCACTGCTCCTAGTCAGTACCACATGCATTAAGATACGCAAGTACACGGCATGGCATGACTTCATCTAGTCCCACACACCAGCCCTTACCTTTGCGTTGCTATTATTGCACAGCGGCGAAGGCAATAATAGCAACGTGAAGGTAGGAGCTGGCGCGCGATACTAGAGTTCAGCTGCCGTCCTGGTGACGTGCTGGAGGCAAGTACACCCACCACTCTGCGTTGCTGTGTGCCGTTGAGACCATCTGAGGGAAGTCAATGAGAGTGAGCCTGTCCTGTTTGTCCACCATTACATTGAACTCGTTGAGGTCACCGTGGATCAGTCCACAGCGAGCAAGTCGGACAGCCAGATCCAGTAAGGCGTCGCAAGTTGCAGCTGGATCCTTCAGGTCATGCACTTGACACCTGGGGTGGCCAACAGGAGGGCTGGGGGTACACGTATTGTAATGGTATGCCTGTGTGCGTGGTCGGGCGCAAGACATGTGTCATGTGTCAGGCGAGTGCAATGGCCTTACAATCTAGCTGCTTACAGTGGGTAGCCATCTTTGAGTTCCATGACAACACAATGCCTGTTATTGTCAATGGGTTGAGGAACAGGGAAGCCATTGTCATGCATCACCTGTTGGTGCAAAGACAAAACAATAACATATCAAACATCAACAAATCACCACACTACCAGACATCCACCTATGCCCTCTGTCTACCGCCTCCTCCCTCAGACACACCTTCATGTAGGCGAACTCCCTGGCAGCAGACAGGCGACTTAGGTACACCCACGACATACTCTGCCGATGCTGGTGGTAGTCTCGCTTCTCTTTCAGCTTCCGAAAGGAGTTACGGCCCAGCCTTTAGTGGATATTGCAACACCAACACTGACTTCGCAAATGTCATGCTCACTGCACAGTGCACAAACTTCATAGTACAACATTCCATTGCATAAAACAGTACACCTATTGCATAATATAGTGTACTTATTGCATAATCAAACACACATTTCATAATGTACTACACATATTGGAGTACTTGTTGTACCTTACTAGGCAAAACTACTTCTCACCTATGAAGCTTCATCGCATACTGTTTTCCCTCACTGTCAGCCACAATGTATATATCTGCGAACAGAGGAACAAAAGCGACTCAGTCAATGTGGCCTGGTCACATGACTGGGTCACATGACCACCCACCCCACCTGACTCCTTGCCAACACCAATCTGGTTGCCCACAGAATGCAGCACACCACGGCTGGTGAGAGCATGCAGGGCCAGGTAGTCATACCCTGCGAAGGTCAGCCGGTAGCCCGTGGCTACCATGGAAACAGAACATTCATGACACAGTTACCAGCAGCACCACATCACAACTGACCCTCCTAATACAGTGTCACAAGAAAATTCTGTTAGTGTAAAGCAAACACGTAGACCGTTCTAAGAGAACTTTACTCTACTGCCAGGAACAAGACCTTGAAGCATTTGCTAACGAAGTGTCACCATTTTTAATGCTTGGCTAGTGCGTCCCACGTTACCATGAGGCTGGCGAATCGGCTGACCGCACTGCACCTAGCTAAAGCTATAGCATTCATCCCGGCTTACTCTTCCTGTGCTCGAAGTGAATCAGTTTGTATCTGCACAACTCTCGTAGGATCTTGTGGCAGTGCCCGTGCGGCAGGCCGGCCACGCCCGCCACTAGTTGCGCCGGGACAACCTCATGATTCCGCATGCCCGTCTCTATCTGGCGATTCAAAGAGAGAACGGGCAGGTCACATATTAACTAATGCTGATTACATATCCTAACGAAACAAATTGGGTTTAGTCAAGAACGTACCCCAGTGAGAACTCGAAAGTCGTCTTTAGATAGGTACCTCAGCAGAGCTGCATTCAACTTACCCATCGTGGTCTTTTTACACACGAGGTAAGGGGGAATCCCCCCAGTGATGCCACCTCCCCCGAACTGTACTTTAATATGGCTGTGTGTGTCTTGCACAGACGATCTCTGCGCCAGCTGCCACAGAGCTTGATCGAGATAGGTGATGCAGAGGAGGATGCAACGTTGATCACGGATACTATTGAGGTCGTGTCAGTCACGCTAGTAACTCCTCTGCGTGTTTTATTTTGTACTACACTCGCGCTTTCCTTTGCAGGAGTTTCATGCATGCTTCAACTTCCTCGCGCGTGTTCCTGACCACTTCTTCCTTCCTGCTGCCAAGTCACTCACTCGCCTCTTTCTCTGCTGTAACAACCTGACTGCTGTCCCCTCCCTGGACACGCCCCACCTCACTGAATTCGGGCTCTCCAATAACAAGATCACAAAAATGGAGCACTTGGACCGTCTACCCCACCTGGCACGTCTTGACCTAAGAGCAAATAGGATTCGACGTCTGGAGGGGCTCAGCGCCAACACGCGGCTATGCAGGTTTGGTGCTGCACACATCGCAGTCACATGCACATCAGTGATGTCAGCATCTCATTAGCTGTTGCTATGTACTTATGTCATTCTTCTTGCAGTTTGTCTTTGTCAGGTAACCTTCTCGAGGATGTGTGTGGCAAGGAGCTGCCGAAACTGGACCATCTGGCCTTTCTTGGCGTGCAGGGGAACATGGTAGGCCCACACACCCCACCCTCCCCTAGCTCACCATCACCAAATGATGTAGTCATCACACCATCACAATATACCTCACCACACCTCATCACACCATCACAATTTCCCTCACTACACCTCACCACAACATCACAATTTACCTCACAACACCTCATCACACCATCACAATTTCCCTCACTACACCTCACCACAACATCACAATTTACCTCACTACACCTCACCACAACATCACAATATACCTCACCACACCTCATCACACCAACAATTTACCTCACCACACCTCACCACAACATCACAATTTACCTCACTACACCTCACCGCACCATCACAATATACCTCACTACACCTCACCACAACATCACAATATACCTCACCACACCTCACCACAACATCACAATATACCTCACCACACCTCATCACACCATCACAATTTACCTCACTACACCTCATCACACCATCACAATTTACCTCACTACACCTCATCACAACATCACAATATACCTCATCACACTACTAAACCCACACCACATTTCACAGGCAGACCATGCAGTTCTTCCATTTACATGCAACCAATGCAGCTCAAATGGCTCGTCCATGTCTGAAATGATTTTGCACTTGCTGCTCACACATCAATCATGCAATCAGTGGTAGTAAAGTGCACCACGCTATAAGGCTCATGGACAAAACAGAGGTCCACTGTAGCACTCCACCTGTCTATGGAAGCACACGCGTATAGCTTATTTACAGCACATTGCGTATGTTAGGTGTACATAATCACATATGTACACATATTGTGTATGTACACATAGGTGTACACACTATTGCGCAATACTGCGAACCAACCATTATGGGCTAGCCTCGCACACTAGCCCCCATCTTTGCCATTGCTATATTGTGCAATCATGAAGGTGTCCATCGCCATTGCTCAGCATAGCAATGGCAAAGGCAAAGGATACCTTTGCGATTGTGCAATACAGCAATAGCGAAGGAAGGGGCGCCAGGCAAGGCTAACTGTGGGTAGCCCTTACTTACCTAGGTGGGCTAGCCACCTGCTGCCCAGTTTGTTGTGAGACCACACAACTCACTGCAAGTGAACCTCATGGCACAAGCTATTCCACGTGTCATGTGTAGACACTGTGTTTACACTGACACAGTTGGACCTCAATGGGAGGCTGTGGCAGCACCCTTGTCCAGGCCTGTGCCCGTTGCCCTCGGTTCCTGCTTTCCTGCTTAACCGGAATACACGCCCTTCCTCTCCTGCTAATAGCCTGTGGGTGCGTTGTGTGTGTGCATTCCTACAGGCCCGTGTGGTAGGAAGGGAGGGAAAGAGATGCATCAGTGCAGCCGAGTTATGCCATTCATGAGATGTGTTGCCATGATAACCAACTTTTCAGCTCTACCTGGAATGGCATGGGAGGGAAAACTGACCCAAATTCCATGCATGGCACGTCTCGTGGAAGGAGCACTTCATGAATGAAACTTGACCCACGACCTCTTCTACCCCCATCTAACCTTCAGGAACAACTCTCACTCACTCTCTGTCACACACACACGTACACACACACACACACACACACACACACACACACACACACACACACACACACACACACACACACACACACACATACATACATGCGCGCGCGTGCGCACACACACACCACACACACAGTCTTATGTTCCCGGCAGTTAAATTGTACAGTAGGGGCAATAAAACAGCTAGTGTGTGTGCTAAGGCATACATGGACATGCTTGTTAGAATAGACTATTAATTAAGTTTTTTTTTCCATTTCTCTTGTGTACGTAGCTCTCCTTTGCTGACCTTGCTGTTGCCATGGAAATGGCACCCCACCTGAAGGAGCTGAGTGCAGGGGGAAACCCCTTTTCCCTTGGGCAGCCACTGGGACTCGTGAGCATTCAAACGAACTACAGGTTCTGCAGAAGGGAAGATGCAAAGTCACACGCACAGTCATGTGACCTTGATAATTATATTCATAGCTTTTTGGCCAAGCCTGGCATTGTGCAATGCAAAGGTTGCCATCTAGTGAACATAAGAACCTTCCTAATCCAGCATCTCCCAGAACTCCAAGTACTTGATAATGAACCCATAACCAGTTAGTTTCTGGTATGCATTCCTTCGGGTACAGATTAATGAGTGATGCAGTACACAGTAGGAGACAGGAGACAGGTGCAAAGTGCATGGCAACTGGCCCACATGGCTGGCAGTCAGGTATGCGTATATCCTCTTGCATCTGTGGCAGTGTAGACCACAGGCTGTGAAATCACCAGTGACCCAGTGTGGGTGAGGCAGTGACTACATGGACCACTCCCCTTGAGGCCACACCCCTCTACAGGGAGTGAGATAATGTGTCTGTCAAGAAGGATGCACTGTCTTTGAGCGATAGCACTGGGTGTTCACAGAGAGTGATGCAAAATGCCTCTGATCCAAACTTTTATCTAGCGTATTTTAAATGTAGTGTCCTTTTGTGTACCATTTCAGCAACAGGTGAAGCTTCATACAGACTATTTCTGCCTCTTGGGGGCTTCTACAATCTGCATAGGAGTGGGGTGTGAGGGTGAACTCACGGCACACACATCCCAGCCACTCAGTTTTTGAACAAACTGTCTATGCAGCAACAAAGTGCTGAGGAATGCTGTGGGTGATGGTGGGGCCTACACACCATATAGATAACACACGGCTCAACTGGAATGTTGCCATTGGCTTCAGTTACTTCCTGCCCTGGCCCGAGTACGCTCTCTTACCTTGTGTTTTGGGTGCCGCAGTGTCTCTGTGGTTGGATAACCTAGGCAAGGAAACCTTGTAACCTCTGCAAGTCGACCAGTAACAGTAAGCTGCTGAGGAATCTTTGGTGCAGAAGAGGCTGTGAGAGGCTACTGTTTCAGGTTTTACTCCCAGAGTGCCTCCCTGTCGCCTGTAGCTCCAGTGCTGTAACTTGAGGAGCCTGTCTAGTATCTTGTTTTTCCAAGCTGGGCTGCTGTTAAGTAATCGGGAGGTGAGTGGTGTGTAGCCATGTCGGGATGGGGAGGTCACCTCGAGGAATACAAGGTGGCCATCTTGGGGGCTGGAGGGGTGGGGAAGAGCGCGCTTACTCTTCGAATCATTTCTGGCACGTTCACACCCAACTACATGCCCACAATTGAGGACTATTATCGCCATGAGACTAACGTGCAAGGTGTTGGCTCGTGTGTAATTGAAATCCTGGACAGCGGCGGGACAGAGCAGTTTTCATCCATGCGTCAGCTGTACATCTCTTCCAGCCAATGCTTTGCTATTGTCTATGCCATTGATGACAAGGACTCTCTTGCAGAAGCAAAGAGCATCTACCAAGAAATAGTGGAGTTAAAGCCCCCAGGCCTGGCTAAAGTAGTTCTGGTAGGGAACAAGTGTGACCTAATAGGTTCTTGGCGGGAGGTGTCCTTTCAGGAGGGAATGCAAGCTGCCCGGGGGATGAACAATGCTCCCTTCGTGGAGACTTCTGCGAAGGATGATATCCATGTGCAGGAGTTGTTTACCCGCTTGGTCTATCTGGCACGGGAACAGGTTGCAGAGGCCGGAGGAATGCACTTGGACAAAGGGCCACCTCGCTCACACAGCACCAGCTTTACGGAAACACTGCGTAAGTCATTCAGACTCAGTCGGAAGCGTCGTGTCAACTCTGTAGACTTCAACTTGAGTAATGGAGGATCGGCTCAGTCTGCTTCCCAGACCTCCAGTGCGCAAACTCATCGTCGTAGGTTCCGTTGCTCTATCATGTAACTCTCTGCAAATGTATATCAACTTTTTATTCTGCATGATACTGTATATAGCCTGTATGTGTCAACATTTTAACCATTTGTGCCCTCTGGTGTTGTGTCTATGCACCCACTGCATTTTACCCAACCCTCCGGTATACAGCACACATCATTGCTGTATATTTCCCAGTAAACTGCACGCTGTCATCCTGTTTTAACATTGCAAGTTTTACGTGCACTATATCTTGTGTGCACTATGTCTTGTAACAAATTGCCTCACATGACTGACATGTTAGTACAATTTTAAGAGCTTCTCTACATAATTATATACTTATATGCTTGCCTACTTTTTCTGCATTAATCTCTTTTTCAGTTACAGCAGTATTATTTATATTGCATCAAGTTTTTATTCATCCACAGCATTTGTTTCCAGTTGAGTGTATATATATATACACTGGAGCCTTTCTACAGAGAGCACCATTGCACGGCGTGTATGTGGCTGGGGCAGCCGGCTGTCCTTTTAGAGGTGTCCTGCAATTCAGTGCTCCCTTTGTAGAGAGAGAGATGTTCCAGTGTACGCACTATTATTCTGCAAAACCTTCATCTGGCAAAGACAATATAACGCAGACAAAACTAAATAATGTAGCAACATGCAGCAGTTGCACTTATGTTTGTTATGCTGTTTGGTAGAATGTCCCCCAGGACTCTAGCTACATAGGAAAGGAGGTAATTACTTATAAATTATATTAGCGCTTGAGTGCATGCTGCCGGCGTTCCGCCGCCCAGTGTCACGTGACGTAAAATGGGGTGATCGCGCCACTGAATAGCTGACCTGTGCCTTGGAACGGGTCAGCTGATTTTCATATTATGACTATATATGCCGTACACGCATGTTGACACACATTGGTCATGACTACGCAAGAGAGGGCCCCATCTTCCTCGGAGGAGGACGTCTGCGAACGTCTGCATGACGCCGGAGATGCACTTCGCGAAATCCGCGAAGATCGCGCGGTTGGCTGCATACCGTGTTTGTACGGCAGAGCAGCTGTGGAGGCGCTGTTCTCCTTCTTCGCGCGGGTGCTAGTGCTGAAGCCGCCGTGGGTCGCGCTAGTCGTGTTCTTCTCCGTGATCGTAGTACTGGGGGTTCTGGGCAGCGGATTCCACCGCGCGCGTGTGGAGACAGACGAGGAGAAGTTGTGGGTGGAGTCGGGCGGACGCCTGCAAAATGAGATAGGCTACACTGAGAGATACCTGCCACCCGATCAGCAATCATCGAGCGAGGTCCTCATCCAGGTCCTTCGAGGGCGGGACCTGAAGGCCAGGTTGAGAGACCACCTCGCTCTGTTGCGGCGAGTGAAGGACATCCAAGTGAAGAGGGGTGAGATGTGAGTTGCATGGGGTAGTCTGTGCAGTGGAGGATGAGGAAGAGCTACATGGGGTAGTCTGTGTGGTGGAAGATGAGCAAGAGCTGCATGGGGCAGTCTGTGCGGTGGAGGATGAGGAAGAGCGGCATGGGGTAGTCTGTGCAGTGGAGGATGAGGAAGAGCTGCATGGGGTAGTCTGTGTGGTGGAAGATGAGCAAGAGCTGCATGGGGCAGTCTGTGCGGTGGAGGATGAGGAAGAGCTGCATGGGGTAGTCTTTGCGGTGGAGGATGAGCAAGAGCTGCATGGGGTAGTCTGTGTGGTGGAGGATGAGGAAGAGCGGCATGGGGTAGTCTGTGCGGTGGAGGATGAGGAAGAGCGGCATGGGGTAGTCTGTGCAGTGGAGGATGAGGAAGAGCTGCATGGGGTAATCTGTGCAGTGGAGGATGAGGAAGAGCGGCATGGGGCAGTCTGTGCGGTGGAGGATGAGCAAGAGCTGCATGGGGTAGTCTTTGCGGTGGAGGATGAGCAAGAGCTGCATGGGGTAGTCTTTGCGGTGGAGGATGAGGAAGAGCTGCATGGGGCAGTCTGTTGTGAAGTGCACACTTTGGTGTTCCCCTAGCCCTGTGGTATACAGTGGAACCTCTCTATAAAGAACACTCAGAATAAGGCCACCTTTCTAATGAGGACACTGTCTGCAGTCCCTATGCAACCACATAGAGCTATGTACCAATCTGGCCTCTGAATTAGGAACACCTCTATACAGGACAGCCATGCAGCTGGGTCCGAATGGTGCTTACCATACAGAGGTTCCACCGTGCCCCGCCTGGTGACCACAGCTGGGCAGTATACACAATTCAGATTTTTTCCTGCAAACTTCTCTATGGGTGCTAGTGTGCTGTTGTCCCGCTCCTTCCACTTTGCAGGGTGTTCACTTTGGACAACCTCTGCGTGAGGGAGAATTCTCCTCCTTCACACTTGATAAATCTTGATAAGCTACTCGGATCAATCAACCCCTGCCTGGTCCTGACCCCACTGGACTGCTTCTGGGAGGGCTCTTTCCTCCACCAGCCGGTGCATCCGGTGCAGTTCAATATATGTGACGCGTCTTGGGCCAACAATGTGTCATGGTCCAATGTGAATGTGACAGAGGCACTGAAATGTGTGGAGGAAAATGATACATTCCACCCCCCATGCTCAACAGATTCACTGATTACACAATTAGTCAAAAATTCAGTAAAAGAGGTGTGTGTGTGTATTTGTGTGTGTGTATGTGTTTATTCATGCAATCAGTGCACCTGTGATACGTTGTGTTAACTTTGGAGGGGCCTTTGTCAAACATTCCTGTCCAGTGGAAGTTTGCTTCAGTGGTGCGCACTTCCTTGTCACGTTTTGCCAGTGCATTGTGAATGGAGGGAGGATGACATGAAGGTGTATACGTAGGAAAGCATTAGCATATATAGTGTCTCTATTCATTGATACACCATTTTCACCTGTGTGTGCGTGCTGAGTATATATACACCAGTGAGCATAGTGAGGCCTTGTATATGTAGGGTATACAGCAGCACTCCATTACAATCACTCACATCCTTGTGTACAGGGTCTTAAGGTGGCGGGTGTGAAGGGGTACAACGAGCGACCGTGCTTTCAAGACAGCACCTACAACCTATCTTGCCCTTCCCAAGTGAGCACAGTGGAGCTTCTCCACACTCTGAAAGAACACCTCTCTAATGCGGACACTGTCTGCAGTCCCAACCACACAGAGCTGTGTACAAGGGACACCTCTCTACACAGAACAGCCAGCTGGGTCCCAATGGTGTCCTCTATAGAGAGGTTCCACTGTAATTGCTTGCCACCGCCTTGCACGGGTGCGAGTGGTCTCTCCTACCTCCCCTCCCCCCTCTCCCCAGGTGGTGCATGGAAGTGGGAACCTGAGTGCTGTCTTGCGAGGAGGGTGCAGTGGGTTTGCGTCCAATGCCATGAAGTGGCCTGAGGAGATTCTGGTTGCAGGTGGGTTAGGGCACACATCACTGGGGTGGGCGGAGCTTATGACCAATGTCGGAGAAGTGGGCGGAGTGTACAACTACGTAATGGCCAGGAGGGGAACGGGCGGGATGTGTGACCAATGATGAGAGGTGCTACTGCATATAGGCTGCAGGATTAGTGTATTAAAACCAGGTCTTGGGTTAATTAGGAGTGGCTGCACGTGTCAGTGTACAGTTAGTCTCTTGCACCAATCCCTACCTTCTGCATTACTATTATTGTGCAATCACAGTTGTGCAATAATAGCCATGTGGAGTGGTGGGGCCTCGTGCAAGAGACATGCATACAGGCACATAATTATTGTTGATAGCAAGTCACGTTAAATAAAACTGTGATGGTGGTACTACGTATGAATGTTGTCATAGCAACTGTGATGGTGGTACTACGTATGAATGTTGTCATAGCAACTGTGATGGTGGTACTACGTATGAATGTTGTCATAGCAACTGTGATGGTGGTACTACGTATGAATGTTGTCATAGCAACTGTGATGGTGGTACTACGTATGAATGTTGTCATAGCAACTGTGATGGTGGTACTACGTATGAATGTTGTCATAGCAATGACAACGGTACAACAGGTCTAGGGGAAACAGGAAAACGAGTGTGTGAAGTTCAAAGAGGGTAGTTCAAAGAGGGTGGGTGTACAGGCTAAAGAGCAGTTTTTCCTATAGCCTTTAAAGAACAGAATGAAGAGGGCACTGGGTTTTGTATTGGCTCTGTTGTGACAAGAAAGCATTCAGTTGTAACTAGAGGATGTGTTGGTTGCTCTCAGGAGATGGATGGCGTAGGGGAGAGGAGGGGAAACTCCCAGAAGCCCTGCAGACAGTGATCCAGCTGTTTGGTCCAGAGACACTGAAGGACCAGTTGAATTGGATCAAGGATGATGGAACAGCGGCACATATTGAGGAGTACGAGGCTGTACTCGAAGAATGGAAGCGGAAATTCACAAGGGTGAGAGACAGTGCCAGCATCGTCAGCAGCAGTGATGATGATGGTCATGTGATTGTCATGTGATGCTCTTGTGGTGACCATGTGACTCCATTTTGCAGACGGTGAGCAACTACAAGGGCGACACAAACGACACATTCCATGGCTGGAGCTCCAATAGTGCCACTGAAGTGGTGGAGACGTTCTCTGAGACGAACCCTCTTCTCATTGTCCTGGGCTATGTCCTAATGCTGGTATACTGTGCCTTGGCTTTCTCCCGGTTTGACTGGGTTCGCTCGCATGCTGGAGCAGGAATGGTGAGGGGGAGGAGGGGGAACGAGAGGGAACTAGTGGAACAGATGTTTATTAACATAACACTAGACAAAGAATAGTCTAGCGTGCTAGACCCTCTCTGCCGCTGGGCGCATCGTCTGCAGTGAAAGCAACCCTCTCTGCCGTCTGGCGTGTTGTCTGTGGTGAAAGCACCGTCTCTGCCGCCTGGCATGTTGTCTGCGGTGAAACCCGATGGTGAAGAGGGTCTAGCATGCTAGACTAGCCACAGAAGCGTTCATTCAGTTTCTTTCACTGGTGTAAACTGAGAAAAGCATGCCTAATCTAGCTAGCCACGTAGGCCCCTTCAATGAACAAGTCTAGTTTTGCTATTTTTCATGGCTTACATGCAGATATGTGTATGTCCTCCCTCCTCCCCTCCTCTTCCCCTCCCCCTCCCCCTCCCTCCCAGGTGGGTCTCCTGCTGGTGGTCCTGTCTGTCGTTGGGGCTCTAGGCTTCTGCTCGTACATCGGCATCGCCTTCAATGCCACCTCCCTGCATGTGAGTACTCAACCCACAGCCCCGCCCCCTTCGTGATTGGGGTGGGGCACATTATCCACGTCGCTAGCCTTGATGTCTCTCATCTTCCCCCTCCCTCTGCAGGTACTGCCTTTTCTGGTACTTGGGTTGGGAGTAGATGACATGTTTGTCATTGGTGATGCCTTCTTTGTGATGGATGATGCAATGAAGGGTTCCTCGCTAAAGCACCGGATCATGGCAAGCATGCGACAGGTGGGGCCGAACATCACTCTCACCTCTATCACCAACGCCTGCGGCTTCTTCCTTGCGGCCATCATACCCATCCCTGCCATGAGGACCTTCGCCATACAGGTGTGTGTGTGTGCATATCTGTGTGTGCGCATGTGTGTGTACATTTGTGCGTGCATACATGCGTGTGTGTGTGTGTGTGTGTGTGTGTGTGTGTGTGTGTGTGTGTGTGTGTGTGTGTGTGTGTGTGTGTGTGTGTGTGTGTGTGTGTGTGTGTGTGTGTGTGTGTGTGTGTGTGTGTGTGTGTGTGTGTGTGTGTGTGTGTGTGTGTGTGTGTGTGTGTGTGTGTGTGTGTGTGTGTGTGTGTGTGTGTGTGTGTGTGTGTGTGTGTGTGTGTGTGTGTGTGTGTGTGTGTGTGTGTGTGTGTGTGTGTGTGTGTGTGTGTGTGTGTGTGTGTGTGTGTGTGTGTGTGTGTGTGCATTTGTGTACATGTGTGTGTGTGTGTGTGTGTGTGTGTGTGTGTGTGTGTGTGTGTGTGTGTGTGTGTGTGTGTGTGTGTGTGTGTGTGTGTGTGTGTACATGTGTGTGTGTGTGTGTGTGTGTGTGTGTGTGTGTGTGTGTGTGTGTGTGTGTGTGTGTGTGTGTGTGTGTGTGTGTGTGTGTGTGTGTGTGTGTGTGTGTGTGTGTGTGTGTGTGTGTGTGTGTGTGTGTGTGTGTGTGTGTGTGTGTGTGCGTTTGTGTACATGTGTGTGTGTCTGTGCGTGTGTTTGTGCATCTGTCTGTCTGTGTGTGTGTGTGCTGGAGATAGTTGTGGCTGACTCTCTATTGCCCCTCCCTGTTCACATGCAGGTTGGAGTGGCTGTCACGTTCAACTACTTTGTGATCCTGCTTGGTTTCACCAGCTTCCTCATCGTTGATTCTGTCCGCATTGAGCACAATCTGTTGGACATACTATGCTTTGTGCCTGCCTGGTGGAGAAGGGGGACCGAGTCACGCACATGCTTAGAGGCAGAAGAGAATCATGAGAAAGAGGCTGCAGTTGCCATAGGAACGCCAACTGTCACCGATATTGAGCTGAAGTGTGCCACTTCTGCTGGAAAGCAGAAGAGTGGCGAAAAAGAGGAAATCCCCAGTGGGAGTGACCACCCTACAGTGATGGTGGTTTTGAAGCGCACCCGGCGTTTCCTGTCAGGTCACTCAGTACTGACCAGGCTTGTGGAAAGAGCCTACTCACCTCTAGTACAGAACCACTTTGTCAAGTTTGTGATCATTGTCTTCTTTGCCTGTGTCTTGCTGCCTCTGGCCATTATGGGCTGCTTGCGGGTTAAGGATGGGCTGAATCTGCTGGAGGTGGTCCCAGAGGGCACGCCGGAGTATGGGTTCGTCAGCGCCAGTCTGAACTACTTCTCCTACTTTGACACATACGTGGTAACGGGTGAGATGAACTACCCTGAGCGTCAGCCTGAGCTGCTGCAGCTGCATGACGATATCCTCGGTCTAGAACACATTGTCCAGGACAGTGCCACTGGTGGAAGTCCCTTCTGGCTAAAGGCTATGATCCAGTACTATGAGGATATCCACCACAGAGCGTGTGTGCTGGAGGAAGACTCAGTCTACAAGTTGATCTATAGTTTGCTCCTACAGAAGGTGTACAAGCGTGAAGCAGATTGCTCTTTCAAGGTGGTGGTTACCAAGCAACACACGGTGGGAGGGGTCAAGCGGACGTACAATTACATCAAACAGGATTACTTCTACCAGCTGCTGATTGTCTGGGTGAGTGCCTCTCTCCACAGTGACAAGATGGCTGCCTGCCCTTAGTGCTTTGCTCAGCATGAACCAAACATTGAATGGTCACATGACAGTCATGTGACTACTGGTCTTGGAGCAATGTGGTTCTATTATGTACCCATTGCACTGTATACATGCATACTATTGCCCTGTGCAGCGCAGTAGGTATAGTGAGTGTCATGTGATTGTCATGTGACCAGGCTGTCTGATACTCTCCCATTGCAGCTGGCACTGGATCCAGTGAATGCCGGAGTCACCCGTCCTGAATTCAGCCCACCACCACCTTCTTGGGATCCAGTGTGTGAGCTGGAACTTCTCACCAATAGCAGCACAAAGCTCAAGGACATTAGCCAAAATTTCTCCTACACACAGATGCCCTTCTATGTGAGTGGCCTGCGTGACACGGAGGACTACGTCAAATTTATCACTGACAGCCGGAGCATTATTGAGCGCTACAATGCCATGTCAGAAGTGTCTGTGTATCCCCGTGGCATTCCGTACATTTTCTGGGAGCAGTACTTTGGGCTGAGGACCCGTGTGCTGCTGGCCTGCGTGTGCATCCTCATCGTAAGTCTACTGGCGACGAGCTTCTTCTTAATGGACATCTGGAGTGCCATCCTGCTCACGGTCTTCTTGGGCATGACTGCCGCCGAGGTATTTGGGTTCATGGGCTGGATTGACATCCGCTTTAGTGCCATCCCTGCCGTCACCCTCATTGTGTCGGTGGGCGTGGCAGTGGAGGCCACCGCCCCCATGTCGCTGTACTTCCTCAAGGCATGTGGGACGCATAACCAGCGCATGCACCAAGCCCTTAAGCACCGGTTCACTCCCATTCTCAACGGAGGGATCTCCACTTTCCTTGGGATCATCATGCTGGCGTTTTCTCCGTTCCCCTTCATCACAAAGTACTTCTTTGTCCTCCTCCTCTCGTGCATTGTCTTCTCTCTCCTCAACGGGCTGATTCTCCTCCCTGTAGTTCTTTCACTTGTTGGACCGCCCCCACAGGTGAGGGGATGGGGCAAAAGTGGGAGTTGCAGCTAGGGAAGGAATGGGTCCAGTGAATGTGAACTGCGTATTATAAATGATGCTGTTCTGTTTTATTCTGTAGGCAAAGCCACGTTCGCGAGCGCAGCAAGATCATCAGTAACTCATCTCCTCAGTGTGTCTCTGTATATATACACCATGTATCTTCCTTGCGGGTGTATGTAGCTTAAGCTGTAGCCTCAGTGAACGAGGGCACGTGCAGTAGAGATGTATTTTTTCATGCATTTTTACATACACAAGCCAAGACATGTACGTACGTAGTCAATGCTCTCTCATTTGGTCAAGATTCATGATCATTCACTCAAGTATTGCAACTTGTATAGTACAGATTCACCACAACACACACACAGTGTGGAAGGCAAATGCTGTTCACTTGTGTCTGGACTGTCAACCACCTATGCACACTTGCATGCGTGCTATTGTGTATATCTTTCAGCATGCATTGGTACAAGGAACTCTGCAACTTGCTCTGGTACACGCTCCTCTGTCATGTACAGCATTATACTTTCTACTGGAAAGTAGACATGAGTGAACCGACAGGTTGGCCCTGTGTGTTGCAGTGTTGAGCAAGCAAATCACGAGACACCAAATACGGGGAGTACATTCATGCATGGCCCTCAGCTGCTTAGTTGAAAGGGCTTTGAGTTCTTCCTGACTACAGACACTGGGAGTTGCCCATGCCTGGCCAGAGCCTTGATGAACTCCTGGATGGCCGGGTTGTAGTCATGTGTGCGCCGAGCATGGTCCAAGAGATAGCCTTGACGCACCTCCTGCTCACAACTCAGCTCTTTTCTACTCGCCTCTAGACGCGAACGGGCCTCGAGGACATTTTGAATGGCTGCTGCCACAGTGGCATGCTCCTCAGGGATAGGCTCTGCCTTCACTAGCTTTGCAGTGAGGGACTGTACTAGGTCATCTGGTGGTGTGAGGCGAGCAAGGGCAGTGAGCGACAAGCGTTGCTCCTGCTGGTGACGCTCCACAGTGCGTACAAGGTCTTGCATGGGGTCTCGGACTACAGCCATCAGGTTGAAGCAAATGTCTTTGGACTGGTTCAATCGTCTCTGGATAATGTCCTGGAAGAGAGGGATCCACCCCTCAATTTGCGTCCACTGCCCGTGGTCTACTGGGTAAGGCTTCAAGCCATCCATCTCATAGAGGCGCCCACCAATGGGAACAAAGCTGGAGTAATGGAAGGTATCTTGCGTTGAAGCAGACGACACAACCAGTTGTCCCTTAGCCAGTGGCTTCAGACGATTGGGCTTTGCGTGGTTATCGTGTGTTCGTGCCAAGTGTGGGTAGTTTCCAATGGCTCGTCCTTTGTTTTCTGGGTCCATACCCTTTGAGTAGGACTTGAGGTCATCAAGAACAGGCCCCAGGGACACGTTGGATGAGTTGAGAAGGACACTTAGTAGAGCATGGCTCGCACAAGAATTGGGAATGATCTGCAATTCAAACCAGAAGGAGGGGATCTCAATCTGTGTCAGCAGTTATGGCATATGGGATACTTTATAGCAATTATATAAGAATATTCTGAATATATCATACATACAATGGATCAACTGACTTTTACGGACAAGGCGTTTTTTTCGATATTTCTTTCACTCTCCGATGTTCTAGATCTTACCGACACCTTAAAGGGATCATACCCAACCCTAACCCTAACCCTAACCCTAACATTAAGTTGTTAGAGCCGGCTAAATATCATTTCTCGAACGTGAGTGTTCCGGTGCAAACCGCCATTTCATACATTCGATTTTGGACGTTTCTTCCACTATCCGATGTTCTAGATCTTGCCGACACCTTAAAGGGATCAAACTTAACCCCAAGCCTAACTCTAAAGTTGGTAGAGGACGGTTGAGCCGGGCCTAATCGTTCAGAATTGAAGCACAGGCGACACATCGAATATAAAAAATGGCGGCTTGCGCCGGGGCACTCACTGTTCGGGAAATGATATTTAGCCGGCTCTAACAGCTTAGTTTTAGGGTTAGGGTTAGGGTTGGGGTTGGGTTTGATCCCTTCAAGGTGTGGGTAAGATCTAAAACGTCGGAGAGTGGAAGAAACATCGAAAAAACGCCCTGTCCGTAAAAGTCAGTTGATCCCATACAATTTACACACAAGTACATGCAAAAATAAGGAAATAACATGTGATCAAAGTCTGAATAGTAGTTAGCTAGAGGCGGGAGCTATTATAGCGCGCGCGCACACACACGCAAATGCACGCATCAACTCGGATTAGCGTATCCTCACTTGAGTAGCAAAGAACATGTCGCTAACGATGGCTGGGTCTGTAACGAAGGCCTCATCCTCAGGCATCCGCCTCTTCCGCCGCATCGAGCTCTCTCCTGCCATTTTGAAAAGGAAGATGAAGCCGTAGACATCCTTCATCGTGGAGACTTTGGATACATCGTATATCTCCTCTACACGAACGCCTTGTACGCCAAAGTCTCCGACAAGCAGCGTAAACAACCCAGGATCACTCTCCAATTCCTGCCATCGTTCGACGGCCATTTTAGCTAAACTAGTCACGTGATTATATCGTGAATCTGATTATCCACTTTACACCAAAAATAATATACAATGGCCCAGTCCCCGGGGAAGTTTTGGTCACGAGGGTACGTATCATAGTTCACAGCTGTACTCCTCCTGTTGCGATGTCTCAAAGATCATGCTGGCAATGTGCGAATCCAGAAAGGGCGACTCTTGCGTTATAACACTCTCGGCTGTCTCCATGAACAGGCTAGAGCGGCGTCGATTCCCACTGCTACGAGTTCGTCCTGGTTTGTTCCTTAAGATTCCACTCCCCTCTGGAGAAGAAACAGGGCTCCCTGCAGACTCGGTCAGGGAGGGTGAGTACGATGTGGGGAGCACAGCGAGGAGAGGGGAAGGGTTGCAGCTACCGTTAGACACAGCCCCATCTAATTTGGTGACTGACGTTGGAGTTCCTGAAGCCATCTCCTCCATTCTCTCTACCCTTGTAGACTGAGGTTCTACCCTTGGTGCAAGCTGAGGCGATTGGCCGATAATGAAGGGATTGGGTATGTGTAGTCTCTCCATTTGTCCCACAGCCTGGAGAAGACAGGACAACAAGAAGTTGCACTTTCGAGTTCAACAAGAGCACATATGCCTGTACAGTGAGTGGGCTCACCTCGTCAGCGAGAATGGTCGGGCGTCGAATGATGTTTCGCACCGGCAGCCCGGAGGAGTCTAGGATGTTGTTGAGAGAGCTGTCTGAAACAGCTTTGCTGCTGCTGTTCTCCCTTGACTGCTGCGGTCCCACCACCATCACTACATCCTCAGATGACACCAGTGATTGTTTAGTGGGAGTGGCATATGGGCTAGGGGGAGGGGAGGGGAGGGGAGGGGACCTGATACACTGCAGTGTGCACACACTAGTGACAGCCTAATGGCCTCTTACCTTGAGGCAGCAACAGGTTCACCCGTTTCCTGGTAGCGTCTCATTTGTGGGGTTGCCACTGGTTGAGGTGGCCTGTACAGCAGCAGCAGGCAAACCTCATCACTAGCGCGCGCGCGCACACACACACACACACACACACACACACACACACACACACACACACACACACACACACACACACACACACACACACACACACACACACACACACACACACACACACACACACACACACACACACACACACACACACACACACACACACACACACACACACACACACACACACACACACACACACACACACACACACACACACACACACACACACACACACACACACACACACACACACACACACACACACACACACACACCTCCTCCTCCAGTCACCTTGCCCTAACAAGGGCGTAGGGCAAGACCCAGGCAGCAGCCTGGGTCTTGTTTCGTAGGCCAAGAAACTGTTGTAAGGGTGGGCTGGCCAGGCCCACGCCGGAAAACCCTGGGGTGAGTGGCAGCTGGGCGCCATGGCCGTAAATAGGCCGTCAAGGCGCGCCAGGTGGACCGGCCACCGTAGCCACTAGAGGCTGTAAGGGTAGACCGATCCGACTGCCAACTCGAGAGTCCCCAGGGGGTGTGGTGGTAGGGTGGTACGGACGAGCGGAGGTCCAACGAAGCGAAATCGAAAGAATTGCTGGTCTTCTCCAGCGACCTCGTGGCCTCCGCGCCGCCATCTTGATGACGTAACACACACACACACACACACACACACACACACACACACACACACACACACACACACACACACACACACACACACACACACACACACACACACACACACACACACACACACACACACACACACACACACACACACACACACACACACACACACACACACACACACACACACACACACACACACACACACACACACACACACACACACACACACACACACACACACACACACACACACACACACACACACACACACACACACACACACACACACACACACACACACACACACACACACACACACACACACACACACACACACACACACACACACACACACACACACACACACACACACACACACACACACACACACACACACACACACACACACACACACACACACACACACACACACACACACACACACACACACACACACACACACACACACACACACACACACACACACACACACACACACACACACACACACACACACACACACACACACACACACATATACACACGTGCATCATATCTGAGCATCACTACATGGCACTATATGAGAAGAGTTGAATGGAAGCACACTTACTCTAATTCTGACAACTTTGCTAAGAATGTTTCTGACTGGCTCCTTTTCATGGTCAGCTTTTTGTGACTTGGCTGTGACCCTGTAAGTGGGAATACAGCAGGCGCAGGGTGTGCACCAAGTGAGGGTGAGGGAGGGTGAAAGTTAAAGTGAGGGTGGTAAGAGTGAAGGGTGAGGGTAAGTGAGGGATGAGGGTGAGGGTGATGTGGTAGAGGATCATGCTACGGTGTTGAACTACACAGTTACTTTCTTGAGCATTCATGTAGCAAAGACAGATTTCAGTGAGACGTTCTGACCTCGAGGGTCTTTGTCAGTCAGTTATTTGTGACTGACGAAGACCCTCGAGGTCGAAACGTCTCACTAACTGTACAGAGGGTAAGTGTGACAGGTGAGAGTGAGGGTGAGGGGTGAGTGTGACAGGTGAGAGTGGGGAGTGAGTGTGATTCCCTGCTGCCTACCTGGCCCTTGAAATGAGAGCTGCCTGGAGAGTTGTGTGCTGCGTGTTGCAGAGACCTCTGAGGAGGGGCGTCGCTTTCTCAAGGTGTCGTGTGCTTGACGGAGCTTGGCCAGGGGGGCCTTGAGAGCATGTTCGCCACGACCACTCCACATGCGACGGAAAGTGCTCGAGTACGGCGTCACTTCTCTGCAGAGATGAGACATGAGGGATAAACGTGTGTGTGTGTGTGTGTGTGTGTGTGTGTGTGTGTGTGTGTGTGTGTGTGTCCATCTGTCCAGCAGTCTCACTTGTAGACACCCTGCATTTCAAGGCAGAGGAGCCCAAGTTGCTTGCATATACTACTGGAGGGGCAGGTGAACTTCATTGTATGTATTGCCATTGTCTGAGGGGAAGGGGAGGGAAGAAGGGAGAGGAGCGAGGTGGGAGGGGTGGAAGGGGTGCGAGCATGCACACTCTACTGCTGGAGAGATGAGGTGGCTATGATGACACTATTCAGGCGTGGACATCTAACACCAGAAGGCAATTAGTATTCCTTGGGTGAGAGGGTCTGAAAGAGCTGACCTGTTTGAGGCTGCCCATGAGTGCAGCCAAAAGAGCTGATCTCTTTGAGGCTGCCCGTGGGTGCAGCCAAAAGGGCTGACCTCTTTGAGGCTGTCCATGGGTGCAGCCAAAAGGGCTGACCTCTTTGAGGCTGCCCATGGGTGCAGCCAAAAGAGCTGACCTCTTTGAGGCTGTCCATGGGTGCAGCCAAAAGAGCTGATCTCTTTGAGGCTGTCTATGGGTGCAGCCAAAAGAGCTGATCCCTTTGAGGCTGTCCACGGGTGCAGCCAAAAGCAGTACCCACCAGACCACGACTGGCAAGCACTGGACCACTTTCAGAATACCTGGCCCTTCAAGGCTTAGATGAGCCATACTGAGCTGAATCAGAGGCCGGTCAGCAACCGATTGGCAAGGCAATGTACATGGAAGGCTAGCCGTATGGCTAGGAATCTCCAGATTAGGGGTGTGCGATTTAATCCATTTTGGCGATTAATCAATTGTCTTCCTGCACATTGAGCCACTACGGCGAGCGAAACTCCCTAATCGATTAACTGCACAAGAGTATTTGTGACTTGATAGGCACAATGTGCAAAGAAGTGTTACAAGAATCAAGTGAGCACAGACTACAGCCACGTACGTTGGACGCAAAGCCTTCTGGCTATCGCATATTCAGCGAATGGAACTAACTTATTTATCAAAAGATAATCTGTGCAAAACATAAGCTTGCTTGTAGTATGCAGTAGTGTCGTTTTGTGTGCACGCTAGATCACAATTCATCCTGTACATACGTACATACATACGTACGTATGCGACTGCATTTCCTTCATATAGGCGATTTGCGCTGTTGTTAAAACCAGGCTGTGGCTCAGCACCCTGCAGCTGTGCAGCAGTACGTAACTCAAGGCCAAGTAAAAATTACAAATGTTTTAGAGTGGCCTAGAAGTTTCCCAATGCCAAGAGGGCCAAAGAACTGTGATGGTAATGGCTACTCTGTGGCAAAAGATATTATCTATCATACCACATATTGTACATGTGACATACAAACTGAGCTCCTATAGAGCTACGTATGTATCACATTGGTCCAAATGCTCATTAATCGATTAATCGTGATACTTCATAAGCAATAATGCAATAATCATGACACCACATGTACTCATAATCATAATCACACACACCCACTCAAGATTGATGAATATTCCCCTAAAAATCCAATCTGTTAACTAAAGATTAACTTAAGTAAGTAACACGTACGCACCTTTACATAATTATACTAGTCTCTTTACATAGCATTACAAAATAGACAAACAAATCAATCAATAAATAGAATCAATCACCCAATCCAACCAAAGGCAATGAAATTCAAACCGATCCACACCAACTAATTTCAATCAAGCCAGCTGCAACCTGGCAGTCCAACAGGAGTGACACGAATACCTAAGGGGTGAGTGTGCCACCTGTGTCCATCGCTTACACACCCTCTGCTATGCCAGAAATGTCATCTGAATACTGTGGTTTCCCAAATAGGTGGTGATGTGTTATAAACATTGCCCTCCTATCTGTAATCAGACATGAGGACATGTCATGCTCATACCAGAGACAATAGGGGCTCCATTACAACAAGGCCATTACGCCGAACCAGACATGTACGTACGTATTAGAGAAAGCAGTCACTCTCTTCACACTGCACCTACAAGCCCTTTGCGGCTAGGTATAGAGGAGTAGGTCTACGACTGCAACACCACCCAAGGCTGCTTGAAAGAAGCCTAACGTTTTAACAGCTGTTCACCCATTGTACCACTGATGACACAGCTGAATACGTACGTACAACACACAGCTGTTTTCAGTCAGTCTGGGCTAGTGAGTTCAGTCAGTCTTGGCCACCCTGTGCAGCTCACATGAGATGTCCGGATCTTGACATGTAAAGTTTGGTACTTTGACAGGACCTTCAGCACAGATCCCCTGCGTATGTGTGTGGTAGAAGGGGTGGAGTCAGTCACAGTGACCCGAACTATCCACAGTCGTAACTCACCAGTCATACACAGCAACGTGGACGGTTCCCATGACAACATGTAGACCCGAAGGTCCTAATCCAAGATTGATATGCCGTTTATCGGAGTCCTGGAGAGGAAGGTACATGTATAATACATTAGGAGTGTGCGTGTGTACGTGTTCATGTGTGCGTGTCTGTGGATGTGGGTGTTCCCTCCCCCTCCCCTCTCCCACCGCCATGCACAGCTTGCCAGCGCACACTTGAGTGCACACAAACATGTACTAGTTCCTTCCCACACAACCTGACCCACAACGTGGCATATTACGTAGCTGTGCCAAGTTCCAGTGACAATTCCTTTGATGTGGTTGGGCATTTACTGTACGTACGCATATACACTACCCACGCTCCAATTATTGCATGAAACATGTAGGAATTTTGTAAATGGCTACAGCCTACGTATGTACGTACGTATGTACGTACGTACATAAGGGTAATTTACATATCTCGATTGCATTCTGTTACAAAACAGTTTCAATTTGGACTCACGCCATCAAATATATTCCACATCTGTGCTCCAAGCACTGTTAGTTGATCCCATTACTGAGCAGGCATTACAGCATTGTTTGTTCCCTTATAGAAGTGACCTCCCTTAGCCCAGAGGGAACCCCCTACTGTCTCCCTCAGTCGCTGTTCAGGCCTCACAGTGGTGGCTGAGTCAGCCAGGAACACGGTGAGTCAGCCAGGAATGGCTGAGTGGCGATGTTGCAGAGGCTCATGCTACAGTGTACGTGCATAGAACTAAATGCTGAGCTTACATGTAGCAACAATTTTAATGTGATTAAGATGTTTCGAGCCCAAAGGAGACTACTTGGTCAGTTACAAAACATGCTGAATGGCAGTTAAAATTAACCATGAAATTGTGTTATTCTATGTAGTTGATATGTAGTCACATGGTGTGCTTATCAAACACCACCCACAACCCATCATATCAAAGACGGATGACCATGGCAACCCTCACCATGACAGGGTACAGGGTCACCCCATACTGGCTCTGACTCTCAGCCAACTCCAAAAGATGTTGTTCACACTCATCAAAGCTTGTTCCCCTAACGAACGGCACAGGGAGAAGGGAGAAGCGTGTGAAACCCAGCAGCTCCCATGCTACCTACATACATACGTACCCAGCAGCTCCCATGCTACCTACATACATACGTACCCAGCAGCTCCCATGCTACCTACATACATACGTACCCAGCAGCTCCCATGCTACCTACATACATACGTACCCAGCAGCTCCCATGCTACCTACATACATACGTACCCAGCAGCTCCCATGCTACCTACATACATACGTACCCAGCAGCTCCCATGCTACCTACATACATACGTACCCAGCAGCTCCCATGCTACCTACCTACATACGTACCCAGCAGCTCCCATGCTACCTACATACATACATACGTACCCAACAGCTCCCATGCTACCTACATACATACGTACGTACCCAGCAGCTCCCATGCTACCTACATACATACGTACCCAGCAGCTCCCATGCTACCTACATACATACGTACCCAGCAGCTCCCATGCTACCTACATACATACATATGTACCTCACTGGTCTTGCGGGCAAGCCCCTACCTTCGCTTTGCCATTATTGTGCAATTGCGAAGAAAATAAATTATATAGAATCATTGTGGTTACACAGTAATAGCCATGGGAAGGTAGGGGGTGGCACAGGAGAGCAACACCTCATAGTCAGGCATGCCAAGTGGTCACAGTCCATGCCATCACAGACAAGAGCTGTGCTCCTATGTAAACTATTTGGAGACATGCACACATCATATTCATTCCTGCAGCCCACCTCAACTCCTTGTGGGTGTTGATAATCTGTTCCCTGTATCTGAGGGTCTGGTGGGATGAAATGGATCAGCAAGAGTCGCATACCTCATCCTCTCCCCTCACACCCTCCTGCAATCACAGCCTAACAGCACTCACCACAACCACCCCTGTTGCCACATACTCATGCTAGACATCACACACACTAGACCTAGGTATGTATCTTCATAGCAGACAGCACCCACCCACTTTCATCACCATACATACATTGACTAGTCATGACACATCATCACCACACCCTCGCACTAGACACCATCACGCCCACTATTATTACCACACCCCACACATTAGACACAACAATCCCCAGGTATATCTGATTAACAATGTCCAATTTCCAGTCCAGATAGTGTGCTGAAGTAGTACATCAGAAGAGCACGCTCCCACACGGTACTACAGTGCAAGTTCTCAAACGACTGCTTATTGGATTAATCAAGATCCCTAGCTGGTATCCTGTGACTGGAATTACGTTATCACTAGAAAAGTGGCGCCATTCGTGTCGTGCAAACTTCAAACAGAAGGACGGGACTACCACAACCAGCACAATGCTTTGTAGAATGAACAGCTATTAGGCTTGCCACGCACGTACCCTGACTTCCCCCTTCGTTGTCCCAAAAAGAGCATGACTCTGCGACTCAGTATTTTGGACTATTACTGGTCACTGGTTGCAAACGCCCACTCTGGACAACTAACCCAAAAGCAATGTGGGTGTATACTGTTGAAAATGATTTGAGAGTCACTCTGTTTTCCAACACTGTAGTCACAGGATGAGTGCACTGTTCAAAGTTTACTTGAAATTGGATGCGTGCAGTGTCAAAGGTTCAAGTGAAACTGGAAACCATGCAGCTACAGTGTGCACACACTGACTCACAACATCCTGACACATCATAAATACATCTCCGACACATACAGAGCCATATACATGCAAGGGTGGCAGGAATCCACTCCTAACCACAAGAGTTCTGTCACTATCACAGTCAACCAACCGCAGCCAATAAAATCTGCAATGGATTAACTGTGAATTAACGAGCACCAGATATCTCTAAATGTAATAAGGCACAGACACACGCACCCCATCCCATCACAAACACACATTATAGATTCTGCCCACTACTGAAGCTTTTAATCGCATTTACACCCCTGACAGTGCAGGAACACACCATTTACACCCCCTGACAGTGCAGGGACACACCATTTACACCCGCTGACAAGGGGTTGGGTCCAGGAAACCACCACCATGGCAGGAGTACAAAGTGTACTCGATCCAGAGGCCAGGAAACGGGGAATGACACTCAAAACCTTACACACGTATGCACATAGCAAGTGCGCATGGACACACACAATAACACATGCCATCTCTTTCCTTTTTTCAATCCTTTTGTGCCCTCCGAACTGCGTAGCCTTCCCTCTTCCCCCACTCTCACCTGTGGTCCTAGCAGTCCAGACTGCTCCAGGTATCCCTCAGGTAAGGTCTCATCAGAATAGTCGCCCATGTCAGCTGCAGACAGAAGTGCAACAGGTTGGCAGTCCCTCACTAAACAAACAGACTGGCAGCCATTTTGTGGGCGTGGCTGACAAACCTTGCGCAAACAGGGCGAGTGCTTCCACATGATGGCTCTGAGGACATCGTAACCTAAGCAACGGGGCAGCCATTTTGAGATGCCGATGTTCACTCTCCATGTGACCCACACTACTTACCGTCCTTCCAGGATGTCCTTTTTCACTTGTAGGAACACCTGGTACCTGCAGCAGGAGGGGTGGGCAGCCCGTATGATGGGGCAATGGGGCAGGGTGGGTGGACTAGCAGGCCAGACCAACAGGGTCAGATTAGCAGGCTCACCGAGCTTGTTGGTCTCGCAGTGTTTGTGGGCTGACAGGATATACCCGGACTTGAAGGAAGATCTGGTAGGGGCTGCTTCCTGGAAGGAGGGAGGAGGGAGGGAGGGGAGGACAGAGGGAAGGAGGGAGGGAGGAGTGCATTGAGCAGCCTACTATTGGTCAGCACCACACACACACACACACACACACACACACACACACACACACACACACACACACACACACCAGGTATCTGCTTCCTCAGTGGTCTACTGGGGTTCACCCACTCCTGTGGAAACAACAAGGACACACGCATACATACACGTAGAGCGAACGAGAGAGAGCGAGCGACAAGCTGCACCCTTAGACAGCGCCGCCCGCCGTCCAGGCATGCACCCGACCAGACCTTACCTGCTGTCCGCTCTCCCCGGCAAACACCAGCCCCAAGGAGGTTGCGTCCTGGATCTTCAAGTAGCGGAAGGCCTGCAGCAACAACTCTTGCCCAGTCGCTCGCTTCTGCAATCGCACAGGAGGTGGGTTTGAGGGATGCACGCTCCAGACCAACAGGTCGCGGGACTCACCGATAGGACGAGGTGGAACACGCTGCCGTCGAGGCAGTGAACATCACAGTCAAGCTGGGGCTGCGCCGAGGATCGACGGCTGAAAAGCCCACTCATGTGTAGGCGACTCGGCTACTGGAGATAAGATACCAAGAGTTTCTTTTCTTTTGTTTTCCTCCCCTGGAAACGTTAATGCCTCTCTTTTTGAGGTGCAAGCGAGTCACCTCAAGGAGTTTAAAATGTCGCGCGGCGGGCGCTTCCGTAGCCAGGTAGCTGGCGGGTGTTCCGCCACACGTGGGTCTGAGCAGGCCCAGTTTGTTACTCCCCGCCCCCTCACCCACGTGGTAGCCGAGGCAGGTTCGAACGGAGGCACAAGTTGGCCATGTCTGTGAGTGTCTTAGGGTTGGCGATTGACAGCTTGCAAGGGTTGTAAAGATAACTAGAAGATAGAAGCTTTCCCTATCATTTTTTCGATGCAGGAACCGGTTAAGAAGAGGAGGACCTTCCGCAAGTTCACTTACCGAGGAGTAGACCTTGATCAGCTCCTAGATATGCCCACTGAGGCCCTTATGGAGCTCTTCCACGCCAGAGCACGAAGAAGGTGCGTGCGTGTAGTGGGCTCCTGATGCAGCGCGCGCACACCACGAGGGACATACTCTATGGGAGTGGAATATATAGCATGATGGAGAAGGGTTGTCTGCCGTGTAGTAGAACATGGTATGTAGCGTGTTCGCTGCTTTTGAGGTTGGCTATCGCGAACACAGTTACCTGTCATATTGAATGTGACTGCACTGATGTGCATTCACTGTGTGTCTCGTGGTGGTAGGTTTTCTCGGGGACTGAAGAGGAAACCCCTGGCCTTAATTAAGAGGTTACGCAAGGCCAAGAAGGAGTGTCCAGAGCTTGAGAAGCCAGCTTGCATCAAAACACACCTCCGGAACATGATTGTCGTCCCGGAGATGATTGGAAGTGTTGTTGGCATACACAATGGAAAGACCTTTAACCAAGTGGAGATTAAGGTGAGCTGTGGCTGGGATGGTGGAGGAGCAGAAGGGAGAACATACAGTAAGGTACATAGATGCATAAGACCCTTTCAGTGACGTCATGTATGACTGTTTTCCAAGCTCGCACTGGAGGCACTTATAATGCTTCATTTGAGCCACCCATGGGAGCTGACATGATTGTATTCTTTTATTTTTGGTCAATGTCTCTCAAACAACATCTGAAAGATGCAGCTTACTGCTGGGCAAGTCTTTTCAACATGACAATGTTCATGTGTGATGCGTCCATTTTGACTGGATGCACCTTATGTTGATCACCTGTGCATGAGGTGTGTAACAGTGCACCAGTGAGAACCCCTCCCACCACCCCCACCCCTGCAGCCTGAGATGGTGGCTCACTACTTAGGTGAGTTCTCCATCACCTACAAACCTGTGAAGCACGGCCGCCCTGGAATTGGTGCCACACACTCGTCCCGATTCATCCCTTTGAAGTGAACGCCATTTATGACCGCCTCACACACTACCATCACCTGAAATGTAGCTACTGTGTGGACTGATGAATGAATGAATAAAGAATATGCATGATGTTTTTGGTAGTGCGCCAGCTGGGAATAGTTGATGGGATTCGAGACCCCTGTCACAAGATGTGCCCGCTTACCCTCTGATGCCACTTTTCAATTAAGCCATTCACTACCCCACTATTCCCAGGGTGTGTGCGGTATGTACACCTTGTTACAATGGTGCTATTGCTCTTGCCTCGTGGCTTCACATGGTCGGTGGTGTAGGCAGCAGCATTGGTACCTTCTCAGATGTCCTCTTCGGAGGAGCTGGTTGAGTGGTATGCGTGTGTTGGAATAACAACTTGCATGGCATGAAATGAGCAAGGGAATGCCTTTGCAATGAGATAGTCTCCTGCTTGTGCTTAATGCTCCGGTCTAACTGTGTGTCGATTGGATGATGAGCTGTTCAATAAAGCACAACCTGCATATGTCTATATAGTGCATTCTAGATGTTTTCACCACCAGGGGCTGCCCCTTCATCTCCATCTCCATGGCAACCATCCAAGGAGGGAAGAAGTTGATCCAGTTCAGGGTTCTGCCTGACTAGGAGTGCCCTGTACTCTGCTCTGTACTCTTCAGCAGCCTCCTCATACTCTAGCAAGTACCTGCATACAGCCATGCACACACAGCCAGGTTGGGATCCCCATGCAGACAATTCCCTTGTGTACGTACATCCATCCTCCTTACATTCCACTGGAGGCTTGCACCCATGCACTGCCACTGGGCTCCACCCACACATGCTTCACGTGGCCGAACATCACTGGGAGTTCTTTGTCCTGGTCCATGCACCCGAGGAGGAGGGGGGAGGGGGTCAGCCACACACCAGACATTCCCAGGGTACAGTGGAATGTCTCTATGAAAGACACCGTCTAAATAAGGGACACCTCTCTAATGAGGGCACTGTCTGCAATCCCAAACAGAGCTGTGTACAAATCTACCTCAAATTATGGACACCTCTCTATACAGGCAGCTGGGGCCCAATGGTGTCCTCTATATAGAGAGTGAGGTTCCACTATATTCCCAAGGCATACACTGCAGCCATGCTGGGGAATGTCTGACGAGTGACTAGGGCATGAAAGAGCCATTCACCTTGTACCTGAGGGTCCCAGCCATTTTGACTGGCTTTAGGTCCTGGCTGTCCAGCGGGGCCGTGGCTCGGAAGTTGTGTAGCAGGTAGAATGGTCCTTGGGGACCCTCCTCCAGATAAGTGGCAGGGTTCTCCCATCGCCTCTTTTCATCCAATTTGGCTGGTGAAGAGAGTCATGAGAACATTAGCACTTGCTACCTACTTACTTAGTTGGGCAGAAGAACTTGCAACCTTGTTTCAGCTGTTCCTTCTTCTGCTCCACTTCTCCTGTTAACGGTGCACGAGGGAGAAGGTTTAGGAGTTATGTAGCAGGACAAGACCAAGGCTCCCCATAGGTCTTAGCCAAACACATCTTACACATGTATGTACCTTTTAAGGGCAGCTTCTTCCTACGTATAAACTGCAACACAAAGAAGGAACAATAAATTTGAATTATCCCCACTATCCACCACAGCCATGTACGCATGATGGTACTCACCAGCAGAATGTGCCCCACCCCTGCCCCGCCCAGGAGCAGAGGGACTGCCAATGCACATGCCAACAATGTGTACAGCACCGCAGATGGCTGGTCCCCAAACAGCTCCTGGAGGAGGGGTACCCGGTGCGTCTGCAAGAAAGCTGCAATTAATGGAGTGAGGGAATATTGGTGTGACTAACATGGCTCCCCCTTCACTCCCCTCTCCCCCATTATATCCTAGGTTGCAGTGAAGGGAGGGAGAGTGATGACGTATATGCTAACATCCTAAGGAGTCATTATATCCTAGGATCCTAGGATATGCTAAGATCCTAAGGAGTCATTATATCCTAGGATATAGTGACTCTCCCATTCATTTCAGTGTAGGATTCAATGAAGGGGGAGTCAGAGAAGGGTTAATACATATACAATTTATACACACACTACTTGTGTGTGTTCTATAGTGTGCACATATGTAGCCTTGCATCCACTCCTCCAGGTCATGTTATGGGAATATGGTTCCTAGCTACAAATATGGTAAGGTGTTTTTGTGAAAGTGTCCTTGCAAGTGCAAACAACCAAGGGATATGCTCCACTGTGTGCACAGGTCACAGTTGCGATTCGGCGGTCTTCTTCCGTAGACCCAATGGTTATTTAAGTCCACTGAAGTGAGGCACCAACTTTGAACATCCATAACCAGAGATGTGTGGGGGTGTTCACGCAGACTGACCTGCATGGTCCGCTTGAGTGAGAATGACATCTTTCTCCAATACAACCACTGGCTGGGGGCATGCCACGTGTGGCCGATTGGCCCGCACTACCACCTTACACCCCGTCACTGCACCGGGATCTGATTGCTTTCTGGTGGAGGGGGCGGGGGGGGGGGGGGAAGCTACACCAAAAGTGGGCACAACCACAGCGGTGTAGGGGAATATACTAACTTTATGAAAAAGAATAGCCTCTTCTGTGAGAGGAGATCTCGCTGGTACCCGATGCCTGCTTCCTGCTGCCCCTTCCATCCTGACTCAGCCAGTGCCAGCCTCTCACGGTCCAAGATCAGGACGTCCTGACTGAGGCACTCCACGCTCATCTCACGCAAATGGTACACCTGTGAATGAGGAATACGGTGATAGTGAGCTCTGCACTCTAGCTCTCCTGTGGGAGGGGCTTACCAGCTCCACCTCCTCTTCCACTACCCGCATCTGTAGCGTGAGAGCCCGCACTAAGGAGTGCCCAGCATTGGCCACAGACCGAAGGGTCCTCTTCTCATTCTTGCTCAACTCACTTTGAGGCAGGAAGTGGAAATCCACTTTGGTTGTCGGCAGTGGCTGCTCTGCAGTACCCCAGGGGTGACATGTAGTCAAGTGGTGTGCATGGCAGAAGAAAGGAATGGCTCTCAGACAATGTGTCTACCTGCATACGTACGCAGGTTGGTCCGCAGCTTTCAGATGCAAGGCAGTGTACCGAACTGTGACATGATGTTAGTAGGGGACTGTGGTATGTGAGGTGTGGTGCAGTGTCTCGCTCTCACCAGGCTGGGTGCACGGGTCCTTAAATGCACCATGGTGTGTGCGGAGAGCTGTGGTGCAGGGAGGCATCACCTTCCCCACTTCAGACCATGGCAGACCCTCTCCCACTATGACCGACACGCCCAGTTGGCATTTGTGCTCAGCAAGAGGGAGGGAGACAGCCCGAGAGCCACTCAGTGTGAATGTAACTGAAGCCCTCTCACCCTACAGGACAGCAGGATGCACAAGAAAAGAGTGCTCCTTCGGCTTTGTCTTCACTGTTTCCTAAACAAGGAACTCACTGCCTCTATCCACACAAAGGACTCTCCTCCACTGGGCGTCACATCGATCAGCTTGGAGCACTTAACAGTGAAGGACACATTTCCGCCTCCCTGTTTGTGCACACATCAGCATAACCAGGCAATTGAGAGGAGACGTTGACCAGTACACATGGCACATGCCGCCCTCCTGTTGTGAGACTCACTTGTCCAAAGTTGTCAATGGTGGCCGTCAGTGTGGATGTGAGTTCTTGCTGTGGTGTGTGTGTGTTGGGGGAGATGTGCCACACCTTCTGGCATAGGACCTCTCTACTGGCTGGAGCAGAGGCCCACTCTGGCAAGGACTGGTACAACGATGGCTCCTATGTATGTAAATGGGTGTGGGGTGGTGGGTGTGGCAGTGGGAGTGGCATGGTATACAGTACAGGTGCCATGTGGGAGTGGCAGTGGGAGTGGCATGGTGTACAGTACAGGTGCCATGTGGGAGTGGCAGTGGGAGTGGCATGGTGTACAGTACAGGTGCCATGTGGGAGTGGCAGTGGGAGTGGCATGGTGTACAGTACAGGTGCCATGTGGGAGTGGCAGTGGGAGTGGCATGGTGTACAGTACAGGTGCCATGTGGGAGTGGCAGTGGGAGTGGCATGGTGTACAGTACAGGTGCCATGTGGGAGTGGCAGTGGGAGTGGCATGGTGTACAGTACAGGTGCCATGTGGGAGTGGCAGTGGGAGTGGCATGGTGTACAGTACAGGTGCCATGTGGAGCTTGTGCTGCACGTAAACGTGAATTAACTGTCAGTAGACAATTAACTATTACTGTATAGCGTACCACATGTAGTACAGTAACACACATTATACGTATATAGGTATGTATACAGTGTGCAAGTAATGAGATGTATGTGTACATTTTAGTCTTTAGGCGTGTGCATGTACACTTGCAGTGATCATGTGACACTCAACCAACCAAAACAGTACACCCATCAACAGAGATATTCCCCAGTCCAGGGCTGGCCACCAGCCAGATGGTGAGGTGTCTTGCTGTCCCTTTTCCAATCTCAAACTTCATGTAATTGGGTCCTGCCAACTCCTTGAGACCAAAGGGTGGAACAACTGGGAATCTCTTTGTAGAGAACAATGGCAGACCCACACAACTCCCTGCGTTTGGCATAATGTCAGACAAGTAGAAGGCATGTACTGTATGCACACACACACACACACACACACACACACACACACACACACACACACACACACACACACACACACACACACACACACACACACACACACACACACACACACACACACACACACACACACACACACACACACACACACACACACACACACACACACACACACACACACACACACACACACACACACACACACACACACACACACACACACACACACACACATGCACACACAAACACACACACACACACACACACATGCACACACATGCACACACATGCACACGCACACACACACACAGCACCACAGCACTTGCACGGGACACATGCAGTAATAATTACAACCACCGCATACCACACGCACAGTGAGCATGACTGTCTTGCACAGCAGCCAAACTTTAACTTGCCTACAGGTGTGTTGCAGAAGTCTTTCTGACTGATGAACTCATCAAGCGTAACGTTGAGTGACCCACAACCTGTCTGCTCAACCAGGTTGCGTGGAACAAACATTGCTCTGCCAAGGTCCCTCGTTGCTTCAAGGTCCACATACTCATTTTTAAGAACATGTACTCCGCGTTTTACCGGTCCAGCGGGTACAGGAGGTGGCCACAGAAAGGCATACTTCTGGATCCCATTGAGAATTTCATGTGGAATCCTGCATAGAAGAATGTGGAGGTGGAGGTGGAGGTTGGCAGTCATACGCTTCGTGTTGAACTGGAGGCTCACTCGAGCTGCATGTTTATCCAGGTGGAAGAGGAGACAGGCTCGCTCCTCTGCACCACCCTAGCCCGTGTGCCACCTGCTAAAAAGGCCCACTGGGTGGGGTCCTTCTCGGGAAGATACACACGGAACTCTCCACTGTTCTCCAGAACATGGTACACTGGAAGAAAGCTAAGGTTATTGCGTCTTCCAGACCAACACTTGTGGTAGGGTTCCGGTGGCTGTTGGTGGAATGCTCTCTCTCGCTGCTCAGTAATGGTTACCACGGACAAAGGGATGCGAACGGTGCGTCCTGTAGGAAGTTTAGTGGCCATCGGTGTAATGGGAAGATAGCTTGCTTACTTGGTAGTTGCATATGGCATGCGTGCCAAGAGTACCGGTGCATGTACGCATGCATGCATGCATGTACACACACATGCAAGTGAACTCATGCAAGTGCACCTTACCCCTGGATTGAATTTCCAACTGTGCTTCAGGCAGCCTCACAGTGACCACCTGGTCTCCAAATGAGGCCTTCACCACCTTGGGGAGGGGAAATGATCCTGTTCCTTGCCCTCCTACGGATATGGGCAGCTGCACCTGCATGTTATAGATGTGTGTGGGGGGGGGGGGGGGGGGGGGAGAGGGGAAGACAATTAAAGCTCAGCGGTATACCACTCATGTAAGAATGTGCTGTGAGGAGAAGCAGCTGTGTGCTCACTCTGGCTTTGCCCTCCTCTGTAATCTCCAACATTGCCTCATCCTCTGCCAACTGGATATGTACGAGTTTGGTTGGCACTGACGGTTGCTCATGGTGGATGATAGGTCGGAAGGGGGTCTGACTGCAGTACAAGGAGGAGTTGGCCAGCTGAGCTGTCTCTGCGTGGTCTGTCTCCAGCAGCTTCTGGTGGTTCATGTAGTATCGTCCGAGAACTGTTGCTGGGACAGTAACCAGTGTTCTTTCAGTACCACTGCCCGTGACCACACTCCGGATGGTGTTTGGTGCAATAAAGAGATGAAAGGGCCTGCAGCATCAGTAAGAGAGAAACCTGCCGGCTACTGCAATAATTAACAGGTGCATAGCAGCTTCAATTTTTGATCATGAGACAGACAAATTTTCATTCACCTATGTGGCATGCAAGGTTCAGTTAGCCCTATTTTGCATGCTCTTATTATCCAATTGTGCTATGTTGTAAGTGCTGCATGGGGCCAATCCGTGCCCTGGTGCACTCTAATAATGATGTTGATCTATTATTGATAATTATATAGCTAATACAAGAATTAGTGGAGCGAACTTTAATTGCTGACCTGAAAAAGATGTCTGTAACTTTCCGTCCAGCTAACATTTGAAACATAACTTCTATGATATCGTTGGAGGTGCCAGCATAGGACTGGGCCATCGGTTCCCACACTTCGTCCCCATTCGCCAGATTACCAACCATGGAAATTGGTGGGAGGCGGCCAACGAACCTTTGGTTTTGCCCGCCCCAGTCGTCAAATCTGCCGAAGTCGCTGAAGAAGCCCACCAATACGGGACGGGAGAAGCGTATTTGCACGCGCACCACCTGCATTCCGTTTGGCAAGATCTCCGGGACGAGCAGCGGTGAAACCGGGCCGCTAGGAAAGCGGACGTCGATTGGCTCCGTGCAGGGCAAGTACGCCGTCCTGGCGGTAGCTACGGACGCGCACAAGGACAAGATGAGGACTAGCGATAGCGGCAAGACAGCCATTCCGTGCTTGCAGCTGCAAGGACTGCTACACGTCACGGTAGTGACGTCATTTAGGACGTCCCGTGTGTGTATCCGTACCTCGCTAGCAGTGTACCGTCTGTGTAGCTGGCTAGCATGGTCCGAGGACTACGCTGTCTGATATCTGGCATAGAAAGTGCGCGTAGAGCTTTAGCGAGTATTGTCGGGCGGTTTCCTCGACCACCTCCCCAGTGGAAGTTGATTGTCGGATTATAGTCTCCAAACTCCTTGAAATACAGCTATCTTCGTGGATACGTACGCACGATCGAGAAGAGTACTTCGGACAAAAAGCGGTCGCAGACCATAAGCAATGATATCAAGTCCGCCTAGTCCGCCCCCCGATGCTGGGCGCCATTTTTGACCAAAATGGCTGCTTCTGGGAGCGCTGAAGAGTCTCGTGAGGAGTCTGTAGCTAGCCATTCTGAACCTGGCTTGGAGGGTAATGGAGAGTGGTTCGACGTTCTCGGTAGTGGGCAACTGAGGAAGAGAGTGAGGGCTATGTGCAGCTGAGTACCTGGCGTGCGGACATGCAGCGATTAGGCCCGGTCCAACCATAGATCTAGGCGGAGTCCTTACGCTCGGGGCAACGACATGCACACAATCTTATTAGCTGTGTAGCTATTGCTAGTGACTGAATCGACCCAGTGCCAGTTCCCATAGCACGGTAGCATACATGCAAGTGTACGTGAGCACAGATGCCTGCTTCATTTAAAAGGCTACTTTGGAGTGCAAGGCTTTGCCAGGCACTGGAGCATCACGTCTCTGCGGATCCGTTAGGTCCACTTTGTCCCAACCTGCTTTATCCCAGGACTCCTCCTTTGGGTGCAATCTGCAGTAGCGCCATGATCCCCATCCAGCTAGCTCCATTTGTGCCCACCTTCAGTGAGGCATTGGATTCTATAGGTTCTAATGTGTACTGTGCTAGCAAGTTATGTATAACAGCTATAGCAGGCAACACAGTCCAAGAGGAGACACGTTTGAAAGGACTGTGCATCAGCTGTTAGGTTGGCCTTTAGTGCTTCAGGCAACTTAGCACGCTTGCTTTTCTCGGTGCTGGAGAGCTGTGACTTCTACCTATGCAATGGGGTGGTTCATCTGTGGAGTGTGTGTAGTGAAGTTGGGTCCCCACCCAAGAGGCTACCGCATGCAGGATCAGGACTTGCGTAGCTGCCTACAGTTACTGGTATAGTCTCACGTACCCAGACACTTTCCTCCCCACCCCTCCACTTTTTCTTGGTGATGGAGTGAGACTATTGCCTCCACTGTGCGTCTGGTGTGTTCTTCTAAAGGTGCTGCGAGCAGGTCGTGGAGACCATACCCGGCCAACCTCATCAAGCAGGGTGACTGTGCGAGTGAAGGGGAAGCTGCAGGATGGTTCTGTGGTGGAGGAGGATGAGTCTCTCACGTTCTTTGCCGGGGAGGGGGAGGTAGTACAAGGTGTGTGGTGTGGAGTGTGTGCAAATATCAAAGAACAATTGAACGATCAAAATTAATCACATGGAGACACTGTACATCACTTTGCATCATCTCATCATCAGCTATCTCCCGTTCCTCTGCAGCTCTGGACCTCGTTGTCAGTTTGATGGCAGAAGGAGAGCTGTGTCTGATTGAGGCAGCCGCAAGATTTGCGTATGGGGACCATGGCCAGTGAGTGCACTGCTACACCGTACAACACCTTGGAGCAGACGTGTGAGTGAGTGTGTGAGGGTTGGAGCTGTTTGCGGCCTGTTCTGCCCACTCAGTGGTCCCCTCATCCCACCACGGGCGGACATCACGTATGAAGTGGAGCTGCTGAGTGTGTCGCCGCCTCTGGATGTGGCGAAGGTGACCGAGGAGGAGCTGGTGGATGTGGTGTAAGTGTGTGGCCCTGTTGTGCGCACAGTGCTGAGTGGGCGGGTCAGTATACATTTGTTGCCGCCCCACAGGCGGAAGAAGAAGGAGAAAGGCAACTGGTATTTTGGTCGTGCTGAGTATGAGAAGGCGGTGAATTGTTTTCAGAGGTAAGGTGAACACTGCAGCTGCACTGTTGCCGTGCCTCTCGTCCCACACAGCTAAACACAGTTTCCACGGGTGAAGTGTAGTTGGTGTCCTCCGATCTCTCCCGATGTGACCCTTGTATCCATACGTATGTGCATGTCCCTTGAGTTGTGGTTCTGGAATAGTGAAGTCATTGGAAAAGGGTACTTTTACATCCTGTTACCTCCCCTTTCTTGTCTTTGCTGTATTCGGTGAAGGTGGCAATCTTGCAAGTTGTAATGTAATGCTCTCCTTCTGTTTGTAGGGCAGGAGAGCTACTGGAACAGTACGTCATTGACGCAGTGAGTGACGGCTGATTCATGCTGGCTGACTTACTATGTAGCTGTGATCCATCACGGTGCTTGTGTGGCGTGTTGTGAATAGGAGGCCACTCGAGAGGTTCAATACTGGACAACTCTGTGCTGGAATAACCTGGCAGCAGCCCTCTTGAAGGTGGGTGGGGAGGAAGGTATAGACGAGGAGGTGGGGGACAGGGAAGTAAGATGATTTTGAAGAAGCTTGTCCGCCTAGCTAGGTTGTATCAGTGGTAGATCTCACACTGAAGAAGGCAGCTGCCGAAACGTTTGGCGAACAAAACCCCCTTGGCTAGTGAATTTCACGACATCTACCTCTAGCAGACGTAGGATGATGATGTCTACTCTTGACTTTGTGTGACCTTTACTCTATGAATGATCTGCCTACCACTACAAATGAGCATGCAGTACATACGTACGTATGTATGTATGTCTGTCCATGGGCCCAGATGGAGTTGCTGAAGGACGCAAAGGAGGCGTTGCAGAAGGTGCTCAAGCTGGACAAGACCAATGCCACCGCTCTCTTCAGGATGGGAAAGGTATCATAGTCTTGTGTGTATGTACAGTATGTACCAGCATGCAGACACAACTGGCCTCCACATTGTCTTACAGGTGTGCTCTGGACAAGGAGATCACAAGAAAGCTGTCCAGTACTTCAAGATGGCCGCTGCAGAGGAGCCCAATGAAAAGGTGAACATGGCAGCCCAACTGTCTACAAGAAGGGCAGATCTCCTCTCGGTGTTGTGCCTGCTGTGTGTGTGTGTGTGTGTTTGTGTGTGTGTGTGTGTGTGTGTGTGTGTGTGTGTGTGTGTGTGTGTGTGTGTGTGTGTGTGTGTGTGTGTGTGTGTGATGTGTGTGTCTGTGTGTGTGTGATATGTGTGTGTGTGTGTGTGTGTGTGTGTTTGTGTGTGTGTGTGTGTGTGTGTGTGTGTGTGTGTGTGTGTGTGGCTGGTTCCTCATGCAGTACATTCAGAAGATGCTCCAGCGTGCACAGCAGCGCGTCGCGGAGGAGAGCCGCCAGGAGAAGGCCATGTACAGAAGGATGATGCAGGGACTCGGACGGGATGAGGGGGAGGAGCAAGGGGAGGAGGAGGGAGCCAGCAGCACTGGTGCCAGACTGGTGAGAGCTCTGCACTGGGACATTCAGATCAGCAGAAACTAACCCTGTCCCTGCCCTCCCTATAGGGTCCGTGGCCGTACCTCCTGACAGCTACCGTCGTGGCAGCACTTGCTGTGGGTGTGGCCTACTTCATTGCCACACGACACTAGCTCCCACAACAGCACCTAGCTCACTTCTGATTAGTCATGTCTTGCACATCCCCGTGACCTTCTGTTTGTTCCTCGTGCATGTCTGTCTGTGTGTCTTTTCACCCAGCTGCGTTGCTGCATTATTGTAGACAGTTAATTTTAACTTTTTTGTGAAAGAGACTAAAAGGTTCAAGGATCAAAGAGATGTAGCAGATAAGATAGCAGGACACGAACAACACGTTTCAGCCACAAGGGCCTCTGTCAGCTGCTGCAACTGCACAAAGCAATGGGCCAGGGCAGCAGTAGCATTGTAATTGGATCAGCATTGACTGACCCCCTCTCCCACAAGCATGCAGCACCCTCGATCCCTTCCTGCATTTGTCTGCAGCGCATGTGTGTAGACTATAAACAACGTGTGCCTGTTATAAACCAAATATACCTAACATGTACATACAGTATGCATACCACATTGCATAGCTGTGTAGTGAGTGTGCTTTAGTTAGTGTATTGTTCATAAAGGTATGCACTTTACTGCTGGGCCCATCAGTGAAGTGCTAAATTACAACGACAGTTACATTCACATACATTAGTGAGTACTGTACCATTAATGGGTACCCACTTTCTGCCTTATTCATGTACACACAGCATGTCCAACTGTATTTAAAGGATATTTGTGAGTGTCTCAAAAATACTGTATATACGTACGTAAAATAAATGCACTGTTTCCTGTATGCACGCATACACGAGCACACACAATGAAGCAACCTGTGCACGGATGTGAAGAGTGCAAGGTGTTGGTCACATCTGCAGCACAGTCAGCAGTGCTGGCTCCGCTGGGTCTCCAGGATGGTTGTGGCAGTACTTGGCAGCTGACAGCTGCGCCTCTCTCACCCGCCCACTCTTAAGGTGCTCAAACACAGACACCAAGTCTGCCTACACACGAGGCAAGAGGCAGGGGAGCACATGCCTATACTCACAACACACACACACACATGCACATACGTAAGTATGCAAATTTTGATTGCAGCTCAATCAGCGTGCATCGGACCTTTGTTGCAAAATGCACATCTGGAGAGCTTTGGCTGAGCTTAATCCACAGCTCCCTCACCCTCACCAGACAGTGTTCTCCCTGGAGAAAAACACGCAGATGTAAGTACATATGTATGTATATGCATGCATACACAGCTTGAGTAGTGACAGAGAGAAAGTCTGGCATGCCGGCTGTTTGGATTTGCCCTGTAAACAATCACATAGCTAGCATATGGGAGAGTGACAACGTAAACACACGTGTGTGAAGAGCGGGTTCATGCACCTCTTTGTCAAAGATGAGCATGACCATGACAGAGACTAGGACATCTACAAATGTCGGGTGAAGGACAAAGCCCTCATCTGCAGGTAAGGAACAGAAGAGAATTACTTGGACACGCCCACAGAGAACAGCACCCACCATCGCTAGCCATCAGTGTGTGAGCAAGTTTGCTATTCCTCACCAGCCACCTTCAGTGCTTCTTCTGTGGCAGCTAAGAGCAACGTGTGGTCTGGCAGGAGTGCTGCTAGGGCCATTAGGGCCAGCAGCGCAAAGGGCGAGGGAGGCGTTGACTTGACCCTGCAGGGAAGGGGACGGGAAGGGGAGGGAAGGAGAGAGGAGGCAAGGGGAGGGGAGGAGAGAGGAGGGAAGGGGAGGGGAGGAGAGAGGAGGGAAGGGGAGGGGAGGAGTGGCGTGGCCTCGGCTACAATGAGACTGGCTTCACCTCCACAAAAAGAAGGATATCCTAGTGTGTGCAGTGCAGTACAGATAGCTAGCTCTACTGTACATCTTGAGGTGATTGAGGGGAGACGCACGCTTGAAAGAGAAGAGGTTTGCTCTGGTGCCGGTCGGAGACAAACACGCACATGGCTTGTGCAACTTGTAGGTGGGAAGCAAGGTCTGTCTGGTCACACCTACTCATAGCAGTGACAAAGGCTGCATAGGAAGTAGATGTGACAGGAGTAGAGGAAGGGTGGTAAGAGTGAGCCGTTTATACACACATACGTAAGTACTGTACCTATGTAACAGCACTACCTCATCGCATGTACTCCCTTCTCTGTCTCTGTCTGTCCGTCTCCCTCAATCATTTTCTCACATGTTTCTTCCTCCTCTCCCTTGTCTCTATCTATCCTTTCTCTCACCTCTGCTCCCCCTCCCTCCTCCCATCTCCCCGCTGCTCTTCCCTCACATCCCTCCCTCCCCTCTTATTCCTTTCTCAAAACATTTTCGGCCCTTTTCCCCTTCTCTCCCTCCTCCTCCCCCTCTCACCCACCTTGCCCCGCCTCCTTCCCTTCTCCGCAGTGGTGGAGAGCCAGTGCCAGAAAGGCCTGACCCAGCCAGGTGGAGGAAGGCGTCTGCTGAGTCAGCACTTCCACTGACTGGCGGCATCCATCTTCTGTCCCTCTGCACGGCCAAGGGAGAGAGGTGAAGGAGGCAACTGACAAAACACATGTCTACTTCAGACACAGCTCATCTGGTGAGCCTCACAACGACCGGGAAGTAGAACATACGTACAGTACAGTACCTCTTTGCGAGCACCCTGGCCAAGTTGGTCATGACGCTGTGTTGAGTGCTGTCCAACGTCCTCCTCTTCCTTCCAAGCACATCATGAGCCCTGGAAGGGAGAAGGAATTAGTCTCTCATGCTATTTTAAGTGAGTGCTTCACTCCCTCAGTGTGGCCTTCAAACCCTCAATGAGCTCTTCCAAACCCTCAGTGAGCTCTTCAAACCCCTAGTGTGTCCTTTAAACCCTCAGTGTGTTCTTCAAATCCTCAGTGAGCTCTTTAAACCCTCAGTGTGCCCTTAAGCCCTCTGTGGGCTCTTCAAACCCCTCAGCCTCACTATCCCTACTCCCCCTTCTGCAGCCTGACCTCTCAAAGTAGTGTACAGCTCGGCTCAGTAGACCTTCGTGTTCACAGAGAAGGCCAAGGAGGTTGAGTGCTTTGGCATCATCAACACGTGCTACGTACGTACATGGGTGTGATGGGAGAGGGAGGAGGGTTTGATGGAGGGTGTGATGGGAGAGGGAGGAGGGTGTGATGGGAGAGGGAGGAGGGTGTGATGGAGGGTGTGATGGAGGGTGTGATGGAGGGTGTGATGGGAGAGGGAGGAGGGTGTGATGGAGGGTGTGATGGAGGGTGTGATGGGAGAGGGAGGAGGGTTTGATGGAGGGTGTGATGGGAGAGGGAGGAGGGTGTGATGGAGGGTGTGATGGAGGGTGTGATGGGAGAGGGAGGAGGGTGTGATGGAGGGTGTGATGGGAGAGGGAGGAGGGTGTGATGGGAGGATAGATGGGAGAGTCAGTTGTGTGTGACAGCCAGGTGTGAGGCAAGATGAGGTGAGGTGGCACGTGCTACAGTAGCATCCACAGCCTTACTGCTGAGCTTCTCCAGTCCGTCCCGAGCCTGCAGCACCGCCCGCTCTGTCACCGGTAGCAGCTGCCTCGAGGCAGGGTGCACTGCCTTGCCCAGGGGGAGGGTGCACAGACTCGAACACACCCAGTGGGCGTGGCAACGACAGCTCTCCGGCTGTGAGGAAGATAGAGGGGTGAGAGGGGTAGGGGGCACACAGTGAGGTGGAGCAACTCACTGCAAAGAGAAGCTCGGAGGAGTGTCTGAAGTGGTCCAGAGCTTCAAAGGACTCGCCCACAATCTGCGCCACCATGCCTTGCCCAGTCCAAGCTGGTGCGTACTGTGGGTCGGCAGAGTGGGCTCGGTTGAAGGCCTCGTTGGCGAGCTTGACTCGGTCAGTCTTCAAGTAAAGGGCACCCAGATTGGTCCAGGTCACAGCATCCTGCATACGGTGAACAAGCCACTAACACTTCACACACCCATTTCTCCCACAATCCCCCCCCCCCCCCCCCCCCCCCAACACACACTGCACTCCCTTCACACCCTTACGTGTTCATTTAGCTGCAATGACTTGATAAAGGAGTGTTGAGCTAGACCGTAGTAAGACGGTCCCATCACAGTTGCCACGGCACCCAGGCTACACCAGTGGCGTGCGTTGCTTGGTGAAAGAGAGACAGCCTTTTGCAGTGCCTCTAATGAACCTCTCAGCAGCCCCTCCCACTGCCCCTCCCCCTCATCTGTGCTGGTCTATACAGCAAAAAGGAGTTATTACAAGATAAGTGTGTGTAAATCCAACACACACGCGCAAACACACACCGCACACACACACACACGCACACACACTTTCTCTCTCCCTCTGAAGTAGAGGCACATTCCCAAATCATGCCAGGCAGCACTGGAGTCAGGACTGAGGTGGACCAGCTGGCTGTACACCCTGCAGCAAGAGGAGGGGAGGGGGAGGGGAAGGAGGAGGAGGAGGAGGAGGGGAGGAGGCTGGTAACACACAGCAGGGACAAGGCAGACTGAACACAATGGACAGGTTGTTGCACAGAACACATTGTAAGGTGCTAGCTAACATTTGGTCACCACATATGATGACACAGCCTCGTTGCATTGTTCTCTTTTAAAAGTCTGCCTCTACAAAGTGTGCAGCTGACAAGACTTCCTGCTTGCAACGGCCTACCCTTTCAAAGCCCCTCCCCTCCCCCCTCTCCCCATTCACCATCCACATCACCCCTCACGGACAGTACTAGTAACACCACAAACTGACCTTGTTGCCGCTTCAAGTAGGTCCCCCTTCGAAGCAGCCTGGCTACCGTCGCCATGGAGCTCCTGAGGAAGGGTTAGTTTCCATGGAGATTGCTCTACGTCCACATCCACCAGGCACACACAGGCATCGCCAAGTGACTTCCATACACAAGAGTACAGGGGCTTTAATTTAGCAGCTCTGGGCCACAAACAGAAGAAAAACAAAAGTACGTAGTAATAACCACGACAATACACACAAAATGGCATTATAGTTACGACATACCCAAGAACGAAAAACCTGGGGGTTTCCCCATTACATCATACCCAGCCCTTTTGATGTGAGGTTAGTACCTAACAAGGAGAGGCAGGGCCTTGGCAACCATTTCGACTGCTCGGCCGTCCCTGTTTGACTGGAGGTACACCCGAGCCTGACAGACCAAGGCGTCACCCAGACCCTTAAGGGCGGGGAGGTAGGTGGGGTCCAAGCTCAGCGCTGTCTCATAGGAGCTGCAGGCGTCAGTGAATTGTCCCAGGTCACGGCTGATACTGGCCACTCGGGTGTGACAGTAGAGGGAACCGGGAGTCAGCTGGGGAGAGGAGGGAGGGAGGTGAGGAGTGAAGGGAGGGAGGTGGAAAGTGAAGAGAGGGAGGTGAGGAGTGATGGGAGTCAGCTGAGGAGTAAAGGGAGTCAGCTGAGCAGTGAAGGGAGGGAAGTGAGGAGTGAAGGGAGGGAGGTGAGGAGTGAAGGGAGAGAGGTGAGGAGTGAAGGGAGGGAGGTGAGCAGTGAAGGGAGGGAAGTGAGCAGTGAAGGGAGAGAGGTGAGCAGTGAAGGGAGAGAGGTGAGCAGTGAAGGGAGAGAGGTGAGGAGTGAAGGGAGGGAAGTGAGCAGTGAAGGGAGAGAGGTGAGCAGTGAAGGGAGAGAGGTGAGGAGTGAAGGGAGGGAGGTGAGGAGTGAAGGGAGGGAGGTGAGGAGTGAAGGGAGGGAGGTGAGCAGTGAAGGGAGGGAGGTGAGGAGTGAAGGGAGGGAGGTGAGGAGTGAAGGGAGAGAGGTGAGGAGTGAAGGGAGAGAGGTGAGGAGTGAAGGGAGAGAGGTGAGCAGTGAAGGGAGGGAGGTGAGGAGTGAAGGGAGAGAGGTGAGGAGTGAAGGGAGAGAGGTGAGGAGTGAAGGGAGGGAGGTGAGGAGTGAAGGGAGGGAGGTGAGGAGTGAAGGGAGAGAGGTGAGGAGTGAAGGGAGGGAGGTGAGGAGTGAAGGGAGAGAGGTGAGGAGTGAAGGGAGGGAAGTGAGCAGTGAAGGGAGAGAGGTGAGGAGTGAAGGGAGAGAGGTGAGGAGTGAAGGGAGGGAGGTGAGGAGTGAAGGGAGGGAGGTGAGCAGTGAAGGGAGAGAGGTGAGGAGTGAAGGGAGAGAGGTGAGGAGTGAAGGGAGAGAGGTGAGGAGTGAAGGGAGGGAGGTGAGGAGTGAAGGGAGGGAGGTGAGGAGTGAAGGGAGGGAGGTGAGGAGTGAAGGGAGGGAGGTGAGGAGTGAAGGGAGAGAGGTGAGCAGTGAAGGGAGAGAGGTGAGCAGTGAAGGGAGAGAGGTGAGGAGTGAAGGGAGAGAGGTGAGGAGTGAAGGGAGAGAGGTGAGGAGTGAAGGGAGGGAGGTGAGGAGTGAAGGGAGGGAGGTGAGGAGTGAAGGGAGGGAGGTGAGGAGTGAAGGGAGGGAGGTGAGGAGTGAAGGGAGAGAGGTGAGGAGTGAAGGGAGGGAGGTGAGGAGTGAAGGGAGGGAGGTGAGGAGTGAAGGGAGAGAGGTGAGGAGTGAAGGGAGGGAGGTGAGGAGTGAAGGGAGGGAGGTGAGGAGTGAAGGGAGGGAGGTGAGGAGTGAAGGGAGGGAGGTGAGGAGTGAAGGGAGGGAGGTGGAAAGCGAAGAGAGAGAGGTGTGAGGGGGGCAGAAGTGGCTAACCAGGAGGCATTTCGTGGAGCAAGAAGGTATATACATACATATACATACATAAGTATATACATCTGCACTGGCTGGTATCATTCGGTGAGCCCTTCAGAAAAGTTTCAAGACAATAAGAAATAAATATAATGTTACTTCATCCGAATGAGCAAGCCTCTTGGGTCTCTGTTCAGAGTGCAATGTTCGCTCACATTCATGCACTACACACCTCGAGTGCCTTGCTGAAGCTCCTCAGTGCCGGTGTGAGGCTGCCACGAGCAAGGTAAGCCTCACCAACGCACTCCCAGCAGTGGCTGTCTTTGGGGTCTGCCTTGATGGCATTGAAGAGGCTTACAACATACATGAGGAGGGAGGGGGGAGAGAGGGGGAAGGGGAGGAGAGGGAAGGAGAGGAGAGGGAAGGGGAGGAGAGGGGGAAGGGTGGGAGAGGGAAGGAGAGGGGAGGGAAGGGGAGGAGAGGGGGAAGGGAGGGAGAGGGAAGGGAAGGAGAGGGAAGGGAGGGAGAGGGAGAAGGAGGGAGAGGGGGAAGGGAGGGAGATGGGGAAGGAGGGAGAGGGGGAAGGGAGGGAGGGGGAAGGGAGGGAGAGGGAGAAGGAGGGAGAGGGGGAAGGGAGGGAGGGGGAAGGGAGGGAGATGGGGAAGGAGGGAGAGGGGGAAGGGAGGGAGGGGGAAGGGAGGGAGAGGGAGAAGGAGGGAGAGGGGGAAGGGAGGGAGGGGGAAGGGAGGGAGAGGGAGGGAGGGAGAGGGAAGGAGAGGGGAGGGGGAAGGGAGGGAGGGGGAAGGGAGGGAGAGGGAGAAGGAGGGAGAGGGGGAAGGGAGGGAGGGGGAAGGGAGGGAGAGGGAGGGAGGGAGAGGGAAGGAGAGGGGAGGGGGAAGGGAGGGAGGGGGAAGGGAGGGAGATGGGGAAGGAGGGAGAGGGGGAAGGGAGGGAGGGGGAAGGGAGGGAGAGGGAGAAGGAGGGAGAGGGGGAAGGGAGGGAGGGGGAAGGGAGGGAGAGGGAGAAGGAGGGAGAGGGGGAAGGGAGGGAGAGGGAGAAGGAGGGAGAGGGGGAAGGGAGGGAGATGGGGAAGGAGGGAGAGGGGGAAGGGAGGGAGGGGGAAGGGTGGGAGAGGGAAGGAGAGGGGAGGGAAGGGGAGGAGAGGGGGAAGGGAGGGAGAGGGAAGGGAAGGAGAGGGAAGGGAGGGAGAGGGAGAAGGAGGGAGAGGGGGAAGGGAGGGAGGGGGAAGGGAGGGGGATGGGGAAGGAACAGGGAGGGAGTAGTAGTAGTAGCTTGAGCTGTGTGCGTGTGTGTGTATGTGTGTGTGTGTGTGTGTGTGTGTGTGTGTGTGTGTGTGTGTGTGTGTGTGTGCGGGTGTGTGTCAGTGACAGCAGGCCAGGCCACCTGGTGAGGGCCTCCTTGTGGTCTCCTCTTCTCTTCAGCAGAAGACCCATCCTCAGCCATGCCCACTTTGCTCTGTTGGTATAATGGCATGAAAAACATGTACAAGTGCATATGAGTGAGTGTGTGTGTGTGTGTGTGCACGTGTGCAATACACATGTCAGCTCACTCCTGCATGCTGCAGGCAGAGGTGATGCCTTTGTACAGTGGCAACAGCTCCTCCTCCTTCTCCTTGCCCTGCCCCTCCAGCAAGTCGGCCAGGGCCTGTCCCGCCCTCCTGTTCCCTGGGGCATGTTCCAGAGCTTTCCAGTAGCACTGGATCGCCTTGCCGCTGTCACCCACATCGCACTCCTGAAACTGTCCAATGTGGTAAAAGGTCTCCCAGTTGAACGGGTCCTTGGAGGCTGCCTACAAGTGCGTGGTTGGGGAGGGAGACAGGCTGGACCATGATGGCTCCTGTTTGCTAACTGATGTCCTCACTCTCAGCTGTGTGCGTCACCTTGACAAAGTGTCGGTATCCCTCCCTCCTGTCCTTTGCCTCCCCTCGGAGCCAAAGGGCTTGGCCCATCAAGCAGTTCTCTTCAGCGCCACTGCACTCCTCTGTGCCCAGCACCTCAAGAGCTGCTGAGGGGTCCTCTTGAGCAAGTGCCAGTTTCGCCTGCAAGTATACAGCCAGACGGAGCAACTCAACATCTGTCACAGTCTGGTGTGTGGTGTGTGGGATCACCATCACACACAGCATTCACCTTTAGGCATCGTACTGTGGACTCTGGACTTTGCAGAGATGACACAATCTGCACACACACACACACACACACACACACACACACACACACACACACACACACACACACACACACACACACACACACACACACACACACACACACACACACACACACACACACACACACACACACACACACACACATACAGAGAGGAAAAGAGAATAAGATGCATACACACGTCAGAGCAGAGCATCTGAAAGGTGGGGCTTACTAGCTCCGCCTCCTCCAGCTGTCCTTGAGCAATGTGGATCCGGGCCATGAGGGGCTTGACATGCTCTGACACAAACAGCTCTTCGGACACCGCCTCCAAGTCCCGCAGTGCAGCCAACACGTCTCCCGTGCTGCCTTCGTCTGCACACCACTGACACTGAAAGACATACAGTCTGTAGTGGGGGTGGGGTCAGTGGGTGGGGATGTTACAGAAATAACACAAGGAAAGTCCCAGGAATTTCCCGCCTGCTCATTAATATCAGTACCTGAAGTTTCTACGGTAGACAGTTTGGAGGAAAGCGGGCAGTAGTGACATGTGGTCCAGGCCTAAGAGGGGAGGAGACTGGGTCACATGCAGGTCACATGCAGGTCACATGCAGGTCACATGCAGGCCTTACACCAAGTGAGGTCCAGTGCAGACTGCTTGTAGTTGTGCATGAAGAACAGAACAATGCCCCTCAGAGCCCGGCAGAGGGCCACAGGTCCTTCTGTACGGACACACACACACACACAGAGAGAGAGAGAGAGAGAGAGAGAGAGAGAGAGAGAGAGGAGAGGAGGAAATAGTATATCAACGAGAGCAGTGACTATCAATCAATACTTGAGCTTAGCTCTCACCTTCCTCTTCACCCTCCACCATCTTCAGGGCGTCGCGCAACTTGCAGGCCCCCTCCAGCAGCACAGCTGCATGACACAGCTTGGTGGCCCCACCCCCTGCCCCACCCCCCTTGTCCACCTGTCCACAGAAGAGTTGCAGATCAACTGATGGTGAGAATGGGTAGCTACTGAGACTGAGGCAAAGGAGCATGTTGGCCAGCACGTCACTGCATGCCTGTCCTCCTGCTTCTGCCAGCTTCTTGCAGCGATGGAACAGTGCTTGTCCCTCTTCTTCAGAGCTAGTGTGCTGTACAACACACACACACACACACACACACACACACACACACACACACACACACACACACACACACACACACACCACACACACACCACACACACACACCACACACACCACACACACACACACACACACACACACACACACACACCAGGGTATCCCTCGACTCATGCGCTGCATCATGCACAGACTCACATAGAAGAGTGTGCTGAGTAGACTGGCATACTTGAGCCTCCTCTGCATTAGGAGGTCCTCAGGGTGCCTCCCTGAGACAGTCAGGCCCTCTTCCAACTACATATAACAGAATGAACAAGGCTTATATATGAAAATAGACAAACATACGCACACACACCTCTGCCTATTCTACACACATACCTTATCCAGTCCCTCCGTCCCCACGACCCTCCATGATAGGAGTAGACTCAGCATCCCCTCCCAAAGCCCCTCCTCCTCAGAGTTGGCAGCCACCAGCTCACACAGCAGGTGGTAGGCCTCCTCCTCCTCCCCACACTGGCGGTATAGCTCAACTAGCTTTTTCTTCATTGCCCTCACACGCTGCTCCTCTCTGGGAGCGAAAGAGAGAGAAGATCACCTACACTGTCAGCCACTAGCATGATCGTTGCCGGCTCTGTTGTGTTGTGCACATGCTGGTGGGTGACAGTGCTGCTTATATTCTCTCTGCCGGCTCTCACCCTTGCTGGAGCTGTAGACACTGTTTGTATATGCTAATGGCACCGTGACACTCCTCCATATCTTGAGGCACAACTCGGTCGTAGTAGCCGGCCAGGCCCTGCAGCAATACATGCATCACTGACTCGAGAATCAAATACACACATGCATGCACACACACACACACACACACGCACACGCACACGCACACACACACACACACACACACACACACACACACACACACACACACACACACACACACACACACACACATGCTACCTTCCATGCCAGTGGGTCATCCTGCGACAGAGCAATTGCTTTCTGGTAAAACTCTTTGGAGCGCTGTTTGTGCGACAATTCCAGTGAGCACAGCCCTGCAAAGACAAGGGCGTGGTAGCAGGAGGCGTCCAGGGATAGAATCTCCTGAAAAACGAACAAAGAGAAGTACAATCCATTAAAAATGATGTTAAATGATAACAGTGGAGTGGACAGATGAAAATACTTGTAAAAGATGCATATATATATATATATATATATATATATATATATATGAACCAAAAGTGTCTTTAAAGGACTAAAACGTGCAGGATAGATTGATTGCTATCTAACCTCACAAATCTCCAGTGATTTTTCATACTGCTTCTCGGAAATAGCAGATTTCGCAGATTTTAGCTTTCCTTTAATCGAAGCCTTAATTTCTTTGGTGGCCATTTTTTAGATATCACAGTGAAACAAAATGGCGTCTGGTCCAGTGTTGAGACAGCTTCGCCCCAGGGTTAGCGTCTTTGGCGTGACGACAGAAAAGGCAAAGATGTGGTAAGAGTATTTAAGACCAGTGTGTAGCTTTGGAATGTAGAGTTGATTGAGGAGTGCATCGACTATTTAAATGCCCCATTATTTAAACGGTTGACCTGAATGGATTTGCTGCAGTAACTTGTAATATTAGAAAGTGGGTCAGGAGCTGCACTCTATCTTCACGTTAGGAGGTGTTTCGTAATAGTTGAGAAAGGATAGTTCTCTAATACCAGCTTCACAACAGGGTTGAAAAACTTTCAACCCTGTTGTGAAGCCGGTATTAGAGAACTACCCTTTCTCATGCCTGAGCCAGCTGAGAAGCCCTCACTTCGTTCGTAATAGTCGTTGTGTTGGGCTGCAAGTGATCCACCTACGTATGTATGCTTGCATTCCCTCCCTCTCTGACCTTGTGTTTGCAGGACGCCCACTACTGTGATGTGGCTCTCACTAGGCGGAATGGCTATTGTGTATCTAACCGACTGGAAGGTTGTCTTGGAGAAAATCCCCTACGTTAAGGGGAGATTCCCACCAGAAGCAGCAAAGTAGTGGCACCGAACTACATATAAGTAACACATTCTGTTGTATTGCAGCTGCTACTGGTTGTATTTATAATTATACAAAACCATAACATGCACCTGTTAGTACACAGACTGTTGCACATGTATTAGGGCTTGTATAAATGTCTGTCCTTCTATGGGAGTATACTGTCAATGATCATATGGTATTTGACTTTCTTACCTGGCGACTCAGGCCTCTACAAACGTGTCACTTGCATGTTATTATGTACTAGTATGCATGGAATGTGTATAGCCAATCAAACTGGGTCTGGACAGCCAGCCACACTCAAGACAAAGCACACAAAACACATGGAACTCTGTGCAGTGTACACTAAGATCATGTGTCGATACTGCCTGATGTGTGTTGAGATGTTTGTGAGGTCTGGTGTTGCTTCTTCGTTTGAGGTGGCTGACCCAACAGGATTGGCTCTTTGGAATATGCATCCATTATCTCTGCCGAAATGCTCTGCATCTGTTTTTCGCTGCAGCCAGGACAGAACGCCTGCAACACACACAATAAAGAGTTTTAGAGTAGCGTATATGTTGAACATTGGATGGTCATGTGGCCCGAGCACCATAAGCATGTGTAAATCCAAACTCTCTGTTGTGGCAATGAATAAGGTGGTGCTGAGAATGTCCCCACACTACCGCTCACCTCCCACCACATCCGACGAGCTCCGCGACAGGGAACTGTAAGGCCGACTAACCGCACCACAAGGTAGAGTACGGCCGTAGCAAGGCAGTCTGGCTTGTGTCTCCGACAGAGGGACGTGCGAAAGCAGTCGTTGAGGAGGCTCCAGCTGACCTGGCCTACACAGCTCCTGCTGAAGGTCTGGGTGTCAACCCATCGCGAAAGTGCCAGCAGAAAATGGACAAGGTACTACAAGATGGGGTGGGATGGGGTGGGGGTGGGGCAAGCAGGTTGATCATGAAGTGGGGACTTGTCAGATGGCTGAAGCATGTAGGATACGCAGTTCTCTGGTACCAGCTTGAAGATGACCGTAGGCAGTGAAGTAGGCAGGATTTTCATCCACCTTCAAGCTGGTGCCAGGGGTTGGATATGCCCACATGACTGTAACTTTTAGCCACCGACTCTGTATGAATTACTCTGCAGGTCCTCACCTACCGGATGGGGGAGGTCCACCTTGATGTCAAATCTGAGCACTCTGAGGAGGTACAACTCATACTGTGTGATGCTTTCCTTCAGCTTCCAATATGCAGGGCAGATGTTCAGCGGCTTCCCTTCTGGAGGTGGATGGGTGCATCTGCATACACACAAGAAAACTGCGTGTGTGTGTGTGTGTGTGTGTGTGTCTGTGTGTGTCTGTGTGTGTGTGTGTGTGTGTGCGCGTCCCCGAGGGGCCCACCACTCACCTGTACCCCACATTACAAACGTCCCCTACTCTCACTTCACACTCGTACGTCTTGCCTGCTAAATGCAGGGCTGCCAGGGCCAACAACTTCAGTGTGAAAGAAGAAGGCAAGGGTGCGTCTATACAGTTCTACCATGGACCACACACAGGACACTAAGTAGCCAGGCGTAGCCGACCCTTCCCCCAGCGGAAGTGTAAGGGTTGGCAACGCCCGACTAGGCAGCAAGTTCATATATTGCACAATAGTGTCTGGTACCTAGAAAGACTTAGAGGAGAATGTGTCTGGATATGCGAGACTAGTCGCATAAAGAGAACGGATCATTAACTACATACGTCACACACAATTCTATCATTTAACTAATTTATGATATGATAAACTTTGATTCCATAGCTACTTCTCTATATTTTTTTTTCTGGCTAGTCCCAAATAAATGATATAATACATAGGGCACACATGCGCACTGCCCTGGAAAGCAAAGCATAATAATATAGATAAATTTTATTGCATACGTAAGCCGACGTAAAACTTACGTGAAGGCAGTACTCGCTAGTGCTCTCTGCCTCGAAGAACGTGTGGAACATGACACACGCAGAGCAAATGGCTTCATCTGGCAGCCGCAGTTTGTTGCCTGTAGCGACAGGAGTGGAAGGGGACTGAGGCGGGGCATATCATGGAAGGAACGAAGGGAGCACTTGACAGACATTGTAAAGCTTACCTGCTTCGAACAAGTACCCCGTTCCTTCAAATAAAGTGTGGCTGGCTTTATCGCTCTTGGTATACTTATCAGTCACCGCCCTGCCTACGCCAGCCATTTTGTTGGCAAAAACTAGATTGTTGCACTCCGGCTTAAATTTATCCAATAAAAATAATCCAAGCATACAACATGCGCAGTTGTGTGTATTGCAATTTGCACTGCCCCTAGTCCGAGTCCCAACATCTCAACAACTAACCATCACCAGTCCTCCTCTACTGTACTGTACTCTGGGTCAGGACGACTGAGTCGCAACGTACCACTTGAACGACAGGCAATACAGAACAAATCATTATCAATTGAGACAAGCGTCATAGACGGTTGGTATATTGCTATGCGTAGTAAGCAAGGTTCGCCTTCTTTTTCGCCTGCACCTCATGGATACCTGCAGCAGAGGGTTGGGTGGGATGGAGTGTGCACATTCACACCACCATCTCCCCCCTCTCCTCTCCCCCCCCCCACACACAAGGAAACACAAGCAGCACTCACCATCCATGAAGTCCTCATGAGTAACCTCAACACCTCCCCTACGCAAGGCAATCATGCCCTAACACACAAGTAGGGTGGGAAGAAAGAAGGAGGGATTGGAAGGGGGCAGAGGGAGGGAGTGGAATGGGAAGTAGGGCTGCGGTTGGCAAGTGCTTGGCTACAGTTGGCATCTCACCGCTTCCACGCAGACAGCCTTGCACTGTGCACCGTTGAAGTCCTCAGTGCACTGAGAGAGCTCCTCAAAGTTGACATCCTTGCTCACATTCATCTTCCGAGCATGAATCTGAAGAATGCGCGCTCTTGCCTCCTCATTTGGGATGGGGAACTCTATCTTCCTGTCCAAACGACCTGCAATCCACATACCATAGTGTGAGTGAGCATGTGAAGGTGTGCCTGTGCATACAAGTGCTTGCACATGAATGCATGTACACCACAGTACAGTACAGTATGTAAGTAACTTAAAAAGAAGTGTATAAGAGTGGAAAGAGGAGGTTCCTGACCTGATCGTAGCAGGGCAGGGTCCAGAATATCCACCCTGTTTGTTGCTGCAATGACCTGCAGGATGCCACACACACAACTGTCATACACACACACACACACACACACACACACACACACACACACACACACACACACACACACACACACACACACACACACACACACACACACACACACACACACCACACACACACACACACCACACACACACACACACACACCACACACACACGGGGTGTGATCTGCTGACCTTGGTCTGTGTGCATACGTTATGTGGATGGGTGGGTACACACATGCAGTGGCACACACCTTGATGTCGTTGTTGGAACTGAAGCCATCCAACTGGTTGAGAAGCTCCAACATAGTCCGCTGCACCTCCCGGTCACCTTCCTTCTCACTGGCAAACCGCTGCAAGTGGAGGTGTGTGTGTGTGGGGGGGGGGGGGGGGAGGGCAAAGTGAAGCCAGGTGAGGTGGTTCTCTTGATCACAGACCCACGTTTCAACATAATCACTTTGGCAGAAGTGGGTCGGTACAAGACTAGCAGGGGTAGGATAGATGAATGATGCCACTACAAAAACACCACACCATCCCACTACACCACTTACCCCCTCCCAGACACATTGACCTTCCACTACTGAAGCACTTATTATATGTGTCTGCACACTGCCTGCGCAAGCACCTTGGTCCCAATGGCATCCAGCTCATCGATGAAGATAATCGCTGGAGCTTTCTCTTTTGCCATGGCAAAGGCATCCCGCACCATCTTGGCTCCATCCCCGATGAACATCTGCACAAGCTGAGGCCCTGCAAGCTTCAGGAAGGTGGACTTGGTCTGGGCTGCACAGGCCCTAGCTAGCAGTGTCTTTCCTGTCCCGGGCGCCCCATACAGCAGCACCCCTTTGGGTGGCTGCACGCCCAGGGCCTCAAACCTCTCTCTGTGGGTCATTGGGAGCACCACTGCCTCAATCAGCTATGGTGGAAGGATGGGTGGGGCAGTGGGCGGGGCTGACTGCAGTTATGGTGGACGGTGTTGTTCAGGCACCTACATACCTCCTGTATCTGCTTGTCCAGCCCTCCAATGTCGCTGTATTGCTCTGTGGGACGCTCATCAATTTCCATGGCCTTCACACGTGCATCATACCTGAGAGTGAGGGGTATAGTGCATGCACACACACACACACACACACACACACACACACACACACACACACACACACACACACACACACACACACACACACACACACACACACACACACACACACACACACACACACACACACACACACACACACACACACACACACACACACACACACACACACACACACACACACACACACACACACACACACACACACACACACACACACACACACACACACACACACACACACACACACACACACACACACACACACACACACACACACACACACACACACACACACACACACACACACACACACACACACACACACACACACACACACACACACACACACACACACACACACACACACACACACACACACACACACACACACACACACACACACACACACACACACACACACACACACACACACACACACACACACACACACACACACACACACACACACACACACACACACACACACACACACACACACACACACACACACACACACACACACACACACACACACACACACACACACCACATCACTGGATTGTAGAACAATCACTCACTCAGCTGGTAACTTTTCCAGAATGAGGTAGGAGTCCTTGTTGACGCCCTGAGATGAGTGGGAGAGGAGCATACTCGAACACCCACCACCACTGCATGCACAGGTGTGCATGTGTAAACTACCAACCCACCACAAGGTCTCCAGGCTTCAACTCCGTTGGCTCCACCAGGCCCACCACTGGTAAGAAGTACGTCTGCAGAGGAGAGGAAGGAGGGGGGAGTGAAGGGGGAGAAGAGCAGGGGAGGGAGGGAGCTACCGAAACAGAGAAATGAGGTGGGGCCATTATTATGCCCTGTACTACAGTAGTGAACCCCATGCACTTGGCTGACAAATGGAGGGAGGGCTGGCTCACCTGGCGGGTGGAGGTTTTAATGACCACGCACTTTCCCTTGCGCTGCGAGTCAAGATCAGTGTGCCCACCGTCCTCCTCCGCCTGGTCCTCAGGGTCAATGTCCAGGATCTGAAATGGGAATGGCAGCAGTCCTGTCACAATGGTCAACAGTACAATGCCAATTACAGCACAACCAGAAGACGCTACTGTTCCTCGTCTCAGCCACAGTCACCACTCAGCCTATACATACCTCCACCACATTGGACACCAGGTAGGGTAAGACCTTGAAGACTTTTATTTTATCTGCATTTTCCTTAATCTTTTCTTTCATCGTGCTTTGCTCATGAGAGATGCGTGATGTTTCACTCTTCATGATCTGCAGAGCAACAACAAAAGTCATAAAACAGCAAGAGGATCAGGTCTACATGTCTGGAGCCAGCAAAAAGGTGTCTCATACCTTGATGTCATTCTCCAGCAGTCGCCCGCGACTCACAATCTCATCTGTGCTCAGCTTCATAACTTCATCTTCAATAGCAGCCTGTAAGCAACATTCACAGTGCCACATGCACAATACACCTGCATGAACAGTCCCCACTACAAGCACGGATGAAGCTTCAGCTCCATGTGCATAAACGTGGCTTTATACATGGTTCTGGCAGACTTCAAAATATCCCATAAATACACACATATATACACATATCCTCAGTGCCGCCACAGTGTATCAGGTCTGCCTATTTCAGGTCATACCTCAACAGCCAATTTAGCTGCTACCAGACACAAATGCACACAATCGTGACTTACGATACTATGCTATATGTTTAACATGTACAAGACCACTCAGCACCTCCCTAACGCACGTCTGCATCTGCCCAGACCGATTCATCTTCGAGGGTAGCCATTTTGTGCCAACTCTGATGACGTATGATGACGTCAGTTTCAGGTAGCCAATGATTGTTCTTATCCTGCCAGACAACCCGCGACGATAAAAAATTCTCAGAAATCAACGGGTAACTCGTTGTGACGCTACCGCTGAATAGTGTATCATTTGTGTGTTGTGTTTATTTGTTTGTAGAGCAGTACTTTTTGGTGTAAAATGGAGGCGCAGTTGACGTGTGCCGGGGAAGAGCAACCTCTGACTTTGTCGGAGCGGCAGTGCCGCTGCACCTGCCTACACAGTGGAGGAGACAGTGGCTTTTTCAGCGGGTGGGGGGCTGTGCAGTGCTCCGAAGCATGTGTACTGATATCGAGCGACTGTCTCGGCAGCAAAACTGCCAGCAAGGAGTACCTCGGTGGACCAGCGGAGGGGCTGAAAGGTGGCGGAGCGAAGGTACCACCAGCGGGAAAGCGAAGAGCTTCTGGCGCAAGGTCTGCGGGAGATAAACCTCGACACCATTCTCTGATGTCCCGCAGTGTGCCCTCCCTCACATCGCAAAACCTGTACAATGTGAGAGGCGCCGAGATGTGCTACCTCCAGCCACACGAGCAAGCTCTCTACTATCGGCAGAAGGTCACCTACGATGCTGCACGGAAGGCGGATGTGGTGCACACACACCTACCCCCAAAGAGAAAGAGAGTAGCGATGCCAGTTACCCTGCAAGTAGCCACCAAGGGTCCAGGACTGCAAATCACACCACTGCACAAACCATCCCCCCGACCCATGGAACTGCAGGGCACTGCCAGTGCAGACTCCACCCTCCTCCAGCAGGCTGACAAGAGAGCTGCTGCTGCTGCAAAGAACTGCATGGTTGGTTCCAAGAACTGTGGAGGTGGGACCAAGAAAAACCAGGAACAGGACAGCAGAGTGTGCTGGGCTCACAGCATGAAGGTCCACAAGAACAGTTATTCAACAGAAGGAGAAGTGAGCAAGGATGGAAGATCCACTAAGAAATCTGTAATGCTGCAAGGTCGGATGAAGCACCAGTTTAAGCACTGCAGACTAAAGATGCTCCAGTACCGTCCAGACCTGAAAGCCTATGTGAGAGGTGCAGGATGGTTGGAAGAGGAGGAGGAAGTGTGCAACATGCCCGCTCTCCTGAACTCCAGTGGTGGCAGTGAGTCACTACTCTCACACCCTCTCAAGTGTTTTCCTCTGGGTCCCAGTGCACCATGCAAGGACCAGAAGCAGGAGACTAGTTGCAGGAAGCCTGAACCTTCACAAAACGGGAAAAAGAAGCAGTCAAAGGACAAACATTCAAGTCGTCCAGGAATCCCAGCATTGGGGAACACAGTCCATGGTGTGGTGTTCAACTCACAGCAGCCAGCCAACCTGCTGCAGCGCCGTTGCCAGGTGTCTTTCATGGGGATGCAGCAGGGATTCCGGTACGAGACCTTATGCTTAAAGGGGTTCGGTCGCAACTCTCCTCCGCAGATGATCGTCGGTCCCTGGATCACGGCATCGCCGCGAACATAGCATTCATCATTTATATTGTTAATACAACTGTAATTATTGCATGTGATATGTATTGCAAAGGTATATTGTATTGAAGTTATTGCAGTTGAGAATGTGTCGCGACTGTCTGGAGAAGAAGTGCCCAGATCGAGTAAGACCAGGGGAGTAGTGCTCATCTGCAGCATTTTTAATAGCAGCGCACATGTCTACCACCGTGTGCGTGTAAGTGTACCAAAGACAGGAGTTCGCAGGTGAAAGAAGCGTTTATTTGAAGTCCCAATGGGGCAGAAGTGGTAGACTGACTGTCTCTTTCATCTGATAGCTAGTGCCTTTAAATTAGGACATGTGCATTCGTATGTAACGTACTTCCAAGCCTACTAATTGTAGCTACTTGCATTAAAATCACCTTCAAACTCCATCTGTGTGTGCCAGGGATCCACCTGTCTGGAGGCTGGTTCTTACCTGCTGAATTACCTAGGTTGTGCAGTGTGCAAGGCCATGGGCCTCCTTCAGGAGGTGGAGAGAGAGAGACATGAAGACAACAACGAGGAGACCATATCCTTCAAGCGTGAGCAGGCATGGACTTGTAGGATGCGTATCAGAGTGCCTCCCAGAGTTCACACACACACACACACACACACACACACAACACACACACACACACACACACACACACACACACACACACACACACACACACACACACACACACACACACACACACACACACACACACACACACACACACACACAATATCTATTGTACATCACAATGCCTGCTTACCCCCCCTTCAGATGCATGTGCCAAATGTGGACATATTGTAGCAACACATCAGTACACCTTCAGTCATGATGATGAGTTTCAGGTAAGGGGATTCCCCCTACCTCATCCCTTTCCACAGCTCTTCCCTTCCTTTACGTCCTCCACAACCTTCCCCCCCCCCCCCTACCCACATGCATTTGGCTATAGGAGTACACAATGGAGTGCCTGCTGTGTGGGCACGGTGAGCACACACAGAGCGTCCTACCTGATGACCCCCGTGGTCAGCAGATGTACTGAGGAGATACATGGCCACTGGGACATTGCATCGCACAAGACACAGAGTGAATTTCACGATACTCACATGCACTATTCTGTATGTTTTCTACCGTAAAACTGCAGTGAGTACACAATTATTCTGCCAAAGAAATCAGTGCTCTTTGTGAACAAGACCTTGTACTGGTCACCCGCTCTACTGTCCTCCACTTCAAACACCTGTGTGTGTTAGCAGACAAAAGGGCACCACAACAGGGGGTCATGTTGCACAGTATCACAACAGCATGGGTACAATAGCTTCCATGCTAATTTATGTCACTCCACATACGTAGAAGAGGGGGGTCGTGTGTAAGCACTTGTAGTGGGGTCGTGTGTAAGCACTTGTAGTGGGGTCGTGTGTAAGCACTTGTAGTGGGGTCGTGTGTAAGCACTTGTAGTGGGGTCGTGTGTAAGCACTTAATCGGTGGGCTCATAGTCAGACCTTTGAGAGCCTATTGATTAGCAACATGGGGAGTGGTGTTGCCTCTGAACTACCTTCCTAATGACCTTAAGTAACATGGCATGTGTAGCACTGGGGATGCACCCAATGGATCCATGGATGCACATATGTACACATTCCTCGGCCACTCATATATGCATGACTACTAGCAGACAGGCCTTTACCTGAAGTGAGTTGGTGTCCTGGGGGGTGAACCCTGCCCTCTCCTGTAGCCCCTCCCCCCCAAGGGAAGCCAGCAGTGTGCACTCCTGGGCAGCAAAACCACCCTGGAACCGAATCTCAATTCGAGATACAGAAACTGGATGTGGGAATTCAACTGTCACAAATTGAGAGGCACCCTACATAAACAAATGTGACCCAATAGGCAAACAAAGTAGCTCTCAAGCTGACACCTAGTCACGGTACATGCACAACATGAATAGCACAGTAGTACATACATACACCGCATAAGTGCCAAACACACAAAAACTGTGAGTCTGGTGACAGGCCAGCTTTCACAGAAGGAACTAACTTGATCAGAGTTCCAGCATGTGTCTTCTTTTCCATCAAACATAAACTTCTTCCCATACTGGTTGACATCACGCCCCAAAACTGAACTCACTCTAAAATAATCCATTACAACATGAGGAATGGTGTAAGCGGCTCACGTGTCACTGGAGTGAGCAAAGAGCGCTGGGATGACACAGCAGCTCACTGCTAAGACCAGAAACACTGCTATACGCTCCGCTGGTCACAAGTCTGTGCAACCATAGACTGGTGCAATGGCTAAAATTCATCCATAGCACACACCACAAACATACACACCACACATGCGCAACACAGTTTTTTTCTTGCACCTACTTCGCTTTGCATAAACCATCCAGGCTGAGCAAAGCATCGCTCATCCCGAACACACACGAATTCAGTTTCTTCCAATATACTCGCTATCACCGCAAGGGTCACAGTCCACTTCCGGTTTGTAAATCCTCTTCTCCTTATTTGGCTTGTTAATTAGCGCAATAGGATCCAGAAAATGGCAACCGTTGTATGCTGAGCGTACACTGTGGCAGGCGAAGTTGAGGAAATACTATTGGTTTGGCTGAGGGGGACACTCGCTGGCCTCTTGCTTCCCTGGACGCTTGTTCTTGATTCGGCTCCATCCGCCTTCTGCCGTCGCGAGGGCTCATTTCCGGTACTGTCAGTGAGACATGTCGGCTCGACGCGCTCGTAGCAATACGGCGGACAATGCCGAACTGAAGCGACCGAAAAGTGGCCAACCGCGCAAATTTGACGACAAGATAGCAATGATGAAGCAGCGAGAGGCGGAGGACGCTAGGGCCTACGCTGAGTCCATGAAGATCATCACACAGGTTAGGAGGAAGCGGGGGGATAGCTATGCCATTGAAGCAAATGTTTGTATGTGAGAGAATGCGAGTGAGTCACTGAACATCTCGTGTGTCTATCGTTTGTGTGTGTTCACAAAGTAAGTAGGTATCATGAAGCAGTGGAGTGTCACTGCCGCTCATGTGGCTTGGATTGTGCGTGTGTCCCAAACTGCGTGTAGTGTGTGTGTTGTGCTTCCCTGTGAAGTACCCCTTGCCCTTGTTTGGACTACATAGTCTTTGGTATCTGGCAGTCTCCTCGTGAGGTGGGGTGATGTAGAAGTGCAAAGTGAGAGTGTCTGTGTGTATGTGTGCGTTGCCCCCCGTAGTGCAATGTTTAGCCCCTCTGGAGTAGGTGCGTATGTACGTACGTGTGTACTATCTGAACAATCACTCTGTTGTGTGCTGTATGGGAGCCCAGGGTGGCGGGTGGTGTGTTGTGTTGAGCTGTTGCACGGCAGACAGCTTGTAGGTTAAAGTGTTGCAGACGGTAACTTACAAGGCACTGCTATAAGAGTGACCACTGTGTTGTGGCCGTCTGTCCGTGTGGTAGCATAATCCGTTCGTGGCATTTGCTGGTTTTATGTAGGAAGCATCCATCTCCGTGTGTGTGTGTGTGTGTGTGTGTGTGTGTGTGTGTGTGTGTGTGTGTGTGTGTGTGTGTGTGTGTGTGTGTGTGTGTGTGTGTGTGTGTGTGTGTGTGTGTGTGTGTGTGTGTGTGTGTGTGTGTGTGTGTGTGTGTGTGTGTGTGTGTGTGTGTGTGTGTGTGTGTGTGTGTGTGTGTGTGTGTGTGTGTGTGTGTGTGTGTGTGTGTGTGTGTGTGTGTGTGTGTGTGTGTGTGTGTGTGTGTGTGTGTGTGTGTGTGTGTGTGTGTGTGTGTGTGTGTGTGTGTGTGTGTGTGTGTGTGTGTGTGTGTGTGTGTGTGTGTGTGTGTGTGTGTGTGTGTGTGTGTGTGTGTGTGTGTGTGTGTGTGTGTGTGTGTGTGTGTGTGTGTGTGTGTGTGTGTGTGTGTGTGTGTGTGTGTGTGTGTGTGTGTGTGTGTGTGTGTGTGTGTGTGTGTGTGTGTGTGTGTGTGTGTGTGTGTGTGTGTGTGTGTGTGTGTGTGTGTGTGTGTGTGTGTGTGTGTGTGTGTGTGTGTGTGTGTGTGTGTGTGTGTGTGTGTGTGTGTGTGTGTGTGTGTGTGTGTGTGTGTGTGTGTGTGTGTGTGTGTGTGTGTGTGTGTGTGTGTGTGTGTGTGTGTGTGTGTGTGTGTGTGTGTGTGTGTGTGTGTGTGTGTGTGTGTGTGTGTGTGTGTGTGTACATGTACAGGGTGTTTGCTCACATCCCTCCTCATTGTATTTGGAACACTGACGACCTCACAGCCATGTGGATGACACAACATGACAACACAACAGTGCGGTGTATATATGCCCTGGATTACTGATGGTGTAGGTGGAATTCCACACACCCTCAGGCCATATCACATCCATATCACCCAGCCATCCATGACCCATCATTTGTAGGAGGTATAACCCCTGAATGTATTCAATGTGTGTACCTGTACCCCCTCTGCCAATGGGACCACCAGTCTTGTTGCCTCCTGCTGGCTCACCTCCTGGGGTAGATACAAGTACAAGTGTGTGTGTGTGTATCACTGTTTACCAGACAACTCCATTCCTTATCTTTAACATTCTTAATAGGAAATGTCTTGCCCTCACGCGCCCGTGTGTGTGTGTGTGTGTGTGTGTGTGTGTGTGTGTGTGTGTGTGTGTGTGTGTGTGTGTGTGTGTGTGTGTGTGTGTGTGTGTGAGACGTCATCCAAAATGGTGGGTCGAAGACCACGTGCTCGCTGAGGAGGCTGAAGAATCAGGCTGTTTCGTACGGAGTTGGCTCGTAGCTTCTGCTGGACGTGTTCCTCGGTGCCTAATGGAACCACAGCTCGCGTGTCGAGGATTTTCGCCAGCAAGAAGTGCCGCTCCGCGAACAGCGACAGACCATCGTGCTCCAGTGACGCGCGCAGGTGTCTTCGCCCTCCCCAACCACCTTCCACCGCACCCGCTGGACCTGGCTTGGCTGTCGAGTGGGATGCCAACTACGGCCAACAACGGCTAGGCCCCCTAACGGCCTCCAGCCCAGGGCTGTCTGACGTGAGACTTGCCACCTCACTCAAAAATGACTTTAGCTGGCTGTAAACAGGTCCCAGGCCTTTTGGCCTGGGACCTGCCCGATGTCCGTAACGGACAAGGTGGAAGAAAGAAGTGTGTGTGTGTGTGTGTGTGTGTGTGTGTGTGTGTGTGTGTGTGTGTGTGTGTGTGTGTGTGTGTGTGTGTGTGTGTGTGTGTGTGTGTGAGCATAGGTCAGTAAGCCCACAGTGCTTGTGGCAAACCCATACCTTGCCTCTGATATGAAGGGTGTTGCCCCTGCCCTCTGAGATATACGTACCTAGCACCTCAAGGTGACCAGAAGCATCCTAACTGCCCCCAGCACATTCCCCACCCCTACAGATGCAGATGGCCAAACTCACACACGGTGGCTCCATGCCTGTGCTAACCCAGACAGAGAGTGCTGGGGGAGGGGGAGAGGGAGGTGGCTGGCTGCACCCCACTGCCGACCCCTATAGCAACGGCGGCCTCCTTCAAAGGTTAGCCCCAACCCAGCCTCCCTCCATGGTCCACCACATGGAAGCACACCAGAGGCTGGCTTCAGTGCAGAGCAATCACACAAACATGCAACACCCACCAGGGAAGGAGGTCCAGCCCAGGTACATTGCATTGCATTCTCCATCATCGTCACAAACTGTCAGCTAATGTGTACAGTATGTGTGTACTCCACCTTCCCCACCTCCCCTATAGCCCCAGGTATCACCATTCCAATCTTCCGTCATCAGAGAGTTTTCTCATTAATCCTTTAGGGTAAGACATTGTACTGACAAATGTGTGTGCTGTGAGCGAGAGCACTTGTGCGCCTGTGGCTGATCAATTGTACTATCGAAGCTCTCACTATGGCTGCCAAACTGGTGTTGATATTTCATATCTTAATGTATAGGAGAGACACTGTTGAGCGGTTACTTGGCAACAGTGCAACCTTTACAAGGTACAGTAATTTGTTGCGATGACATGTGCCTTCCAGTAACCAAATGACATTGGCAGATAAACCCCCCACTTGCTGTTGATGCAGGCACAAGTCGGACTCTGACCTGCGGCAAACTCTCATGCTGGAAGAGGAAGCCTCTCAAGGGCAGCAGCAGCAGACGTTGTACCCGCACCCCCCCTCAGCCCCTCCCCCAGTGTCCATCTCCCCCTCTGAGACCTATCCGATGCCCAGCACCCACTGGTCACACTCATCCCACTTCCGAGCCTCTACTGGCACCACTCCCCTCTCTGTGTCTCACAACACAGACCGCATGCACAGTGCCATGGCACAGGCAAAGGGTGAGTCTATCTGTCTGTTCATCTGTCTGTCTGTCTGTCTGTCTGTCTGTCTGTCTGTCTGCCTTGGGTATGGCCATCTGCTTGTCTGTTTGTCTGTCTTCTGTCTGCCACATCTGTCTGTTTGTCTGTCTCCCATCTGCTTGTCTGTTTGTCTGTCTCCCATCTGCTTGTCTGTTTGTCTGTCTCCCATCTGGCTGGCTGTATATTGGTAACTCTGAATGCCTTTTGTCTGGTCTATTAGTCTGATTTTCTTCCACCTGTCAGTCTGTCTGTCTGTCTGTCTGTCTGTCTGTCTGTCTTCCGTCTGTTCATCTTTAAGTTTGTCTGTATGCAAGTGTGCCTGCCTATGCATGGACACACTGGAGCCTTCTATGTACGTAAGTATGTGTAGACCACACCACACTGTACTTCTTTCTCTACTGTGCTTCAGCTCCTCTGCCTGCATGCTCAGCACGATCAGGACCCTATTCTCCGGCACCGAAGGTAGGCCAGTGGAAGAGTTCGTGTGCATGTATGCGGTTGGAACATGCACATGCTCCTCTCTCTCCACGCTGATTTTCTCTCCACACTGCAGCAGAGTCAAGCTAGACTGCGGAAACACGTCTCCACCAATTCTCCCCCAAAGTGAGTGCAATGCAAACTGGCTCTGCCCATTTGGTCCAAAAAAAACACATGGAAACATGCGCTTCCCTCTCCTTCTTCTTGCCCCCTTCTACCTCCAGCCACGACCAGTCTCTAGGAAGATACCCAGAAGCACCTCCTTTTCCTGTCCCGCATCAGCTCTCCCTCAGTAAAGGTGCAAGCTCTTCCCTCCCTGACCTGACCAATGCAGACTTCTCCAGCGGACTTCCCACCCCTCTGGACAAGGACGATAGTTCGATGGAGAGTGTCACTGGGGAGGACCATCTCCCGGTCAACATCCCTGACTTTGCCCACTACCTTCCAACTCGCCAGGTCCCACAAGGGCAGCCAAAACCGCCGCAGGTCAGCCCTTACGTGGGATTCTTTATGCCACGCCCAAATGCCCTTGAAACCACGCCCCCACAAGGGGTGGGGCGTCAGCACTTGTCAGCTGGTTCACCTCTGAGTCCTTTGGCAACGACAAGGAAGTCGGGCAACACTCGACCCACACGGTCTGTTACAGTGTCTTCCTTCACAGAGTTGGCAGAGGAGGGAGGGCCTGCCTCTGTGCCGATGGGATCTATGGACGACAGCATGCTGATGGAGTTGCACCACCACACACACTCAGACTCGGCACGTAAGCAGCCCTTTAGCCACAGCTGTGACCAGGCAACCTTACGAGACCAGCGTCTTCCAGAGGCAGTGCCTGCAGGCAGAGCCTCCAATGCCCTGCCAAACAACATACAGCATCACTTTTTTCCCGAGCAGATAGGCATTGCCAGCATTGCTCCCTCGGGGAGTGGTACCACAGAAAGCTATTCCCTCAGTCGACCTGTGTCCGCTGCACCAGCTCCTCTGTCTGCCAGCTACAACTGTCGTGTACACGATAAACCGTCCCCTAGCTACTCCAACCCTGTTCCCAGCATGAGCTATCCCGGCGTAGGGCAGGGGCACCCCCCACCATTACGGGCAACTCTGGGGAACCCCCTGCAGCAGTCAAGCTACACCACCGATAACATCCCCTCCTCTACTGTCCCAGCTGTGCCCCTCGGCAAGCGACTTCCTCCCTCCTACTATGAGCACCAGATGAAGCACTGCCAACCGACGGCCGTCATCCAGGAGAGGTTAACCAGCATTTCCTTACACCAAGATCTCCCACGGAGTTGGTCTGAGGAGAACCTCTTTGCAAAGAATCCCACCGCTGCACAGAAGGAAAAGGGTAGTCCGGTGCACAACCCCTTCATGGGGACAATGGGTGCTGCTAGCAGTGTGCCCTGTGTACGCCTGGATCTCCCCACAGACGTGCTGGCCATGATGGGCCAGGGGGGAGCCCCTGGCTCTCCCGAAAGCCCCGAGTCAACTTCCACCGAGACACCACCCTCCACGCTTCGATACAATCCGCCTCCGACACTCAATCTAACAGGCTTCTACGAGTGGCCCCTAGACCTATCACGTCGCGAGTCACTGGGAGGGCAGTACCGATCACTGACAGACCTGACCACGGCAATGAGTATGGACACAGGGGCAGCCTTCCCCAACCAGAAGGCGGCTGTCGGGACGGCCAGTGGGGGCTTGTTTCATCCCAATTCTCTGCCATGCTTGCAGAATGAGCTGGACGATATTGACCACATTGATGGGCTGATTGACCAACTTGGCTACCCGCTGATGGAGAGTCTACTGAAGCAAGACGGCATCAACTTTGACTTTGGCGATGTGATAACAGATGAGAGCTATCAAGAGATGGACAGTTCGGGGCAGTGAGAGAGAGTGAGAGAGAGAACTTGTTGTGCGGCTCCTGTGCAGCCTGGCGTAAGAACGTACATTATTTGATGGCATTCATCTGCTCAGTGCATTTTTGTATTAACTCACAAAAATTTGTATCTAGTTTGCCTGGCACCCTGTCTTGCTAAGTCTTGGACTCAGTTGATGGCTATGTCTTCAGTTCAGCATGAGCTGAGACTAACGCAGTCGCACAGGTTAGCCTCAATCATACCCTGCACTGGCAACCAGGCGGGTGCTTCATTTATAGCTCAATTAAGCAGTTTCACATGCTTGAATGATGCCACCTAGCTCGACAGTTGGACTGTGTCTCGTCCCGCATGCCGGGACCACTATATAGCAACACTTAACTAATGCACATGGCCTAGGTATGTATAGGTTGGTCTGACATACAGTGGAACCTCTCTATAAAGGACACCTCTCTATGGAATACAATGTCTGCTGCCTCGACTCAGCCACATACCTGTGTACAAATCTACCTCTGAATTAGGGACACCTCTCTACACAGGACAGCCAGCTGGGTCCCAATGGTGTCCACTATAAAGAAGTTTCGCTGTTACATAGTTCGTGCTCGCATGGCGGTGGACAGCTGGCGTTTGTTTACACAGTAGTACCGTGTAACTTCCACCATAGATTATCTAAACTACGCGTAGTTTAGATAATCTATGCTTCCACCCACGGGATAGGGTCTAATTGAATTCGAAATGACCTTCTAGCGGGGAAACCCCTCAATGTTGTTGCCTGCCCATGTCTTTGGATTACGCCGCGCGCCTCTCCAAGTACAAGAACAAAGGAGTGTGCGGGCTGCCCGAGGTGTGCTACGGGCGCATCACGCCCTGACGCCATCATTACGGCGTTTGGAGTTCCAATGATCGTCATATCCATCTAGCGTGTGGGCGCCCTTCCGCGCCTAATGCGCAATTGTTTGCTGATTTTTGCACAAACTCATGACAGTGTATGTTATATATTATGTTGCATGGGGACCCTTGCGTGTAGGGGCACTTGGGTAGCCTTTCTGTCAGTGTAAGTTAAATCACCCTTCCCTTATGCGCATGGCAGGTGCTTGATACCAGTACTTTACTATGCGCACAGGTGTTTGACTCGGCAGAGGAGCTGCAGCGCAAGTGTGCAGAGTTGGCAGAGTTGCTCCGTAGCAGTCGCCATGCAGTGTTCCACACTGGTGCGGGAGTGAGCACCTCTGCAGGGATACCTGACTTCAGGGGGCCTCAGGGAGTGTGGACTCTCGAGCAGCGGAAGAGGAAGGTAGAGGGAGGTGTTTCCTTTGCAGAGGCCCAGCCCACACCTACCCACAATGCCGTACAGGCTCTGGTATCCCGGGGGCTGGCTCAGTTTGTAGTGAGCCAGAACGTTGATGGGCTACACTTGAAATCAGGCCTTCCCCGTGACCGCCTTGCTGAACTTCATGGCAACGTGATGGTGGAGAGGTGTGAGAGATGTGCCAGGTACGTGGGTACTTCCCCTTCCAGATGGAGCTGCCCCTATGTGGCTGAGTCATCACTGAGTACAGACTGCTGCAGGAGTGCATGGCAGACGGGATTCCATAGCTGGGGGGAGGGGGAGGGGATGGGGAAGGGTTGATTGATTTTGGACTTGGTAGCTAGTGCTGTGAAGGATATTTGTTGTGTTTCTAAAAAAGGCCAGTTGAACATTTGAGTAGCTAGACTGTTTCTCTCCTCCCCTGTATGTTGCTGTACCTGTGTGTGTGTGTGTGTGTGTGTGTGTGTGTGTGTGTGTGTGTGTGTGTGTGTGTGTGTGTGTGTGTGTGTGTGTGTGTGTGTGTGTGTGTGTGTGTGTGTGTGTGTGTGTGTGTGTGTGTGTGTGTCTGTGTGTGTGTGTGTGTGTGTGTGTGTGTGTGTGTGTGTGTGTGTGTGTGTCTGTGTCTGTGTGTGTGTGTGTGTGTGTGTGTCTGTATGTCTGTGCATACAGGGAGTATGTGCGTGACACGCCAGTGCCCACAATTGGCTTGAAACACACTGGAGGCCGGTGCCAAGGGGGCGGAGCAAGAGGAACATGCAGGTATGTACATACCCACAGCTCACAATAGAAGCTCCTGTTGTCGTGTACACTAGCGTTAGCTGGCATTGTCTGAATGTCAACATTTGCATGATCACACAATGTGTACCCATCAGGGGCAGGTTGAGGGACACAGTGTTGGATTGGGAGGACCCTCTGCCGGAAGAAGACTTGAAGAAAGCAGAACAGCACTCTAGGTGGCTGGGGGAGGGGATGGGGGTGGGAATAAGGGATGGCAGAGAGGGTGAGGATAGGGGTGGGGAAGGGGGTGGGGGGATGGGGTGGGTGATGAAGGTGGGGATGAGGGAGAGGTGGGGGTGGGAGGTGGGTCACTGTAACATGCTTGCTGTTTGTGTGTTGTGTTGAGAAGAAGCACATTGGCTGTAAAATGGTCAACAGGACCAGAAACTTTACTCGTTTGTCTGCCTGACCTGTTGTGCTCCATCCAGGATGGCTGACCTGGCAGTTTGTCTGGGGACGACACTGCAAATAGAGCCGGCTGGCAAGCTGCCCCTGCTGACAAAGGAGAATGGGGGGAAGGTTGTCCTCTGCAACCTTCAATGCACCAAACTGGTGAGCCTACAATATGTGGTGCCAATCACTCCTTTATGCCAATTGTTATAGAGGCAGTTTCTTTAGACAAATATATAAATTGAATTGCTGCTCAAACCGAATAATTTAATATGGAAAAGGGCTAATTTGGATTCGAACTCGAACCTAGCCTGGATTAAAATTAATCTTAACTCATAAGATAAGTCTGATAGTCCATGGTTGGGATTCAAGAGCCCGAATGGTGTGAAACTCATGTGGTAGAGTAATAGGCTTTTAACCTGGTAGTTATTGGTTCAAATCCAATCACACCACCATGCCACAACTAGATTTAACAAGTTTTTTAACACAATATACTTGAAATCAGTTAACACACCCACATACCCACACCCACCTCCACCCACACCCACACACTCACACCCACCCACACACACTGCACAGTGTTCTGGCAATAAGTCTATCCTACATTGTATTGCATAGGGCTGCCCCTCCTCTCTCCTTTCTCTCCCCTTCCTCTCCCCTTCCTCCCCTCCCCTCCCTCTCCCCAACATGGCATAGGATGATGAAGCATCACTCATTATTCACGGCTATGTGGATGAGATTATGACCAAAGTAATGTGGCACTTGGACCATGAACCAAGTCCACAAAATTCCGCTGTGCATTCACTACCTGCTGCTGCAATGAAGACAGAAAAATGATGAACCCCCATGTAGGGTTTTCCTGTAATAGTATTCATGGTTCAATAATGTATATGGGATCCGTGGCTGCTCTCCACCTGATCTCAGCTGCAGAAGAGCGCGCAGTTGGCTGCTTTAATGCTGGGGCACATGGTTGAATCGCCAGACTTGTGCAGTGGCCCAGGAAGAGCGAGATCCCCCTAGCTCATCGCTAAACTATATACCCTGTGTAGGAGGCGGGGCCTCGTGCGCGCTACATTTGGATCACGTCAGGTGATCGTCACACGTTCTTTATTCGCTGAATAAAAGACGGGTAGCCACGGCGATCCAGGCGGGTAGGCTGTATGTCTAGACTACCATGTCGTCGCTCCACGGCTTTGCGGCGTGCGCACGGCATGCGGTGCTCCTGTTGGCGCTGGCGGCTGCGGTTGCCCAGAGCTGCAGCAACGAGTGCGCCTGTGTAGGTCGGCGACGGGAGCGCTGCAAGATCGAAGAGTGGGATGCTGTGCTGCTGGAAGAAGGAGCTTCAAAGGAGGAAGGAGCTTCAAACTACAGAACGACTGAAGTGTACGTACAAGCACGCACCGAGGGCTTCACCATGCTCTAAGGATTTAGGAGATGGCAACCTGCACTTGTCAACGTTGTGTTTAGCTTCTGCAGAGCAAGCCCACATAGAGCTGACATGGCATTATATCTCCCTTGAAAGTGTCTTGAATGACTATAGCGCAGTTACATAACATATGGTTGCATGCAGGTGTGTGTAAATGATGATACTACTGAGCACTTCAGGAAACACACTCCCAAAGATTACATACGTGTGTGGACTATCCATCCTCACACTCCTTCTACAAACCATGCAATCACTTGTTCACTCTAGACTCATGAAACCATTGCTTTTCTAAAGTTTCAGCGCATACAGAAGCATCATCTTCAAGAATGACAACAGTGTCGGCATTGAAACGTTGTAAAAGAATGTCTCTTTTCATCAGCTGGAGTGAGCAAGGGATTGCATGGATAGCCTCCCTAGGCCCAAACAGGCCCATTCAAGAGAACTCCTATTGCAAATGTGTTTCAAACAAGGAAAGGAGTTCATTACACTACCTTTGACATCAGTCCTCCTGGTCCCAGCGGGTAGGTAGCATTGTGTCGCGAAAGTCGGAATGGAAATAGGTACTGAGTACGAGGCTACAGGGTTTTTTTCTACATGTGCTGGAGTGGGTGGTCTGCATGGGCTACATACGTATGTGCATATTATATTCACTCCCGGGCTGCTGCAGTGTGCTGTCTCACCGTGGGCTGACCCATGTGCCCTCCCCATGTCAACAGCACCACCTCCAGGCACTACAGCACATCAGAACAATGTGAGCTCACCAAACACACACAGACACACACACCTATGTCTTGTCCACAAACCACATATTGTGCATAATATATAGATAGCCTCATTCCCAAGGGTCTGGGCATGAGAGACTAGCACCATAGATGTTCTGTACATAGTATAGAATATCTATGCTAGCACACACACCTGCACTTGTCCACAGCTGCTGATTAGCTGACTGCAGCTGTGACTGTCAGAAAAGCATGTGCGGTTGGACTGTCACATCTCATGTAGCTAGTCACTTTCAGTCCTCCATTTTGTATTGTGATGCGATGCCCGGCCCAAGTTAAACACTCCTGAGTCTACGGACTGCGGCACAGACAAGACTTGTACACGTACATAGGTCTTCGGCTTTGTCATGACATAAGGAGACTGGAGCAGTGAAAGGTTACCCCAGCCTTTGTTCTCCTGTTGCTTCACCAACAAATCAACTACCCACACATACACATCAGATGCAAATAAATTCTCTGCATACTTTGCTATCCCCTATATACACATAACATACATGTACGTACGTGATTACGTGATCTGCTCACAAAACTAGGCAGTTAGTACACTGGGAAATGAGATGCGATGCTGCTGAAGGCTTGGATGGTGGATCAAGTCCTCATTCATGATACATTACAAAGTGTATGCATTTAGGTGGTCTGTTTGAACAGGTGGTCTGTTTGAACAGGCGGTCTGTTTGAACAGGTGGTCTGTTTGAACAGGTGGTGTGTTTGTACAGGTGGTCTGTCTGGACAGGTGGTCTGTCTGGACAGGTGTTTAGTGTGTAACCACTTCACAGGCACTCTCGCCAAGAATGAGCTGCTCCCTTCTCTTCTCCTACGCTGTTAGAAACCTCACTGGCAATCCCTTGACATGTGACTGTCACATGTTGTGGCTCCTCCTTTGGCACCGTGAGGCAGTGGGGCGTGAGCTGCTGGGCTCCTGCTCTTCGCCACCTTCACTGCACAACACGCCACTCCGGGACCTGACAGAGGTGGACCTGCAGTGCAGTGGTAAGAGGGAGGGTCTGAAAATGGAGCACTGGTATATACTCATAGAGCCATGGAGGTTTGGCACACACACATACTATACTATCTGCAGAGTTTGGTTTGAGCAATTGGCAGTATCATCATGGTTGTGGTTGTGTGTGGTACACTACAAATGAGTGTGCGACAAATGCAGTAGTGCATGCGTGTGTGTGCGTGCGTGCGTGTGTGCATGTGTGTGTGTGTGTGTGTGTGTGTGCGTACGTGCGTGCATGTGTGTGTGTGTGCGTGTGTGTGTGCGTGTGCGTGCGTGTGTGTGCGTACGTGCGTGCATGTGTGTGTGTGTGTGTGCGTGTGTGTGTGTGTGTGTGTGTGTGTGTGTGTGTGTGTGTGTGTGTGTGTGTGTGTGTGTGTCTCAAGTTGCATGGACACAGCACCCTCTGATGGGCACATTATCCAAATCACGGGTGAATGTCAGTGTCCTGGTACCACTTTTGGTTACTCTGCACGTTAGCAGCTCCAGGCAGCAAGCTCTGATTTGGGAATGGGAGTATAATTCCTCTCTTTACATATTAGTTGTGTTACTGTAGGTGAGACCCTCCCAGCCTCCCCTCCCCTCCTCCTCCCCCCCATCCAGAAGTGTTCCTCGTAGCCCATCTAGACCCACTCTCACCCTCTGGTGTACAGCTGGCATGTGGCACAAGGGATGGAGGGAAAATCCCTCCTGACAAAGCCTGGTTGCTAAAGGTGGGGTACTGACCACATATGGGCTTCATTGTTGGAGTACAGGCTCTCAGTCCTCCTATACTGGATGCTGCTCATCTCTCCTCTCCTCTCCACCCCACTCCTCCCCTCCCCTCCCCTCCCCTCTCCCTGTCTCCTCCCCACCTCTCCCCTTCCCATCCCCTCCCCTCCCCTCCCCTCCCCTATCCTCCCATCACAGGATGGCCTGCCGATGCACAAGGAGGTGGCTGTCTCCTTGCCCAGCAGTCCATCGGGTGTATCTACTCAGTGGCGCTGTGGAGCGACCCTTCCAACGCCAGTGTTCAGCCCCACGGTGACCACCAGCACACTTGCTGGTGAGTGTCATGACAACAGCTCGTCAACAAATGCTATACCCAGCTGTCATCAGTGACATTCCCTATTGACAATGTGACTGTGTGTGTGTGTACCCATGTGTCTTTGTCACATATCTGTGTAAAGTGAACAGTTGTGTGTCCCTGTGGTGTGTCTGGCACTTCATAGCAGACATAACATTAATTGGTGGTGTGTCTTAATTATATTCACAGCCTACTAATGTTCATTGCCACTGCATAATTATACTAATTATTTCAATTACACAGAGACTGTACTCCCTTGTGTATATTAGGTCACAGCAGATGTGTACTTTGGGAGCAGGAGAACAAGACAGCCTCAGGGTGTGTGTCTAGCACAGTGGGCGGGGCAGGGGGTGGGGCATGGGGCGGAGCAACAACAGCCATCTACAGCAGTGAGTGTGCGTGCATGTCCATCCGTCTGTCAGTCTGTCTGTCAGAACACACATCTCTCCACCCCCTGCCCAAACAGCCTCTTCCATTGGACCCGTGCATCACTGGAGACCCAGCTGTAAGGGGAACAAGAGGAGAATCAAGTGCCTTCCTTCTGACGAGCTGCTCATCTCTCCTCTGGTTAGCGTTTCTGTGTTCTCTGGACTTCCAAAGTGGTGGTTGCAGCTTAGTGTGCGTGAACTCACTTTGTTCTGTCCACTGCAGCGTGATTTGAGGGCTAAAGGTGAACTCTGTCCCAGTTTGCATAAAGGTCAGGTCTTTGTAATGGGCGAGGGGAGAGGCCTATTGGGATTCGGTGATGGGGCGAGCTATCGCTACATCTTTCGGAGTCTGCGGAGAGCTTTTGTCTACCGTCTTCACCTGCGTCTTGCACCTGGGCCAGTCAGTGGTGTGAGTGAGCGGGGAGGGTTTGTGCAAGAAGGGAGGGGCATGTGGGAGTGGAGTGGAAGGAAGAGTATGAGGGAGGGGAGGGAGGAGCCGAGTGGGAGAAGAGGGAATGGAGGCGTATTATGTGAGTTTGTAACTTGTAATGCTGTCTTCCATAGGATTCTGTAGCAGTTTTGGTTCGAGTCAACAGTGAGCTAGTGGCTGAAGTTCATGTAAGCATGCATGCTTGTATTGGTGTGTTTTGAGAACGTCGCACACCTCGTGCATGTCAGTGACTGTACATACATAGCTAGGAGAAAGGGCAGTACTACAGTATTTAGTGTGTCTTGATGCCAATGAATGTGAACGCCAGCTTACTAGCAGGGTAACATAGGAACTGAAATGTGTGCTGATCAAGAGTTCTGTGCATTTGATTAAGCCTTTCGGTATACACTGTACTGCCCCACTCGTGAGCTGCCCATGCACCTGCCAGTATTGTCATTCCTGGATGTGGCAAATTCTCTACCGTATCATGTCTCAATGCATTGTCCATCTGCTATCTTGCCTCTGCAGGTTACCCAGAACAACTCCACAGTGACTGTACTCACCCACTCGTTCAAACAGAAAACAGTCATAGTGGCAGATTTGGAATTAGTGAGTGCTGAGGTAGAAAAGGAAATACCTTCAGTCTGTGAGGACAATGACCAAAGATCACAGATCTTATACTACAATTAGTCATTGCCACACTAATCGCAGTGTTTCTTGAGTGGCTTTGCCATTGTCTTAGATTCGTAAATGTTAAATCATTAGGCTTGTAAAGCTTAGTGTGTAACTTGCTTGATCATGAGTCCATCCATCTCACTCACTCACTCACTTCCACCTCACCCCTCCCACTCCCACTCCACAATCAACCTCCTTTTCTGCAGGTCCACCTGGTGAATGTAAGCGACTTCACCTACAAGCGCCCACAAGTAGTCGTGAAGGAAATGTACCTTGAGGAACTCACCCTCCCTGGTCAGCACTGCAGCAGCCTTCTGTCAATAGGTTGCCTCCCACACATTCCTTCCCCAGAGACAGTAGTCTCGTACCTAGCCCCAACCTCCGCAAAAATGGCTGACGATGTCTTCCACGCCTTATAAAAAGGCAGCCAGAAGTGGGGCTGGGTACGAGACTACAGTGACAGCTGAGAATGCCATTCCATTTGAGAACACGGCAGACATGTTGCCATTTCTTCATTCCTTACTTGTGTAGTTGCATTATGTATACATACAGACAAGCATGTCGCCAATGCTGTCTCTGTCACACCCTGCATGCAGTGCTGTCGACGGAGGACCACTGCAAGGAAAGTCAGGTGAAACAGGTAAGTGTGTGTGTGTGTGTGTGTGTGTGTGTGTGTGTGTGTACGTGTGCATGTGAGCGCGCACACGAGTGCATCGTGTAGGCCACCCATCTTCATCCCACGACTCAGCCAGCTCCCAGTTCGAGGTGGCTGGTGTTGACTCTATGCAGAGACGTCTGCACAGCAGTGCATTACGGAGATGCTTCAAATTGTGCCACATTCTCCCCTTACCCTTTTATTTTTCCATTGCAGGAGCCCTGCCAGAGGAATTTCTCTCTCACACCAATACGTTTGAGGAGGTAAGGCCTGTTTGTATGACTCTCGCTAGCTCTCCACTTTGTACCAGATATTGCCTTATGCATGTAGTTACAGTACATCAGGTCAGGTGCAGGTACATACATACATACTCCATTTATACGTATATGCATGTACATATTTTTCTATAATAAAAAGAATATACAATCAAGTAGATCCTTGAGTTTCTTTGCTGTAGCTTTAAATAGGGATTAAACTGCATTGTGTGTACGTACAGTATGTGTGGTATAACGTTAGAACATAACAAGAGGCATAGGTAGTGTGTTATTACAGACAGTGCCATTTCGGATAAATGCAGCTGTCCTCTTCAGCTTACAGTCACATTCCTGTGCCGCTGTGTCTGTCCGCAGCCTGGTTCCTCCTCTCAGTCCTCCCCCCACCCACACACTAGTCCACGTGTGTAGTGTGAGGATGACTGTGGGTAAGCTGTCATGTGGTGTGTTTGCAGCTAGCTAGCCCTTTGCTCCACTGCAGAAACAACACAGCCACAAATGCTATCACATTCCAAGTAAACGGAATCTACCTGCAACCTTCAGCTGAGTCGGCCATGATAACCATAGCTACCAGAGAAGATTCTCAGTTCAACTTTACAATTAAGGTGCATATACATTTGTGGGTGTGAATTTTGTGAGAGGCATTTCCTTCTCACCTGGGTGCTGAGTGTGTATGAATAATGTCCATTGACCCCTGACCCACTGTGCAATGCATGCCCCTGCTACACAGGTCCACCATGAGCTATTGCAGGACTCAGAGGGGGGGTCACCTTTGAAGCGGCTGACTCTGTCATTCTCCACAATCAACAATCTGACCAACCCCCTACTCCCCTTGCAACTCCATACTGTTGTACCGGCTAACAACTCTCTCCTGGGGACTCTCGATCTGAGGGCAGTGTTCCAGCAATCCCACCTCTTTTCAGATAGCAAGGCAAAGGACCTCAACATGTGGAATGTTGAGGTATACTATCATTTTTTGGACAAGAATGGCTCCTTTGCGTGGCAGCTCCTCCCCTCACTCCTCTCAGCTGCTGAAGCAAAGCCTGGCGATGACCTACAGCAGATCCTCGACCAGCTGCCACCACACACCGAGCTTGTATTGGCTCCAGGGAAATACCACCAGTCCTTGATAATTAGGAAGCCAGTTTCCATTTCGTCATCAAAAGGTGCTAATCGTACCATCATCTATGGTCATGTGACAATCCTGAGTGACAACGTGACTCTGGTAGGTCTGACACTTCATCCTGTCAATGCCTCAGCAGTTGTAACAACCACTCATGCTAACACAGCCATCTATAACTCAATCATATCGTCAGAAGAAGGGAAAAGCCCTTCTGACGCAACCAAGAATATCTCAGGCATCGCCTGTGTACAGTGCATGCGTCTGTCCATCCGCAACACACTGATCAATGGCATGGCAGAGGGTGTGTCATTGACAAGTAGCAGAGATGTCGTCATTGCCAACTCTGTAATTTCCTCTTGCAACAATGGCTTGGTGATCCGTCGTTCCTCTGATGGTCTTGTCTGCCAGAACTTATTCCAGAACAACCAACTTGTGAACAAGCAGGACAAGAAGAGTAGCGTCACTTTTCAGGACAACCGTTTCAACAGGAACCTGCAGCCATTCAATCGTGATGTGCAACAGCAAGGCAGCACACTGACTGGACCATCATCAAACATGGACGATAGGCGTGGCTTCCCTACGGCACCTCCTCGACTAACACGGCCAACAGCCTCTTCACCATTTGGAAGGCAGACCCCCACCCCCACCACCCCAACACACACAGTTAACACACAAACACCAACTAGCCATCAGGTTGGCAGCCTGCAGGTGTCAATGAGCTGTGATGGTGTGACCAGTCAGCAGTTGAGTGCAGTGTTGTCAAAGCTTGCCTCTAGGCCACCGAACAAAGGAGCGTGTGGAGGTGTGCTAGGCTCTGTGCTGCTGGCAGACAGCTCTTCAGTCCCTCAGAATGGTGAGTACACAACGTCTGTAGTGCCACACACAGGACCAGCTATGCCAATTAACATACAGGTGTGGCAATTGTGGTGATTTGCATGTGCACTGTGTGTGAGGGGGTGCACAGTGGGTCCATGCAGTATGGGTGTGTGGGTGCGTGGGCTGCGGGTGGGTGTGATGTTTTGTTCATATTTTGTAAGGTGGTATCCTAGCAACCAATGCCCCTGGAGCACTCCAGCACAGGAGTCCAAGACGTGTCTTGCTCAAAGTGTGGACAGAGGAGAGACCCGAGTGGTTGTCACATACCTCTCTCTCCCTTGTCAGTAAAGGGACAGTGGTTGCAAGCCAGTCTTCAGATCATTCTCTATCAGCGAGGCTGACAAAGGCTGGGATGTACACTGCCCTGCTTCATGTCGGTCTCACCGTACTGGATGCAGCTACAGTGGAAGTTGGTACGCAACTTGACACCTCTCAGATCAATGCACATGGAGGGGTTCTTAGTAGCATGTATGTGTGAATATATAATATGTATGTGTGGGTGTGTGAATATATAAATGTATGTGTGGGTGTGCATATGTGTGGGTGTGCATATGTGTGGGTGTGCATATGTGTGTGTGCATAGGTGTGTGTGTGCATGTGTGTGTGTGGGCGTGCATGTGTGTGTGTGTGTGTGTGTGTGCATGTGTGTGTGGGCGTGCATGTGTGTGTGTGTGTGTGTGTGTGTGTGTGTGTGTGTGTGTGTGTGTGTGTGTGTGTGTGTGTGTGTGTGTGTGTGTGTGTGTGTGTGTGTGTGTGTGTGTGTGTGTGTGTGTGTGTGCATAGGTGTGTGTGAGTGTTACTGCATGCACATACAGTTAGCTTCTACCAGACATTAAGCCACTGAAAGTGCACCATGTACTGTGCCCTGCTTTCTCCCACTGTCCAATCCATCAGAGGAATCCTCCTGTCGCTCGCATGGCTTGCTCAAACCAGTCACAGTACAGGTCGGCCATCGCTTTCAGCTGAAGTGTCCTCTCTGCTCTGAACAGGGCTCACTGGTCAGATACGTGTGGTACAAGGACAGGCAGGTGGTCCCTGGCGAGGACAGACGAGTGCTCCAGGTGGCCTCAGCTTCTGCACAACATGCTGGCAAGTACCACTGCAGAGTCGCAGGGAAGACATCTTGTAGCACAGCTGTGGATGTGACTGTGCAAGGTAAGGCTAAGCCACTGGTACAGTCACTGAGGCTATTTGGTGGAACAAACCTGCGTTAGGTGGATTGCTGTGTATTTCATATCATGAAAACATAGAATCATGGAAAGTATCATCATAGGTGCCACAGTATACTCAGTTTGTGTGTGTATAGGGCTTAGGCACTATTAGGCTTGCAGATACGTACAAGTAGATTCACTTCCATAGGCTATACAGCCGAAGCAGATGTGGTGGTAATTCTACTGTGAGGGGTTATACGGCCTCATTACAGCAACCCTTGCAGGCAATGCCACAAGCATTTTACCATCTTCCTAGCTACATACTCACAGGTTGCGGTTCTTCCTGGCCCTCAGGTACTGCATACTTCAGTGGTTCAATGGTGCGGCATGTTGCTGAAGGTGTCCCCATTGCCACGCCACTGGGAAGTCCCCTGCAGGCGGTGTTTCCCCTCTCAAACGGCACAGTCATGTATTCTCTTCTGGACTCTTCTGATGACTTGTTTGCAGTCAACTCCTCTAGCGGCCAACTCTTCACTGCTTGTCCTTGCTTGGACAGGGAAAGTAAGGACCTCTACAACCTTCGTGTACTGGCTTCTGTGAAGGAGGCGGGGCATTCAGATGAGGTCATCACAAGTGACCTGAAAGTCATCATTGAGGATGTGCACGATGAGACTCCCGTCTTCAACAGAGTGGGCTATCACACCACTGTATGGATGGGAACCAGCTCCAACTCTCAAATTCTGCAGTTTCAAACCCAGGATCCTGATCTAGGTGATTATGTCACCCTATCACTCACCGACCCTAGCACTAACTTTAAATTGGTTGGCAGCACTCTCTACACGGCGAGATCACTGTTGGAGAAGGGTACCTATCGAATGAACATCACTGCTCGTGACACGGCAGGCCTCACCTCCACTGTGCCTGTCAGTATAGTTGTCAGGGACCAAACTGATGCCCTCAGAACTAAAGTAGCTCAGTTTAACCATACCGCATATGTGCAAAGGGGGAAAGTCCCCAATAATTCCCTAGCAGACCTAGTTGCATTAGGAGTGAATGTGTCATTTGCTGAATATTGTCACATCCTCTCAGCTGAGCCTGGCTCTGTTACACTGGATGCAAACCTCAAACTCTGGCTCCAACACCCTCTGGGCCAAAATTTAAGCCGCATTGACAACCGTGTTGTCTGTCAGGATATATCTGGGCAGCTTCTAGCCCTGGTGCACATAACAGTGGCATTGGGCAGGTCCGACATGGAACAGTTAGCAGCCTCTCAAAGGAATGAGGAACGGTCAAAGCGGCAGAGTGACGATGACATTGCAGATGTGCCTTTCCGCGTGGTGGTGGGGGACCGCTATGTAGAGAGCCACTTCTACTACGAGGAGGTGGCTCCCTTGGTCGTGGACCTGCCAGAGAAGCAGCTAGCTGGTAGCCTCAAGGTGTTTGTCGACATGGGTCAAGGTACTCCCAATTACACCGAGAAGGAAGGGACTGTTGGAGAGCAGCTGACTACAATGGGAAGGGGTGTGGTGTACGCCCTCCAGAGTGGGGAGTCGCAGGTGCGAACATATCAGCCCCATCCACCCTCACTCATCCTAACATCACCATGTGTGGGGTTGACGCGCAATTTTTCCTTCACTCTGGACAAGTTTGACCTTCCTTTTAGTATCGGATACAGTGAAGGTCAGTGCCATTCAGTGTTGACCAACACCCGTGAACTGGATGCTGAACAAGACCCTCCCATGTATGAGTTAGAGATCTCATCCTTCCTGATTGTGGAAGGTCAACTCACAACACAGTCCGTCAAGCTTCAGATCAGAGTGGGAGACGTCAATGACAATCGACCTATATTTGAGCACTCCACCTACAACCTTTCACTGAATGAAAATTTCTTAGGCCCTTTTGCTGGCCTCGTTGCCACTGACCTTGACTCAAGTGAATACTATAGCAAAGTGGCATACTCCTTGACTGAATCTCCCCTGATTGCTATTAATAGCAGCACTGGTGTGATGTCATCAAAGAGACCTATTGACTATGAAATGGATCCTCCTTGCTATGACCTAGTTGCCTGGGCAACAGATCAGGATGGACAACGTGGTGTTGCTAGCGTACTTGTGTGTGTCAGAGATATGAATGACAACTGCCCCACCTTCAACAACACGAAGTACGTCATCAACATTACTGAGGACACTCCAGTTAGCTCCACCCTCATGCATCTCAGAGCCGTTGACCTTGATGTCACGGAGGACTATCGAACTGTGGCATTCTACTTTTTGCCAGAGCAGCTCACCCGTGATGCTGCTTTTCCTTTCTTCGTGGATGCAGCGTCTGGTGACTTGATGCTGCGAGCACATTTAGACTATGAGAGCTCACAGATTCTGTTCCAGTTCCCAGTCTATGCATCAGATGAAAATGGGAATACGTGTGGAACTAACGTCACTGTCCACGTTAAAGATGTTAATGATGAAGCACCCTTCTTTCAAACAGACGAACTCTTTGTTGAAGTTAGCATACCTGAGAAAACCTTTCCCTATCACAGCCTCTTTCCTGAGGTCAACACTGTTGGTTGCATTACAGCTGAGGACAAGGACTCAGAAGAGATTCAGTATTTCTTTGTCAGGAACTCCTCTCTCTTTGAACTCTCGGAAGCTCATCCAGGTTGTGTTTTGCTGGTGCATGCCCTGGACTTTGAAGATGACGAGGTACACAGGCTGGCTGTTAAAGCGACTGATGGAACACTAGTGTCCCGAGAGTCAGTCATCTTGCAGGTGAATGTCGAGAATACCCGTGACTCAGGTCCATGGCTGCCGGAGAGGTACGATATTGTCGCTGTGGAGAATGAGAACCCATTTGAGGCTGTCAAGGTGGTTAAGGTGGTAGATGCTCCTCAGGACCGACTCCGCCCCTTGTATGAGCTGGTGGAGGATGCATGCCGACGCTACTTTTACCTAGACCAGGGTGGAAACCTTTACATCCAGGCAAGGTTGGACTATGAACGCAGAGAGGTCTGCTCACAGTTCACAATCACAGTTTCCCATCGACTCTACCAATTGTCTACCAAGGTGTTTGTTACAATACTTCCCACCAATGACAACCGTCCCATCATTCTCAACCGCAATCCTGGAGAGTCCAGTTTTCCTGAGGACACTCCCCCTTTAGGTTGGAGCCTCGAGATTAAGGTTCAGGACTTGGATATATATGAGAACGGAACACAAGACAACATTACACTACTGGTATCCTCTTACGATGGTTCAGACCTTCCTGATGACTTTCCATTAGTAATCGTAAATGGAGACAACCAGACATTCACTATCACCAACTCTAGGACTATTGACTATGAGGAGGATGATCGCTCATACAATCTCAGGATATATGCATTTGATGGGAAGCAGCAGTCGTATAACCCCTTCTACCTGAGTGTTCACGTCCTGGATGTCAGCGACCAGAACCCAGCATTTCCCCAAGAGCAGTATGTGTTCACCACACAGGAGGAAATCGGGGATGTGTTTCTGGATGTAGTCGCTGAAGACCCTGATGATCCCTCACTGCAGTACAGAATTCAGGCCATCAACGACACTTACTTGCCCTTTGTCGTCAACTCTAGAGGAACAGTCAGTAACACACAGTTTTTGGATGCAGAGAGTATGAGCCTTGAATACCACTTCTTGGTGGTGGCAGAGGACGCAGGTGGTCTAGCAGCCACAGCTGAGGTTACTGTTTACATACTGGATGTTAATGAGTTTAGACCCGAATTTGAAGGACTGACGAGAAACTTCTTAATCTCTGAGTCCACAGCAGTGGGTACAGTGCTGGAGCAGGTGACGGCCAGTGATCGGGATGTGGGCCCTGTGTATGGACGTGTCACGTTTTCACTGATCCCGAAAGACAATGAGACTCTCCCTTTTGAAATTGGACCAGAATCTGGAAACATCACACTAAAGGAGAAACTTGACTATGAGACTAAGCAAGAATATGAATTTCTTATATCAGCCACTGACGGTGGAGGACTGGGAGTGAGTGCGAGCGTGTTTGTAGCTGTGGAAGATGTCTTTGATGCTCCACCGTGCCCCTGTACACACACCACTGAAGCCACTTATGAAGTAAAAGAGAACATGTTTGTGCATCTGAATGTGTGGAGAGTGGAGGCATGTGGTAGGTTCTCGGTCTATGAAACAGACTTTGCTCTGGAGCATAATTATGGAGGACTGTTCAAGGTGGACCAGTTTGGTCGCGTGTTCATCACAAAGAGTTTAGACTTTGAAGAGATGGAGAGGTATGTCATACACATTCGATTAAGCAGCAGTTCTTTCTCCTGCAACTATCCTGCCGTTCTGACTATTAATGTGATTGATGTGAACGAATTCCTTCCAGAGTTTGACCATGCCCAGTACAGCTTCATGCTTGAGGAGACACAGAATGCTGGCCCCCTGTTCCAGGTGCATGCTGTTGACAGAGACAAACATGACTACATTGTCAGCTACAGCATTGTTGGGTCCAATTCCACTTCGAATTCATTGCCCTTCACAATCGATGACAATGGCACAATTGTATTGGAGCGGTTGATTGATGCCGATAATCCTGTCTTGCCAAAGACATACTCATTTGCTGTCACAGCCACCACCAACAAGGGGGAATCCCCTGAGCAGCCTGCAAAGGTTACAGTGAACGTAATTGACATCAACGATGAGGGGCCCGTGTTCACAAGAATCAGCTATTTCTTCTCCATTGTAGAAGGCATCTCTTCCGGTACTCCTCTGGTCACCGTAATAGCAGTAGACCACGACCTTGACCCAGCCTACAACACCATCTCTTATTCCATACTGACCAGAGGGTCCCAATTCCAAATTGATGCTGTTGGTGAAATCAGTTCAAGTGAAGAGCTGGACTTTGAACAAAGAGGGTCTGAGCCGTACCACTTCAGAGTGCAGGCATCAGATGGCGCCAACATAGCCCAAGTTTCTGTTACAATCACCCTCCTGGACAACAATGAGTTCTCTCCAGAGTTCCCCCAAAAGAGTTACTCCTTTGAAGTCACCCTCAATGCCACCTTTGGTGATGTAATTGGAGAGATGATAGCTACTGACGCTGATGGCAGTGGACGTGTGGTGGGCTACCGTCTTGTAGGGACTAGTCATCAAGAGCCTCCATTTGCAATCAATAGTTCGGGAATCCTGTCAGTTGCTTTCACAGAAGACTCTGAGTTGATGGCTGTGTTTCGCTTTGCTGTGATTGCACTTGATCAGGATGGCCGTCAATCAGTCCCTGTCCCTGTTCAGGTTGCATTTCATGGAGTGAACAACATTCCAAAGGAGTACTGCCTGGAGGTAAGAGAAGGGACTGTCCCCTCTGAGCCCCTTGTGCAGCTGGGGAAGTTGGAGGCACAAGACCTTAGCTTTACAAGGTTCACTTACACTCTCTTGTCAACAGGCACCCCCTTCTCTGTGTCTGGTAGCCGTGGTAACCTCTACCTTGAACAACCCCTGGATTACGAAGCAGAGACTCACTATGAGTTGGATGTCCTGGCCACAAACAAGCATGGACTTGAGTTCAATGTGTCTGTAGTGGTGTGTGTGTTGAATAGAAACGACCACCCACCTCAGTTTGAGCAAACTCAGGTCAAACTGACACTCTCGGTTGATGGTGACGCAGGTCAACTTCTTTCAGTGGCCATTTTGGACGTGGATCTGGCCCTGTCAGCTTCTGCTGACAGTCTTGTCTCCCATTTCTACCCCAGGTGCTGTACAGACCCGCACAAGGAACTGGAAGGGAAAGAGGTGCAGTTCACCGTCGAGGGAGGAGATGGAGGTGGGTCATTTGAAGCTGTCTTCAACCATACAAGAAAGATGCTGGTGCTGTCCTCACTTGTATCAGCATCATCCCTGCCAAACTGCCGGTACAACTTGGTTATTAGTGCAAGGGATGAAGATGGCCTGGCTGCTCCTTCACGCCTTCTTGTTACAGTGCTGGTCCAAAAAGCACCACAGTTCCCTCCAGTGGTCCTAAGTAATAGCTCCCTTCAGTTGGTTCTGACGGAGAACACAGCTGCCAATCTGACCACTGTCGATGCCCAGTTGGACAGTCAGCAGGAGCCCTGTATTGATATGATTGATCACACTTTGCACTACAGCATTCAGTCCCAAACTGATGTTCCTTTTGCAGTGAATGGGAATGGGATTGTCTATAACACCAGGGAACTTAACTTTGAGTCAGATCTCAGAAGGTACACTTTTGAGGTTGTAGCCTCTAACAGTGCTGGGTTGTCATCTTCAGTCACTGTCACTGTCACTCTGAAAGATGTCAATGAATTCTGTCCACAATTTTCTAGTAGAATGATGACAGTGTCACTGTCTGAGCTGACAAAACGTGGAACAACCATTGCAGTGCTAAATGCCACTGATGGAGATGGTAGTACCAAACACAGTAGTATAACATACCAGCTTGTTGACAGTAGGGGCAGGCTGGCTGTTGATGTGTTACCATCAGGAGATGTTGTCTTGTCAGAGGCTGTCACATTTATCAGGGGAGAGGAGAATGCATACCAATTTCAAGTTCAAGCTCTAAATAACATGGGAATGGAAACCCCTGGCCTAAACTGCACAGGACAGTCAATGCTGTCATTGACTGTGCAGGTCATTGATGAGAACAACCAGCCTCCAACCTTTGAGCAGGTGCAGTACCACTTTGAGGTAAATGAGAGTATGGCGGTGAGTAGTGAAGAGCCCTTCGAACTCGGATCCCTGGTCTTCTCTGACCCTGACACCACAGGGGAGGCTATGACCTTCATTGTAAAACAGCAGCTGCCATTCCTCAGCATTGACCAAGATGGGGTGGTCCTTCTCACAGAGGACCTGGACCATGAGGCACAACCCAGCTACAGTGTACAAGTGACCATCACGGATGGCGTCAATGTGGGCACAAATTCAGCACATGTCACCATTGCAGTGCTAAATGTGAACGAATTCCCTCCTAAGCTGCAGGGACCAATGACTGTGACTTTGTCTGAGAATTCCATACCTGAAGGAGGTATTGTGGACTTTACTGCCGTGGATCGAGACAGCGGGCTGTTTGGGCAGGTTCACTACTCCATCTCGGGCAAGCATGCTTCTCACTTCAACATCAGTGACACAGGCACAGTGGCCAATGTCAGGTCATTTGATTATGAAACAGACCCTCATAGTTACATCATCACAGTGTCCGCCAGAGATGGCGGTGGAAGGAGTGCATCCCGCCTCCTTGTCGTGAATGTGACAGATGTGAACGACAACGCTCCCATGTTTGATAGCAGTAAGTACAAAGTCATAATCACAGAAATGGCCACCATTGGCAATCCACCCATCTTGCAGATGAGGGCCATGGACAGCGACATCACCCCAGAGTTCAGAGTGATCTCCTACTCCCTACATGGCAAGCGTAGAAAGCGCTTCTCCCTAGATGCATCTTCCGGACTCCTGTCTCTCGCTCGTAATCTCGACTATGAGGCACATCCACACTCGTTCCGGCTGAGAGTTGTAGCAACTGACCAAGACGGGCTCAGTAACTCTGCCATTGTTGTAGTTGTTCTTGAGGACTCCAACGACCATGCTCCCGTCATAGTGGATGAGGATGGCAGCACACCTGTTTCATCATTTGTCGCTAACGTTACTGAGGACTTTCCACTTAGTGCACCAGTACACATCTTTACTGCTGTGGACAATGACGCATCAGAGAGATATGGTACGGTTGTCAACTTCTCTATAGTGATCATTGGAGAGAATGATGATGTTCCCTTCTCAGTAACTCCTGCTGGACATCTATTGCTTTCTGGAGCCATTAAGAGGCTGCAGGTATATCACCTTGGTGTAGTGGCCGTGGATGGTAGTGGTAAGCAGTCACAAATTGTCATTGTCACTGTCACCATTACATCTGTCAACAAGGCAGCTCCAGAGTTTGACCAGGTAGAGTATAATGCCATGGTGACTGAGAATGAGATTCCAGATGACCCAATGACCACACTGCATGCAACAGACCTAGATGGAGACCAAATTCACTTCAACTTGGTTTCAGGGCCAAATGTTGTAACTGTTAATGACAGTGGTAGAGTCTATCTAGACCACCCATTTGATTTTGAATCTGCTTCTCAGTTTAGATTTGAATTTGAAGTCAGTGATGGGACGTTTACATCCCCTCTGCGTGCTGTGCTTCTGGTGGATGTGCTTCCTGTCAATGAGTTTAAACCAGTCGTAACAGCTGTCCAATCAGCATTTACTATTCCAGAAAGTACCCAAGTAGGGGGATTTTCTCTCTTATTGACGGCCTCAGACAGAGATGCTGACCTCCCACAGACGAGGCATGGAGAGATACAGACTGTTATGTTGCTCACAGGGTCGCCATACTTTCAAATTTGTTACCATGACAATGGCACTGCAACCGTCAGCAACATTAGGAAGTTTGATTATGAGTCTGGGCAGGTATACTTCAAACTGCTCATACAAGCTGTGGACGGTGGTAATTTGACTTCATCTTCCCCTCTTCAAGTCACTGTGGAGGTGATTGACGAAAACGATCACTCACCTATCTTCACCGAAGAAGTGTATTACTTTGTAGTGTTAGAGAATACAGCCAACACTGTTGGCAGAGTGAAGGCAATGGACCGAGATGTCCATACTGAGTTCAGTAATATCAGTTATGAGATAGTGATCGAGGACCCTCTCTCTGGCTCATGTCCAGGATCGGTAGAGATCAACCCTGAGGGTGAAATTGATGTGGATCAGCCCTTTGACTACGAGTGTACCACTTCAGACGTGCAGCTGCTTGTGACAGCCTGTGACCCACTAATGAAATGTACTAGTGTGCCAGTTAGATTGTCACTGCGGGATGAAAATGAGTTTTCCCCAAAGTTTGAAGTAGACAGCTATGAAGTTATCGTCAATGAAACAGTTTCACCTGGCACAGTAATACTGGAGGTGCATGCAACAGACAAGGATGGCAGTTCCATGTTTGGTGAGGTGGTTGATTACGAGATGCAATCTCTTCCAGAGGTCTTCCACTTCACCTCACTTGGTCAACTGAGGGTGGCTCGGGCCTTAGACTATGAGACTCAAATCCACGAGTACCACTTTCAAGTTGCAGCCCTGGATGGCGAAGGGAGACGTGGCCTTGCACAAGTAGCTGTGTTCATCAGAAATGTGAACGAACACCCCCCAGAGTTTACCTTCCTATTGTATGAGGTCACTGTTCCAGAAAATGGCTACCCTCGGTGGCCCAACGGGACCACCACTAATGTCTTGGCCACCTTAGCAGTGGAAGACAAGGATGCGAACGCAAGCCTTCCACAGTTCGAGATCATTTCCATGGAGATAGACCTTCCCTTCACTGTGAGCAAGGTGGGGAGGGTGCTACTACAGAGGCTCTTGGACTATGAGGAGCAAACCTTGTATGAGTTCACTGTGCTTGCGAAGGACAAAGGGCTTGTTAGCACTCACCCTGCAGTTGTGAGGGTGATGGTCACCAATGACAACGACCAGGCACCCTACTTTACACATGAGCAATACAAGTACATGATGGAGGAGAATGAACAGCCTGTTTCCATGGTGATGCAGCTGCATGCAGTCGACGGTGACGGCCTTCTTACTCCTCTGGTGTACTCTGTCAGTGGCGAGCACTTCCCTGAGGACGTCGCTAACCTCACTGACACTGGAATGGTAGTTATCCTGCAGCCCCTTGACTACGAAACACTGCCCTATATTGAGTTCCAAGTGTCAGCATTTGATGGCCTGCATACCTCCACGAACACCACTACTGTGATTATCAGCGTTCTCCCCATCAATGATGAGCCACCGCAGTTCAGTAAGACCACATATAGTGCTGTCATGAGGGAAAACACACTTGCTCAAGAGTTTGCATTTCTTGTATCCATCTCCGATGGGGACATGTGGCCAGAAGGGGAAAATGGAACACAGCTCAGCTTCATTCTAAGGGGAAGCCCCCATTTTGCAGTGAAACAAGACAACTCATCGATGAATGCTATAGTATACAACACGAAGGAGTTTGATTTTGAGACAGACACACACACGTACACCCTCCTGCTGACAGCAGATGACGGAACATTCACAACTGAGGATACTGCCACAGTTACCGTCTCTCTTGGAGATGTTAATGATCACTCACCGCAGCTGGCAGCAGATGCCTTCAACTTCACTGTTAGAGAGGGTTCTACACTAGTTGGAAAAGTGCACGCCACTGATGGCGATGGGACCTCACAGTACAGCTCACTCACTTACACTCTTCAACCAGTGGAGCCTACTCTCCTGCCCTTCAAAGTGGCACAGAATGGCAGTATCTATGCCACATCTACTCTAGACTATGAAAGTGGCATCACAGAGTTCTCCTTTATTGTCTGGGTGATGGACTGGGGAGGGCTTAATGACTCTGCCCCTGTCATTGTAACTGTGAAGGATGTAAACGACAACCATCCGGCCTTTCGCCATTCTCTGTATCAGGCATCTGTTGCCGAGGACATGGCTGTCGATGGTGTAGTACTGCAGGTCTACGCAGAGGATCGCGACGTCAGCCAAGAGCATGCAGTATCAGCTTACCTCCTGCAGGATGATGATGGTGGAGCGCTGCCCTTTTATATCACCTCAGAAGGCCTTGTGTACCTTGCCCGAGAGCTGGACTATGAGAGCGGCCGACACCTGTACTCTTTTGAGGTGGTTGCTGTGGATGGTGGGGGACTGAGAGGAACCACCCAGGTGGAGGTAATGGTGGCCAATGTGCCAGACATCCCTCCATGTGCTGAGTCATCAAACTACACTGCAAGTCTTCCTGAGAACTTTGTCCCAGTTGAAGCTATCCTCAGGATAGTGGTCCCACTCAACGATGCTGGTAGTGCCGTCAACTTCACAGTAGTGGCTCCACAGGACCTAGTCTCCAATCTCTACCTGAGCAGCGATGGTCTGGTCACTGTGACAGCCCCATTTGACTTTGAAACATTTTGTAGGGTTGAATTTAAGGTTTCCATTTCCAATGGTTTCCTCTCGTGTCCTGAGGCAGTTCAGGTGCAGATAACAGTTCTAGATGAGAATGAATACTCTCCCCAAGTGGAGGAAGCAAATTACACTATTGAACTGGAGGAGAACAGAGCAGTGGAGCCTTTAGTGGTGGTGCAGACCACAGATCGTGATGGTGGCAAATTTGGCCGTATCATTGGATTCAGAGTGAACCCAGTCTCAGTCCCATTTTATGTAGCTGAAAATGGAACCTTGTATCCAAGTAAGGTATTTGATGCAGAAAGTGACCTAGTTGTGTACCAGTTCAAGATATTTGCAATTGACTCTGGAGGGAAGGAATCTTATCCATCTGATGTAACAGTTCACATTCTTGACGTCAACGAATACAGCCCTCAGTTCTCAGAATTGTTCTATCAGGTAACCCTACTTGAGGGCAGACCTCTTAACACTACCATCTTTCAACTGGAAGCAGTCGACAATGACAGATCAGCAGGCGCGCTTCGTTTCACTGCCATTGGGGCAGACGTGCAGTACTTTACAGTGGATGAGCACACTGGCAATGTCACACTGCATCAGCAGATTGACTTTGAGACCACAGGGTACTTGCTGAAGCTGCTAGTGCACGTACAGGATGAGGGAGGCCTCAGTAGCCAAGCAGAAATCAATGTCTATATTGAGGACGTCAATGAGTATGCCCCTGCCATTAATGCTGGAGTTCCAGACTCTCCCCCTGAATTCCCAGACACTGTCCCCTCTACTGTGACTATTCTTGAAAACACACCTCGTGGTACAATAATTGAGGCCCTTACCCTCTCAATCACAGATCAGGATAGTGGAGAGATCTTTGGCAATATCACATCAGTGGAGCTAGAAGGAGACCAGGGCTACTTCACCCTCCAAGTGGAGAGGAGGAATGAAAGTGGAATTGTGGTGGCGAGGCTGCAGGTGGAGAAGGCAATTGATCGAGAATCTAGTCCGCCATCCTTCTCCCTCGAGTACACAGCGTGTGATGGTGGGCTACTTTGTGCAAGGCTGAGTGTGCTCGTCATTGTGGGTGACGTCAATGAATTCCCACCTGTGTTTGACAAGCCGCAGAGCTTTGTCACCATTCCAGACAACACAGAAGTGAAGGGTCGTCCATTCCTCACATTGAATGTCACGGACGATGACGCTGGCTCAGCCGGTATTGTGACATGCACAGTTGTCAACAGTAGTTTCTTTGCTTTAGACGACAACTGTCGGATGTACCTGACACACACTCTGGACTACTGCAAGCAGAAGAAACATGTTGTACAGGTGATGGCAATGGATCACGCCTACACAAGCACGGCCACTGTCACTGTCACTGTGACTCACGTTAACATGCACCCCGTCACAGTTAAGCTGATTAAAACAGAGCTCTCAATGAATGAGCAATCCGCTTTGCACATTTTCAAAGATCTTAGCATTGCTGATGAAGACTGTGAGGGATCGTATACTGCCAAGATCACTATCAGGGATCAGGATCATCAAATGCATAACGAAGGCTTGCAGCTCCGGGAGGTTGGAGGTGAAAGCCACAAGCAGGAGTTTCCAACAAGGGAAAAACTTGTCCAGCAGCTAAATAACACTGTTTATTACAACAACGATGATGAACCCATGTCTAGGCTCCGTATTATTGAACTCAATGTTTCAGATGGGACTTTCTATACCATTAAGAAAGTCAGAGTCTATATTCTGCCAGAGAACGACCACCTTGGTATTTTCCACACTGGGCCAAAGATTCCTGTGTACTTCAGCCCGCCCTTTCACACCATCTCTGTTGCCGTTGCACCACACCTCACCTTTGAAGACCCTGACACCGGTGTGTCCAGCTACAAAGCTGTAGCCGTTCTGCTCCCAGGCGCTAGTGGTTGTGACCGGAAGCAGAGCAGCATTGAGATACTGTTGAATGAATGTGGAGTACAAGACGCAGTGAGTTTACTCCCCAACCCAAGCTGGGAGATCCCCCTTGTGGGCCACCACAATACCATCCCCTACTCGGACAAGGGTCACCTGGGATACTACTTCATGGATGGTGACAGCACTCTTGTTCAGACCTATGACATGTCACTCAACGTCAGTGACTTCAGCTTTGTTAGCTGGGTGGAAGTGAATGGACAGGGTACCATAGTAACAGTCACTGGCCCTGACCAGGGAAGTCCAGTTTTCAAGCTCTATATTGTGGAACAGAAAGTAGTTGTGTATGTGATGGGACAAAGACTGGTTTGGAGGTTCGAGTCACTTGACATTGGGTGGTTTCACTTGGCAGTAAGCGTCAAAGGGAGGACTGTGGTCCCGTACATCAATGCTGCGGCACATGCCAGCAGGACACTGTCTGTGACTGACGTAGTGATCCCTGGGCCTCTGCTTGTCACCCTTGGTGGTGTGGAGACAAAAAAGGAGAATAGCTTTATTGGAGCATTGTCAAGCACTGCTTTGGTACATCAAGGCGATGTAGCTCTGGAACATGTGATGTGTCTGATTGGCTGTGCTGAATATGTGACTCTGAACCAGCGAATCACAAACTCACAGGCAGGCTATGCAGACATGCGCTATGAGCTTGACAGTGTTAGTGGCCACCTGAGCATCCACGTTAACACAACTGCCACCTTGTTTGAGCTTTTGCTGCAGAATTTTGTCTATGTCAACAGCCGTACATATCCTGTTCCTGGCTGGAGGTACGTACGGATCTACACTTGGGACGGCCCCACCTACCTAGGCCAGTACGGCACAAAGATTGGCGTTTTACGCACTCGACAGCACAGCATCTACATCATTGCCCCACAAGCACGTCTGCTTGTGCCACTTGCAGCTTTGGCCGGTGGGGTCTACCCGCTCCAGGGCGTTAGAATAGGGACGGACTCTTACAGCAGAAATATTGAGAGCCTAATGGTGGACATCACGCAGAACCCTTGCTACCTGGCTGGGACATGCACGTTATCTGTGAACCTGTCTTCGGCTGATCTCCTTGGTTATACCCTGAGGAAGTACTACTCCAGTAGTGGGAAGGTCGTGCTGACGGGACTGGCGGAGACATCCGTCTATGAGAGAGTGCTACAGGTAGTGCACTTGTCAGACTCCTCAGCTGCAGTAGGGGAGGTGGTGGAGTTGAGGCTGCACGTGTCCAACTACAACGGCTTGTATGGGAACTTCAGTTCAATGTCGGTTGAAGTGGAGGGTGCTGGCAGTGCTGCAAGTGGGGACAGGATCGAGAAACGCCAGGAAAGTGGGGTAGGGACATGGCAGTTTGGAGGCAGGGCAGAGGTAGCTGGTCCGGATGTCCAGGAGGCGGCGGCTCACTCGTATCTACTGCTGCTTGGTGGCGTGGTCCTCCTCATCTGTGCTGTTGTCTTGATGCTCATCACCTTGCGCCGACGCAGTCACAGTGACACCTGTGCTGTTGTGCAGGACTGAACATTTTGTGTAGCAAGGGCTTTTACATTTACATTCTGTACGTTCATCTGCATCTCGATAATGGCACTAACAAAGCATACATGTGCAACTGCTATGCTATAGCGTTATTTTTGTATTGACCGTAGGCATAGATAGCATGCATTGTACATATACAGTCCATAGGTTATATCACAAAAGTATAAGCCATTTTATGTAAACCGCACACTCGTGTGAGTTTTGTTATATTACAATTGTTGCATAGTGCATGGACGTCACTGGATGCATACAAGCTGGATGTGATTGCAAACCATCCATTCTATTTTATGTCTGATGGTGTGTATGATATATTATATAAATGTATATACGTAGTGTGTATTAGTACAATTGTGTGGGCTCATAATACACTGCATGCAATAATACATTGCTGACAATGGACTTTGTGTATGGATCAATTGTACATACATGTCCAAGCAAGGTTGAGTGTGCTTGCATTTTCGCCATTTTGGAGGATGTTGCAAGTTTCACTTCTGCTGTTTTCGCTGCACTTGCATTTGGTGTAACAATACTGTGAAATGTCTGTTTTCAAACAAACTATCCATGACCACGATTGGGGATTGAGAACTTCACTAGCCAAGTAGATAGAGGGACAGATGTCGATTGTCACAAAACTACCAAACGTTTCGGCCCAATCTAGAGCCTTCATCAGTGGTAGATCTACCACCGATGAAGGCTCTAGATTGGGTCGAAACGTTTTCTGTCCCTCTATCTACTTGGCTAGTGAAGTTCTCAATCCCCAATCATGTCTACACCTAGCCACACAGAGATTTTCAAAGTATCCATGACCACATACCAACACTCGGGCAAGCTGACAATATCCAATGGTGTAAATGTTAACGGTCATAATAGTCAACACAATCTATGATAAAAATTTGCCAAAGGTGAAAATATTGGATACAACCATTGTATACATACGCAGGTAAAGCTCCAGTGCACACAGGTGTGCCTATGTTGGCAATATCTGCTGGACTGTAGGACAGTCACATGTAGCCAATATTAAATTTGATGTGATAAAAATCTGAAATGCTCTATGACTGTATAAACAGGTCAGCACTATGTCTCGCCATGGATACGGCAGGTACACTGGTGTCCGAGGGCTAAGAGCACGCCAGCCACTACGGCATCACTTGTCACAAAGCACTCCTGCCTGTATCTTCTCACTGCACCATCCTTCAGTGATTCCCCATCAAACTGTGTGACCTTGTCACCATCTTCTGTCAATGACAGCTGTGCTGTGTCAACACAAATGTCCCCGTCACTTTCCTCTGTCACTGTTTTCAAAACACTAGTGTCAAACTGACAGCCTGCATTGTATGACAACACCATCATCTGATGGGGCTTCACAGTGCCAGCGGAAGAGTGGGCCGAAACAGCAATGCCCAAGAAGTCTAACAGGGTCTCTCTGGCATCCTTGAATGATAAAATACTCTGCAGTATGGGGATGATGTAAATGGAACACCACTGTACATCTTAATGCTCTGCCCCCACACCAGCCTCGTGCATCTAACACCATTTTCCCATGTAGCTAGACTGCCATCGTACTGGCCCTCTCCTAAATAGACAGTCCTGGGCCAATGCCACTTTCTGTGGTGCAGTCGTTTGGCTAGTTTTCAAAGCTATGAGATTTGGGCAATGATTTGTGTCAATTGGACCAATGAAATTGAATAAACATCAATGTCTCACAATGTTAGAATGGTGAGCAGCTGCATTGATCTAATTAATGGTCACATACAACATCAAATTCCCAACTTTTCACAGGTGAATCAACTGCACGTGGACCCACAGAGAAGAATCCATACAGATGCCATGCAAAGGTTATCCGACCCCACAATCGCATTCTATTAGGTGACCTCTCCATTGCAACTTGTAGGGTTTCCCCTGTCACCTGATGTTCCTGGAATGATACTATATCAGCCAATATGTTATGTCATTATCACCATGAAAGTGATGTTTAAGAATGTAGGAATCAGGGTCGTTTAAAGACAGTCCACAACTGTTTCACAAGTTGCACTACAAGTACGACTCACCCTCACAGTTCCACCTCCCATACCCTCACACTACTCACCTTCATATAGCTTTGCAGGTCCACCCGTCGCTGCTCAATGACCTGAAAGGTCTTCTTTGTCAGTAAGTACTTCCCTGGAAAGACAGGAACATGTGCCAGCCGACGGCGCAGGGAACGGTGAAGACTCAAGAACTCCCTGTAACGCCGACGTACTGTGAAGGTCCTGGATGATGTGCCGACCTCAATGAGAAATACCTGCACAATACAGCAGTGTTTGTGTCGGTGAATACGTGGCCAGCCACACAGCAAGGACATGCGTATGCAGTGCTCCACACCGTGCTAGTCTCAGTCTAAATGCGAACAAAATACCTGCTCGTGAGTACCAGCTCTGTTGATATCGGCTAGCAATATTAATCATACCAGTATAACAAACTATACCACAATTAAAGGGCTACCTACGCCTTTACTCCACAGCTTTTATATACGGGACTCCTCCAAGATGCACCTCCAAAAGGGTTAACCCGAAGTCTCACCGTGTATCCCCCGTCTGAAGCCTCGCTTGCTGGGACGGACAGCGTCCTCACTGTCTCGGAGGGAGCCAGACTGACTGAAGAGACCAGACCATTCATACCCGAGGCAGCTTATATCGTGGGGAAGTCCCATGAGTCAAGTGCCAATCACACGCCACAAATGGCGGCTTTCGATAAGCTAGGCCTGAGCAGGTGGCTAGCGAGGCAGCTGGAAGCTGTTGGGTTCAGAGAGCCCACACCGGTGCAGCAGCACTGTATCCCACCCATCCTGGAAGGCGAGTTGGGAAGGTGTACCTCACAGACGGTGGCGAGACGACCGCATTCCCCAGGCCACCACGATATGATCACTGCGTCGGACGTTTGTTAGCTCCGCGCAGGTCTTGGCCAGCCTGTCTGTGGTGTATTTAGCTAGAACCGACCCATTCATTATACATTGTTTACCATTGCCGATTTATTCAAACATTCGATTCAATTGGTTACTGCTTCCTATTTTGTCCTAGCTTGGGTAATTCCTTTCTGAAGAAATTGACTTAATCCTGCTATAGGAACACCTCTATTGTAAGCCATTTTCTACCAAACATTTTGAATTGCTTTAAATTGAAATGTTAGGACATGTACGGACGTAACTCCACGTTCAATGCTGCGTTAAAGTTTAGGGTTAGTTATAAGCATCCACGTTTTTAAAATAGAGAAATAAGCTGAGGACTGAATGTGTGTGTCCTGTTAGCTCACTGTAAGATAGAGCAGGTGCACTAGTATCAGCTGGAGTCAGCGTGAATGAGTTGCTGTGAGGTCCTTTGTTGCATGTGCACCCCCACAGGCCGAGACTGTCTGGGTTGTGCAAAGACAGGCAGTGGAAAGACCGCCGCCTTTGCTCTCCCAATTCTGCACAGACTGGCAGAGGATCCCTATGGGATATTTGCCCTCGTACTGACCCCAACAAGGTTGCGTGGGCTTGTGCTTCATGTCTACAATGCTGTGGGACAGTGCATGTGGAGGGCAGGTTATGCTTCAGTACCGTACCACAAGGCAACTTCTTGTACTTATGGGCACATGTGACGTTTGTGCATGTCTGTATGTGTATGTGCATGTCTGTATGTGTATATGCATGTCTGTATGTGTATATGCATGTCTTATGTGTATATGCATGTCTGTATGTGTATATGCATGTCTTATGTGTATATGCATGTCTGTATGTGTATATGCATGTCTTATGTGTATATGCATGTCTGTATGTGTATATGCATGTCTTATGTGTATATGCATGTCTGTATGTGTATATGCATGTCTTATGTGTATATGCATGTCTTATGTGTATATGCATGTCTGTATGTGTATATGCATGTCTGTATGTGTATATGCATGTCTGTATGTGTATATGCATGTCTGTATGTGTATATGCATGTCTGTATGTGTATATGCATGTCTGTATGTGTATATGCATGTCTTATGTGTATATGCATGTCTGTATGTGTATATGCATGTCTGTATGTGTATATGCATGTCTTATGTGTATATGCATGTCTGTATGTGTATATGCATGTCTGTATGTGTATATGCATGTCTGTATGTGTGTACTCAATTTCTGTATGTGTGTACTCATGTCTGAATGTAGGGAGCTTGCGTTTCAGATTGCTGATCAGTTCCAGGCCTTTGGCAAGGGTGTGAATGTCAGAGATGTGGTCATTGTCGGAGGGATGGGTATGCCCCTGTCATTAGCAGACTCCATATGTGATTGTGCAAACAGTATTATCTCTCTGCAGATATGATGAAGCAAAGCTTGGCCTTAGCAAAACAACCACATGTTGTCATAGCAACACCTGGGAGACTAGCGGACCATTTAAGAAACACTGACACATTTTCATTGAAGAAAGTTAAGTTTCTGGTGAGTTTGACAGACATGCAAATTGTAACATGCTGTCACATGATGTCATGTGACCTGTTATGCTAGGTTCTTGATGAAGTAGACCGCCTCCTGGACCCATCCTTTCAGGACGATCTCTCGGAGGTGCTTGCATCATTACCACAGTCCCGACAGACGCTGCTGTTCAGTGCCACACTTACCGACAGCCTGCAACGACTGAAGGCAATCTCCAACCATCCCTTTGTCTGGGAGGCCCCTGCAGAGTGAGGGTAGCTGCTGTAGTCATGTGATGGACCGTCATGTGACAACAGTGGGGCCCAGTTTCATGATAATGCGACTATTGTCACTCAGTCATGTGATGGTCATGTGACCTCTGCACAGGACGGCTACTGTTGAGAAACTGGACCAGAGGTACATTTTAATCCCACTGCTAGTGAAGGACAGCTACCTTGTAAAGCTGATACAGCTGGAACATGACGAGGAGGGAAAGTCCCTCATTCTCTTCACTCACAGCTGCAGGTGCTACGGGCACTCAATAGTACAAACTCTTCAGCAGTCCTGTCTGCCGGCTCACAGCTGTCTCTCTCCCTCTTCTCCCTCAGGAGCTGTCAGGTGTATGCCTTGCTGCTGAGGGCTCTGGACATCCCATGTGCTCCCCTCCACTCCATTCTAAGCCAGTCAGAGCGTCTGGCCACGCTAGCCAAGTTCAGGGCAGGCAAGGTTCGAGTCCTTGTGGCCACGGACGTTGCAAGCAGGTTCGGTGGGTGCAGGCACTGCGTAGGGGGTGACACGCCATGTTTCGTGTGTGATTGTATGGAGCTTCTGCTTTTAACTGTATTTTAACTGTAGTATAACTTTTGCTTTCTTAAATAATTTTCTTGTAATGTCTGAAATAACCCAGTTGGTTTCTGTTCATTCAATTGTCAACCAACTCTGATGCAGGGGACTTGACATCCCTGCAGTGGACGTGGTGATCAACTCCAATGTCCCAGCCTCCTCCAAGGACTACATCCATCGAGTGGGACGGACGGCCAGAGCAGGTTGGTCTGGGGCACCAATCAGCAGATTTTCTCTGCCCTGCCCACTCATGACAAGAGCTATTGGAGACACTAATTTCTCTCTGCTGAAATCTAGGTCGCAGTGGTTTAGCTGTTACCATGGTAACGCAGTATGATGTCATGCGAGTGAAGAACATTGAAGCTCAGACAGGTGCAGACAGTCGTATTGAATAGTAGTTAAGAGTCTGTTTTGTGTTGGTGTAGTTCAGTTGCGTTCCCTGTGTTCAGGAGTTGAGCTGAGCGAGTATCCGATTGAGGAGGAAGAGGTCCTAAGGACCCTCAATGCTGTCTCTGCTGTGAAGAAACAGGTGGAACGGGTAAGACTTGATGATCGGTCTAGATTGTTCTGTTATGTTATGCCTTCTATGAGGCACACGCCTACAAGTTGTCTTCTGTACAGTCCCTTATTGACAGTGGTTTTGGTGAGCGGCGGCAACTCCAGAGGCGGAGGACCATGAAGGTAATGACACTGGCTGTGGGTTGCTAAGTAGGTCACATGATGGTCACATGACTGCTGCCATTTTGCACAGAGAACGTTGTCAAAACACAACTCCAAGAGGAAGAAGAGGAAAAAAGCAACTACAAAATCCTGAATGATTTGTGAAGCACCACTCCACCTCCCCCATCTCTCACTCGAGCCCCGGTGGTGCTTCTCTTGAGAACAGTGTAGAATTTTTGTACAAATTCCAAACTTTCTCCAATGCAATATGGTATCCATGACAACATACTCTGCTGGGAGATGTTCGTAAACACTAGCCCTCCAAAAAGGTTACACGTTTCAGCAACTCCCGTCCGTAGGTTGCCTTCATCAGTTGCTGATGAAGACATCCGAGCTTCTCCTGACTTAATAATCACGGGCTGGGAGTGTTAATGACCACTCCCGGGGGATGAGCCTCCCTCGTCAGTAAGACTTTACAGTGACAAAATACTGTGAAGAATTATGTCTGCAAAGCGCACACTTTGGCACTTAAAAAATAAATTGTTTTCATACACCGTGCACGGATTACACATGTACAATCCAGCTGTGTGATGTGATATATAATTGAAACTATTATTTACTATGATAATTCCACGCAATAGCTAAGTATAGTATCATTCATAATAGAGTACAGCACTTCCCAGAATGTTGTCCTCCGTCATTCTTAACGTCAGGCCCGTCCTGTTGGCACTTCTTGATCTGCCGTACCAGCTCGTGGAAAGCCTCGTCAATGTTGTTGCGCAACTTGGCAGAGGTCTCAAAGAAGGGACAGTCAAAGGTCTGGGCCAACATTTCACCATCACCAAAGGGGACCTCTCTCTCAACATCTGCCTTGTCACTCTGGTGAGAGAGAGAAGGAGGGAGGGAGGGAGTTGCAAGGACAAGCTAGGTATGCACCATCAACACCACACGATCACCACCCACCCTCACATCACATCTCATTCCAGCTCAGACTCACACATCCTACTCCCACAGCACATGACAATGTGACAACATGAAACAGGAAGTCCAAAGAGCAGGCATCAGACAGCTTGTAGCTGTCACAAACACAGCCAATACATGAGATTGGCTTGTAAGCAGTCCACGCGTGCATGCTGCACCGCCTCCCAGATGGCATGTTGAGAGGAACTGACTTCTTCTGCCAGCTTTAATGGCCACAACCCACCACCACCACAGCTGTTGACAACAGTGTAGCTATGTATGTATGTGAAAATGGTTCAACTTTGCACAAACAACATTTCCCTTCAAGGAACAGTCCAAGATGAGCTCACTTCCTACTTGTAATGCTTGCGACAGTGCACAACACAGACGGGCCCACACACCTTGTTCCCAACAAGAACCACTGGGACGTGCTTCGTGGTGTCCTTAGCTCGCTTGATCTGCTCGTAAAACCGTGTCATGGGTAAGAAGGTGGAACGCTGTGTCAGAGAGTAGATGAGCATGAAACCCTCACCATCCCTCATGTATCGGTCTCGTACTGCACTGAAGACCTCCTTCAAAGTAAAGAGTGAGAGAAAGAGGAAGCAGAGAAGTCACCAATAGCTTATTGGTACCCACTGCTGCAGTGAGAACTCAACATGATTAGCTCAAACGGATTGATACACAGTGCAGCTCATAAAGGAATGCAACATGTCCCATCGGCGCCAACCTGTCCGGCTGTGTCTAGGATATCTAATCCTACTGTCTCCCCGTCAATGTCGGCCTCAATCCTGTAGGCGTCCTCTGAGGTAACATGTGTGCACATGTGCATGTGGGCAGGGAGGGGGGGGATTGTGTAAGACATCAACCACCAAGTCAACAGTGTAACTACGCAAGGATGATTACAAACAAGACTGGTTCTGGACAAGGCACACAGCAGGCCTTCAGGTGTAGATATCACTTGACCATGACAGCACAACAGAGAGTTTGTCATAGTCTTCACACTACATTGACAGTGCAGGATAATTGAGTCCTCTTTTATTAGACAAAGAGATATGGACATGCATAAATACACACGCACAAACACTTGTATGCCAACTGTCCTAGGCGCAACACTGTGACCTTGCAGTCAACAACAAGCACAACAATAAACCCAGCATGTGCTCTCCCTCCTCCTCCCCTTCTCCCCCTCACCAATGGTTGGGTCATAGTCTGGGGTCCACACATTGCTGGTAAATTGAATAGTAATGGCTGCAAATGGAACAGCGACAACGCATTATCAGTCTCATCTCTATCCCACACAAGATGCGCACCGCCATTTACAGACGCACTTAGCCAGCGGAACATAACCCTCTTCCCTTCCTCAGAATATAGCTAAAATGGACGCTGAGGAACATCACGAACTATTTTACATACCACATGGAGACAGAAACACAGACGCGTGTTCGCAACTACTAGCTACCACCAATATACCTCTTCCTGTAGATAACACGGCGCATGATTCCAAACACTAGAGTCCCACTACCCACAGAGAGAGAGAGCTGTACGGATACAAGCTTCAGCTGGATGGTCAACGTAATCCAACATGACCCTACCTGATTTTCCAACACCGCCTTCTCCCAGGATCACCAATTTGTAATTGGAAGGCATATCTGGTTACAGACTGCACAGTTCCTCTCTACGCCTGTCCAAAACTACGCTTGACAGATTTCCTGGACATTAACGCCCACCACCAAACGATGACGTCATATTCTGAATACCAGTAGGGTGTTTTACCAAAACGGCGGGGATCCCCCTTTGAGATGCTTTCCCGTCTTCCTCGCCATCAAGTACTGGCGGCCGTGCTACTCGGAGTTGTGGGTGGACTGCACATCTTCCTACCGCACTTTAAGAAGATAGGCCAGGAGCAGCGGCAAGCTTCTGCAGAGTACGAAGTAACACAGGAGAAGGCAACACCAACTAACAGTTCTAATAGTTCATGATGAACTCTTCTACTCTGGTATAGCCCAGACGTGTGCCTACACATACTACTAGCTGTCTTCATCCTTACATTGTGGGGCTGAAATCTGCTGGAAAAATCGCAAGACGAACTATCATCATTGGCACATCATGCATGTGCATGTGGTACGGTACATAGCACTGAAGGGTATTGTGCAATGTTTTCCATGAACATGTAATGGATGTATACAGCTTGGGTCCAGTACAGACTACACACTAACACATGCACTAAAGACACATGTGTCTGCAATTCTACAATGAAAGTTTATAACATAAAGTGCATAGTTTAGTACACATACACACCACATAAATACAGGGAAAAGCTGAACAAATAAATAAACAAAGAATGCTGACAGAATGTTGCAGTTCTTATACAACAGTGTACCGTCCAGTTTTCTGCTGTGGGCCATTTGATGCAGCCATCCGAGTGATTTCCTCCATCACCAGCCGCTTCAACTCCTGTTTAGCCACCTGGATGGGCCTTTCCCCACCGGCCTCCAGTGCCAGATGTAGCTTCTTCTCGCCCTCCTTCGGCTTCCTACCCTCTGCCACATAGATGCCGCGGACAGCAATTCCTGCCTCAGAGAGCTCTGCAATCGAGTCCAAATTGTCACGGTTAGTCAGCCGCCATCGCACCTGCTGTGGAAAGTCATTTATCTCCACTTCATCTACGTAACGAATGCCCTTATCGTAGACATCTTCATCTTTCCCATTCTGTTGACCCTGCACCTGCACACCTGCCGGGAGGATTACATCACTGTTGCTTGCTGACCCTGCCCCCACACGAGCGTTGATGCTGGCTGCAATTTGAGAAGCCAAGGCTGCCCCCTTGAGAGCCACCGAACCACCCTTCATGATGTCACTTGCAGCAGTTTGAGCGGCATCGAGCTGGCCTGCTTCGCTTCCCAATTTCTTTGACTGAGTGATCATGTCTGCAATGGCTGAAGCTTTGGCCAAGGCTTTTCCAGCGGCAGACTTGGGATTTGGCAGTTCCTTGGGTTTCGCTTCTGGAATTTGAACAAACGAGGGGTCCTTCCGACGTGGCTGAGAACTGAAGGCCCTCTCCAAGATCTTATCGATAGTCAGTAGAGACAATTCATCACCAGCGTCATCCTCATCAATCCCCATTGATGCCTTTTGCTGCAGTCGCTTCTCTGTACGCTGGACTGCCTCTTCCTCAGTGAACTTGTAACCTTTGCCATGAAACCCAATGGCAAGACGCTGCTTCCGCATCTTCTTCGCCTTGCCTTCCTGCTTCAGGCGCTCAGTGTACTTGTCCCACATTTCTTGCAGCTCAGCCGGCACTGGTTCCTCCGACAGCTTCAATCCACTGATGAGTTCACCAGCCATCTTCTCTTGCCCAGGGCTGAGGAAAGTGTAGGAAAACCCCTGGTTGCCCGCCCTCCCTGTGCGGCCACATCTGTGAACGTAGTCCTCATAATGGTTAGGGCAGTCGAAGTTCACTACCAAGATGAGCCGTTTCACATCCAGTCCCCGCGCTGCTACAGAGGTGGCTACCAGTAAGCGTGTCACTCCATTCTTGAAGTCTGTGATGGTACTATCCCGATCAAACTGGTCCATTGCTCCGTGCAACGACAGACATGGGTATCCATGCTTCAGAAGATCACGAAAGAGGGCATCTGCAGTGGCCTGTTTCTCCACAAACACCAAAACACTCCCTTGCTCCTGGTAGATGCCCAGCAGCTCCAGAAGCTTGAGGAATTTGTTATGCTCTTCAATCACTACAATGTTCTGCTGCACATCACGACACACTATGCTGCGCCCCCCAATTTGCACCTCCAGTGGTCGTTGAATGATCTTCCTAGCCAGGGCTTCCATCTGACGAGGGAAGGTAGCGGAGAACAGGACTGTCTGCCGGTCCGGTCGGATATTCTGGACAATCTTGGTCACCTGTGGCTCAAACCCCATGTCAAACATGCGGTCAGCCTCGTCCAGTACCAGGTAAGTCACCCTTCGCAGGTTGGTGACCCGACCACTGTTTACTGCCAGCATGTCAATCATTCGCCCAGGGGTGCAGACAATAATCTCCGCTCCACGCCTCAGGTCTGCTATCTGTTCGCTGATCCCTGTCCCCCCGTAGATGCAAACAACACGGAGGAAAAGTGCCTTGCAGAACCTCTTACATTCGTTGTATATCTGAAGGGCTAGCTCTCTGGTTGGTGTCATGATTAGTGCAATGGGGCCATCTGTGGGCTCCAAAGGAGGCTGGTCCATCACATGACGTAACATGGGAAGCACAAACGCAAGGGTCTTGCCACTACCAGTTTTGGCTATTCCGACCAAATCTCGTCCCGACATGATTCCTGGAATGGCCTGCGCTTGGATGGGAGTCGGCTTCTCGTAACCACAGCGTTTCATGATGTCCAGGATCTTTGAACTGAGACCGCACTGTGCCCATGTTTTGACTGGCTTGGGACACCCCTTGCCCTTGATCTGCACATCCTCCAAAGACTCTCGAAGCTGCTGAACCTCTTCCTCTGTCATGCGGGCCAACTCTGGGACTTCCACGTAAAAATCCTTCCGAAAGCTTTCATACTCAACCTTGGCGTGGTCCACTTTGGGCACATCTTTCTTCTTGTGTTTCTTGACCAATCGCGCCAGTACATTAGAGAACCCCTCATCTGCCTCCTCATCCGAATACTCCATGTGGTCCTGGTCATTGTGCAACAATTCCCCCTTCTGTTCACCCTCCTGTGGTGCATCGCTGGGCTGGGTCGTCTTGGTTACAGAGATGACTTGGTTGTCACCAGATGAGACAGCAATTGTGGTATTGGAGCTACCAATCTTTTTTCGGTCTACCTCTTTTATTTTCTTCACTTCCTCATCCACACCTTTCATGAAGGCATCGAGGGGGTCTACATCTTCTTCTACCTTCTCCACTTCTTTCACTTTCTCAACCTCCTTTTCCACTTTCTTGACTCCTTCAGCATCAGCAGGAGTTGATGTGTCCATCTCATCGCCACCACCATCTTCTTCGTCATCCTCATCATCTTCCAGGGTCCATCCTTTCTGTGTACTATCCTCCTTGCTCTCCCCCTCCCCATCTTCCTCCTCCTCTTCTTTGTCAGCATCATCACCTTCTGCCTCCTTCTTGTGGGCAGCACGCCACACCTCCATACGCTCACGCCTCTTGCGCATCTCCTCCTCCAACTTGGCTTGGGTGGCTTTCATAACGCCCACTGCAGTGGATTCAGTCTCATGCGACTTAAGGCTAGACTCTGATGCTCTTTGGCCCGCCTCTACTTTCCCGCCCTCTTTCTCCCTCTCTGGAGAGGCTAAAACAGGAGAGGTTTCCTCGCTTGCTCCCTCCTGGCTTTTCGCAGGATCCTGGATTTTACCCGTCTTCACTTTGTGGATGTACTCTAGCAGCTCTGACCTTGCATCCATCCGTCGACCCTCCGCTCCCTTAAACCGACCCCTGTCCCTTCGGCCGCCCCACCATCTCGGTGGAGAGCGGGAACGCCTTCTCTCTCGGGGTCGATCCACCAGTGATGGCTTTCTTTCGCTCCTTCTTTCTCGCGACCTTGAACGCTTCCGTTCCTTTTTCTCTCGCGGCCTTTTGCTTGGATTAGCTCCAGAGTCGACCGGAGAACTAGATCTCGAACGACGTCTCGTTTTACCCATTGGGTTATGCTGTGGTGAAGAGAGGGAAATACAACGAAGGACTCTAGCGACACAGTCCACTATCGTAAAGTACCCATAAACTGACAACAAAACTTACTGCTTGACAATTCGTGCAACTTTCAACCAAAGTGCCCCAGTCCTCAGTCGCGAAAAGAAAGCATGTGGCTGACAGCCATTTTCTTACGACAAATTTACGTTTATCCACACATTCTACTTCGATTCCAAATTTGCGCAATTGCATATGGGTACATTCAAGGTAGCAAATGGGATACAACTGAGCGGCCTATGAATACTTTAGTTTTGGACCTGGTTTCAGCAATGATTGGACTCCTTTAAAGTTCTGCATTGGGAGACACGGGCAGAGAGCCTTGATGTAACACAGGAGAGCATAAATGGGGGCCTGGAGTATCTGAACTCTGAAGGCTTGTCTCAAATGTTTGTGTCACTCACTTGTACAAAAAGGTAAATAAGTCCAAGATACAGTGCTATCAGTACAGCTAGGAGAAGGTCAAATATGGGTGGCTTGACACTGGAAGGAGGAGAAAGAGGATCTTTGCAGGACAGTAGGCACTGTGATGGGTCTATTGACTATATATGGTCACTTGCTCACCTGTACACACTCAGCTCAACGGAATTCATGTCAAATACTCTGAACTCTGGGTTACTGTGGAGAAGAGAGCACAACATAGTCACTGCACCCGATATGATTCAGTGCACCCACAACAGAACCAACTGCTCACACGTACCTCTTGTCCACAGTATGAACCAACTGCTCCACTTCCGATGTATACCGTGACAGGGTCTGCAAACAGACATAAGGAGTGAGGTCATGAACAGGTGCAGCGCAGCACAACACACACAGCGCAGCACAAATAGCACAACACACACAGCACAACACACAGCACAGCACAACACACATAGTACAACACACACAGCGCAGCACAAATAGCACAACACACAGCACAACACACAGCACAGCACAACACACACAGCACAACATACACAGCACAACACACAGCACAGCACAACACACACAGCAAAACACACAGCGCAGCACAAATAGCACAACACACAGCACAGCACAACACACACAGCACACCACACCATACACAGCACAACACACAGCGCAGCACACACAGCACAACACAAGCAGCGCAGCACACACAGCGCAGCACACAGATACTCATGCACAACATGCATAAATGCACATGTGCAATTATACATGTACATACTTGTACTATGAATAATATTAGTGGGTGGGCGGGGTCAATCATTTGTTGTGCTCTGGAGTATGATGTCATACGATGTAAGTGCGACATCATCAGCTCCCGATTCACCACCTGCAAAGACATGCCAGCTGAATGAAGACTCCACAAACACTCACCAACAACTTGGTTCATCTCACCGTTTCTCCACTGAACAGCCTTCCCTGAAACCAGTGGCCCATGGAAAGGTTGTACATGTACTGAGCTATGCTCTCAGCCACTACCTCCACATTCCCTTGCAAGGCAATGCCATCCACACTGGGTCTGGATAAGCATCGTGTCCATCATCACGCCTCACTCTCACCCTGCACTTCTACACCCCTCACCTCCACCTCACACTCCTATACCCTCACCTTCGCTCCATTACCCATCACTCTATCATATTTCTCAGTAACTAACTACCCTCCTCTATCTCGGACACTGCAATTTACCGGTCATCAAAGACAGAGTGACGCTTGTCACTGAGATGTGCAGCCAGGTGTGACAGAGTGACAGCAGGATGACGAGACACAGCAAATCGCTCATGCTCCCACGAAAGAAAGTCATCCGAGAGTCGAATCTTCTTTGAGATCAAGGGAATCCCCTTACCAGTGACAAGTTGAGAACTCTATGGTGTAGAAGCACAGAACACATAACAAGCCACTCCAAGCATTACTAGAAACCCAAATGTCAGATTTCAAACTAGAAATTGTATACAGATTCTTTTTTAGTTGAATCTAGGGATGTGGCCATACATTCATCATACTACACATATGGAGTTTATCATACTATACACATGCAGTGGAGTTAATGTTGAGCAACTAAAAGGTGACTTCAAAGGCAAGTGGGTGTGTTTAATGTGTGCACTTACAGAATTGAGAGCCACTGCAAGCTGAGCCAGTGCAGAGCCCTCCTTGGGAACCTTGGCCACGTGAAAGTACAGGCCAGATCCACCCGCAAGGGCATCCAGACAAATAAAGCAGTCCACATTGGCCAACAACCAAGAGTCTGAGAAAGGGAAGAGAGGGAGGATTGTGGGAAGTGAGGGAGGGGATATGAATTGGGGAACCTCTCTATAATGGACACCATTGGGACCCGCTGGCTGTCCTGTATACAGTAGAACCTCTCTATAGTGGACACCACTGGGACCCAGGTGGCTGTCCTGTATAGAGAGGTATACCTGATTCAGAGGTAGATTGTACACAACTCGAGTGGTTGGGACTGCAGACAGTGTCCTCATTAGAGAGATGTCCTTTATTTGAGGTGTCCTTTAAAGAGAGGTCCCACTGTACAGTGACAGTTGAAGAATAAGGTGGCCCCCATAATTAAACTCTGATTGCACCCACCTCCCCCCTCATCGATATTCTCCTCCAACCATTCCTTGCTCCCAAAGTAGCTTAGTTTGCCTCCTCCTGTGGCCAAGAATAGCATGTTGTACTGCGGACGAGTAGACGCACTGGAATACAATCTGTATGGGGGGGAGGGGGGAGGGAGATCACAAGATGTAGGGGCGAACACGTTAGGGTGGTGCTAACTTGGAGAAGAGCCGAGCCAGCTCTAGGAGAGCCACCACCCCACTGCCGTTGGAGTCTGCTCCTGTGCTGTGCCCCTGCACATGGACAGAGACGCAGGGTGGACCTGACATCAGTGTGCCAGCATTCACACAGCAAAGGTAGGCACCCCATCAATGACACATCAAGGGGAGGTGGGAGGGGGGGGAGGTGCACTCACGGTTGACACTCCAAAGGTGTCGTAGTGTGCCACAACGGCCACTGTGGGCAGCTGGTCAGGCAGACCTTGGCCCTTGAGCAGAGCCTGCACGGTTGGCACTGCTGGCTCCTCCACCGGTTTTGGCTCCGAGCCCGATGAGGTGACATAGTATCCACGCCCTTTAAAGGTGCCAAGCAGACCTGCAGAAGACATGCAGCATGAGTCTGGCAATGCAGCTGGACCAAACCGAGCTCCATCCCTGCTCCAATCCCACCAGCTTGCCTGCTACGACTGAGGAACCATTTTGTTCCAAGGCATCTTGGTCCAAACGCTCCACAATCTCCAGCACTGCCTCGTTCTCTGTCATGAAGTAGATGGGAATGGTGATATCACGCAGGAGGAGCTCACGCTCTGTCTGCATCCACTCCTCTCGTGTTGCCATGGAGATGTTAGTTTCCTCGGTGACAGGCAGTATGATGATCAGAGCCCCTGCTCCCCGCTCAACGAGGTCGTCAAACTTGCTCAAGGAGAAGTTGGACCACTGTACAAACACACAGCGACGGTTGAGGACATGAGTGAACTCAGATCTTGCTTCCATGTTGAGGTAGGCTATGCGAGGACCTGAGTAGAGGAAACAGTCACGTGACAACCACGTGACCCAAGCCCCCTGCACACATGCCAATACACTGTCATTGATGGTACCACATGATTCAATACGGGTAGTAATGTACATGCACGTGCAATTGGTAAAGCGTTCTGTCGGCGGGACCTGGCGGGACTAGCGCGCACCGAAGCTGGTAGATCCAACGTCAATGTGTTGCATGCGGTGGATGGTGAACTGCTGAACGCTCTCCACGGACCCCGCCCACTGCGCCGTCAGAAGGACCACGAACAACCACCGCACCACCTCGAACACCTCCTCTGACCAGGAGAGCATCGTTCACTTCCACTGGTCTCTATGCGCCTGCACCGGTTGAACACACGTGGGACATGTGCTACATAAAACATATACAGAACAATTATAGTATATTTCATTATGTAACATATAAACTGAATCAATTTATACAACTGATGTTTAATAAATTAGGTGTTATTTACTGTATAATATCTTTGTGCGCGAATGGCTTGGTTCTTTCGATATGGTGTGTTCCTGGTCGCCTCGGCCCTGCTGTACCAGTGGATGCGTTGGGGCGCGCCAGAGGCTGTGGTTGCTAGGCAGTGGATGGTTATGGAGGCATCGGGCATGACGGACTACAAAGGAATAGCCGTCGGGTGTGTGTGTGTGGAGAGACTAGAGTGTACAAGCTACAAGCAGATATAGTTAGCTATTTTAATTGGTGAACAAATCTCCTAGCTGTTTTTTCTGCCATATTCATTAGTCGCATTTTAGCCTCTAGGGTTAGTCGTTAGCTGACACCAAGAGGACCTCTCTTACATGTGTGTGCTGTTAACTAAACACATGTGTCATCAGCCACTTGCATATGCATTAATCTGGCAGGCTTAACTCCAACTTGGACCTCATTGTTTCTGGAGTGAGTCTCCTGCGCGCCCTCAAGACCCCTGCTCTCTCCCCGTCTCTGCCAGAAGTGGCTCAGACCGACCGTGACCTCTCCTCCTTGTTGGGGTACTCCATGCAAGGGTGTTCAGCAGTGGAACGGCACTATGAAGACTTGCAGCGCTACAAGGAGATAGTTAAAGTGGCAGAGTCCTTCCCACATGAAGTAAGCAGCAAAGACCTACATCCTTGAGGTGCTGGAGCCATAGCACTCAGTGTACTTAGTCTTGCCAGCCAGCCCCTCCCCCCAGCCAGCCCCTCCCCCAGCCAACCCCTCCCCCACGGTAGGATCTGGTGCACTTGCGCATCACTAGCTGTGTCCACGCCAAGATCTTGGCGTGACCAATCAGATTCATGAAGCATCTAATAGTATGCAAAATGGCGGATCATGGCTTGTACGAAATGGTTATAGAAATAGCAGATTCGCAGAGTATCTTGTGTGCTGGTGCTCCCTAAAAAGTGCCATTCTCCATTTCATAGGTCACGAGTCCATGACAGCATATGCAACTACGGAAACATTATTGCCTTCTTTCCCACAAACTGATGTGGTGCAAGTGCACCCGACCCTTGGGGGGGGGGGCTGGGCTTGCAGGACTGAGTGTACTATGGTGTATCTGACCGCAATGAATATGTATATACGTATGTATAGCACTGCGGATATACAGCACTGGGGATATACAGCACTGGGGATATAGCACTGGGGATATAGCACTGCGGATATAGCACTGGGTATATAGCACTGCGGATATAGCACTGGGTATATAGCACTGGGTATATAGCACTGGGGATATATAGCACTGGGGATATAGCACTGGGGATACAGCACTGCGGATATAGCACTGCGGATATAGCACTGCGGATATACAGCACTGGGGATATAGCACTGGGTATATAGCACTGCGGATATAGCACTGGGTATATAGCACTGCGGATATAGCACTGGGTATATAGCACTGGGTATATAGCACTGGGGATATATAGCACTGGGGATATAGCACTGGGGATATAGCACTGGGGATATACAGCACTGGGGATATAGCACTGGGGATATAGCACTAGGTATATAGCACTGGGGATATAGCACTGCGGATATAGCACTGCGGATATACAGCACTGGGGATATACAGCACTGGGGATATAGCACTGGGGATATATAGCACTGGGGATACAGCACTGCGGATATACAGCACTGGGGATATACAGCACTGGGGATATAGCACTGGGGATATATGGATTATTAAGCATGCCTGGTTGTATGTCATTCCAATTGTGTTGTTCCTTGCAAAAGCTGAAGTAGTCCGACTGTGGGAGGGTATGAGGGGTCATTACCTGTGATGAGGGGTCATTACCTGAGGGGTGATTACCTGTGATGAATAAGTAAATTAGAGGGAAGGTTGTAGTGGTGTGTTTGTATGGTGCACAACTTTGTGAATGTTCTTGTGTGCTGCAGTGTTTCATTGGAGGCAATGCAGCACTGATGGCCCAGAAGCTGACAGAACTCACGAGCAATGACACTGAGGTGTTCCTTGGTGGACCAGTGGGACCCAAGTTGCGAGCATTGCTCAACCCCCGATTGAGAACACTGGACAGCAAGGAGGAGGAGGATGAAGTGCACATGATCCTTGAGTATGCCAAAGGAGAGAAATGGGGATCTGTGACAGCAGAATGTGCAAACCGATTCATTTTTTCCAATGATGTTGCTAATTCTGAACTGGCTGCTGTGGATTCATTCTTTGATTACATCGATGCCCACCATCCTGAGCTGGTGATCGTTTCAGGCGTTCACCTCCTGGATCGTTTCCCGGAAGAGGTACAACAGAAGAAGCTAGATCACCTTGCAAAGCGGCTGCAGAGGCTGTCAGACCCCACCGTGGTGCACTTGGAACTTGCCAGTATCGGTAGCCTTGAGTTAGTGAAGAGGGTGTTGACGACCCTCCTTCCCCACCTGACCTCCCTTGGGCTCAACGAGCAGGAACTCATGTTGGCTCTGCGGGCAGGAGGAGGACCGCCAGAGCTCCTGGTTGACATGGACCCGCCTGAAGTTGGCATTGTGGCAGATATGATGCTCTGGCTTCTGACCAAATATGGCAATGTGGATGGCACTAACCCTCACAGCCGACTGAGTCGTGTGCACTTTCACTCTCTCACTTTCCATGTGATGGCACATGCCCACAGCGCTTGGGCTAACGCCAACACAGCAGTGTTCAAGGGGACCGAGGCAGCCGGACGGCAGGCTTGTGCGGATGAAGCAATTGTCCCCTCCAAGATGCAGCTCCGCATTCCGTCTTCGTTCCACCTCTCAATTCAAGACAAGGCGTTGAGGAGAGAGGCACATGTGTTTGACCCTAATCATCCGCAATTGTCATGGCAACGTGGAAGTGTCGATTACCACTTCAGTCCAGTGCTAGTCTGCAAGAGACCGCTGAAGACAGTTGGTCTGGGTGACGCAATCTCAGCCACGGGACTACTGTATTCCAAGTACCTAGGTGCCATGGTAACGGGTAATGTGTGACAAGCATTGACACAAATGATTTATGTAAATTTCATTTCTGTATGTCAGTGTGGAGTTGTCAGTAGTGGGGAATCCCCTGTACTCATGCATTAACTCTGATCCAATCACAATCAATTTAATAATAAAAAAGTGCCAGGTACGCAAGAACGAAATGGCAAATGGGGAAAAGCTTTTGAGCGAGTGTAACGGTGAGTTTGAGCAAGTGCAACTGTGAGTTTGAGCGAGTGCAATGGTGAGTTTGATCAAGTGCAACTGTGAGTTTGAGCGAGTACAACGGTGAGTTGAGTGCAACTGTGAGTTTGATTGACCCGTGTGGAGCACAGTGGCATAGTCTGCATGGTATAAGTACATTAGTTAGGCTCATGCGAGGGACAGGATGAGAGTTGCACTGTTCCATTGACGAAATGGCAGAAGTACAACAAATCTGCATCACTGCCCTGGCATAGGTCCTGGTTTACTCTTGCCAACCGCAAAACACTCCAGCACATCTTTGAGCAGTTTGCAGACTGTCTGTGTCTCCTGCACGAGGCCTTTGGCTGCCATGTTGCTGAGCACCAAGTGAAGCTGTCCAAAGCACTGCATGACTGCCTCCAACACAGCACACGACACATCAGCTGCAGCTGACTGAGGAGTGGCGTGTAAGGGCGAACTGTCACATTCCGCTGAACTATATCCATGTACATGCAGCCATGATGAAAGCACACATGCACGCTTAGGTGACGGGGGGCTACCCTCAGGGCCTGTAACAATGCTCATTCCAGCATCCAGTTCCAAATTATTCTGCTGGAAGTTGGAATCTGCCTCATCCTCTCTATCCCCACTGCTACAGCTTTCAGTGTCATCATCTTCACTTGAACTGTCACAAGATGACGACACAGATGTGACAATGTCATTGTGCTGCTGACACACCACCACAAACTGGTCCCACGTAGCCACAGCGTGCTGCAGGTACTCTGTGAAGAAAGATACGAAACAGACATCTCCAGCAGCAATGAACTCCAACAGTGTGCTGTGATCAAATGCAATGGATTCCAAGAAACTGACAAAGAGACAGTGTGGATCCGCAGCACTAATGAACAGCACCAAGCTCCCAGGCAAGGGACTGCAGGTTGGAAAAATGTGAAGTGAAGTGAAGAGAATATGTACGTACGTATCAATACATTTTATATATCATATAAATATTCTTAATATATATATATATATATATAATATCAACATATTATGTGCACTGCATGTATCAAAGTATGACATAGTACTGTGTATATAATACGGGTGGGACTACAAGCATGCCTTCAAATGCCATCTCACCATGAAACACGTCAAGGGCTGCCTGCACAATGAACTCACTGTTGAGTGCTTGTCTGCTTGAGGCGAATGTGAATTTGTGTGCACAACAGCAAAGCCTCCATTAGCACACCATCCTCCTCACTGATCAAGTAGAGTAGAACCCTACCCACCTCCATGTGGGCGGGGACAGAATCATCGTGCGCACCTTGCCACTGTGAAACAGCAGTCTCCATCAGATGACCGGTCTGCCCCAACTTGGCAGCAAGGCCCTTCTGCTTGTCTTCATCCAGCGCTAAAAGAGACATCACTGCTTGTAACACCACCAGAACTGATCTTCGAACCACTGCAGGAAGGAGTTCGTCATCAGAGCAGTCTCTACGAAGGGGCTGTAGTACAGGGACTGAAAACAGATTAGTACTGACACACTGTTCCACCCAGCGTGCTAGCTGTCTGGTGAATACTTCAGAGCACAACACTCCTTCCATAACAAGCCTCAAATAACGTTCACTGTCCTCCTCCTTCTCTAGAGCCCACCGGAGAAAGTATTGGCAAATTCTTAGCAGCTTCTTTACTTCAATATTCTGTGAACAGTGCTTGCACAAACCTATAATAAGTTCAGTGTGGCTTGCAATGCTGTGTTTGTATACACCACTCAAGTCTGACTTCCACATTCTCTTGGTCAGAGTCAGAGTGGGGACAAGTAAGTAAGGGTAGGAGTAACATTCCATGACACAGAGCTTCCACTGCTCGATGATATCCGGCCACTGTAAGGCCTCCAGGTCCATTTTTGTCTCTTTCATGAAAGACGCCACTGTCTCGATCTGAAGCTGTTGCGCTAATGGTTGGGCTCTCCCAGCAACTTCACTGCCACAATGTAGCACAAGAAGTTCCTGAATTGTCTTCCTCAAGTCTTGTCCTTTCAAAGAATAAAGCACACATCTGAGAGCCGTACTAGCAGCGAAGCAGACAAATCTATTAGAGTGGTGCAAGCAATGGATCAACTCAGAAACCAAACGCTTGAAATTAACATCAGCGCAATTTCCTTCCAGAGGAGGCTGAGTGTATCTCTGTCTTATGTTAGTCAGCCATCGGAGTAGGTCAGTCTCGCTCTTGCAATCTGATTCAAGTCGTGCAGGCCTCTGCGCAGCCATGTTCCTGGCTGTGTGTGTAGGTAGTCACGTGCACTAAAGGGGAACTCCCTCTGTTTCTAAGGCAACACCATCAATATGGCCACAAGGAGCTCGCGAAAAGAAAGTCATTAGCACCTGAAGGTAGGGATTGTGTACTGTTTCCTTACTGATTACCTTCCAAGCCAACGAAGCTGCTCGATTTTACAACAATGCATTTTTATTTGTAATTCTCCACCCCAGGCGTGTAAGAAATTCACAGGAAGTAGTGAAGCCCGTTCATACAGCATGCTACAGTTCGGCTTTTATGGCGGGGATACTGGGGAACAAGCTCTTCGGGCTGTAGAAGAACGAAAGAAAAGGAGGGAGCAGGCCGACGTCCAGGAGTCCTTACACAAGATTCAAGAACGAATAGCCTTAGCCCTGGATGATTATGAGATGTCTAGGAGGTCCATGTCTTCTTCTTCTGCTGCTGCTGGTGCCAAGACAGAAGCAGAGCTGATTACCATAGATGACCCTCAGCTTCTCTATGAGGTGCTGACAGATGCACGGAAGCGGCAGAACTATCGAAAGGCATCTACCCTTGTGATTGTTGACTACGAGGACCGGTGTGAGGAAAGGGCACAGATTTTACAGCAAGTGGAGGATTTCTTTACCGAGAGCAAAGCCGGCACTGCATCTAAGATGTTGGATGAGATCCAGTCAGAGCAGACTAGCCTTGAGGATGGCACTGCTGAGATTGAGGATGCACTAGCTGTAGCCAAGAATGCCTCCGACAAGCTGTCTTCCATACAGACTGAGATGGTGCGACTGTTGTCCATCTATGCCCAGTTTCCTGATACAAAGAAGGGTCGAAAGAAGCTCGAGAAGGCCTTAATGAAAGCACAAGAGGATGTGCAGCAACTCACTGACAGCCTCACCACCTCCGCACAAGAACTGAAGCAACTAGAGGAAGTCAGGAAAGAGCTTAAGAAAACTGTGGAAGCAAAAAGCACTGAGTTGTCCCGGTTGAAGAAGGAATCTGAGAAGTTTAAGCAGTTGGCTCGGACCAATGAATCTCTTCAACGTGACTTAGATGACACTAAAGCCACTCTACAGAAGACAAGGGGAGATATGGAATCCCTAAAAAAGATGAAGATGCCACCGAAGCCCCCTGTGGAAAGCACTGTCGATGAAGGAAAATTGAAAGAGTTGGAGGCAACAGTGACTGCACTGAGACAGGAAGTTGAGAAGAAAAGGAGTGCCTGTCAGGAGCTTCGGATCCAGCTGGATGGTATAGAGGAGTGTCACGCATTGCAGATGAGCACAGTTAAACAGAGCTATGAGGCCGAGATCCATGAGATGAGGGAAACATTCCAGGAGCAGATGAAGAGCTTGGTGGATATTGACATTGATGAAGAAGCTGATGACGGTACTTTCTCCCCTCCTATGTCTGATGATGGAGGCAGTCCTGTGGTCTCCCAGCCAGCCAGTCCATCGCATAGCACTACTGAAGTAGTGCAAGCCTCAACGGAAGAGGTTAATGATGATTCACCCAAAGCATCTGGCCTGGAGCAATCTGAGGCAGATGCACCAGTTGGGGTGGAGGGAGGTGGATCTGGTTCTCCTAGCTCACCTCCAGCTACTGCAGTGAAGACTAACCCCACCAGTGCTCACTCGAGCTGTGTTTCTGTTCATTCACATGCCTCTAGCCTCACTGTCAATGCCCTCACTATTCGTCACATGGAGACCTACACTAAGGAGCAGATTGACAAGGTGAAGAAAGAGTCCTCTGAGAAAGAAAAGAAGCTGCGAGATGAAATGAATGATCTACGAAACAGAAGCAAGAAGGCCGTTGCAGCTCTGCGTGCCCAGCTAATGGATACACAGAACAGGCATGCTATGGAGATGGAGACCGTCAGGAGAAGCCAGGTGGAGAGCGAGGAGGCCATGGAAAAGCTGAAACACGTTTGCAGAGAACTTGAGGAGGAGGTGCAATCAAAAGTAGAGGAGCATAGTGAGATGGATCAACAGCTGCAAGAGGCCCTACAGCAACTAGAGGATGCCAGGGAGGCTATGAGCACTCTCCAGCAGTTGGTGGTCATGCAGGAGGCTGAGCCAGCGCTAGTTGCAGCCAAGATCAAGGAGCTGGTTAGCCGCAGCATCCAGTGGAGCACCCCATCTGCTTCAAGCCGTGTAACCCATCTGGATGGCTGTCCGCATGGCTCCACCATGATGGAGGGTGAACCACCCCACCAAGGCCACTCCCTCTTTCCTTCTGCAAGGCAGTCATACTCACCATTGTCACCCACTACAACTCCACCACTAACCTCCATGAGAACCACAACCCCACCCATAACCTCCATGACGCCAGTCCATGCCATGCCACACATTGCTCATGGACCAATCAGCCTGAGTGATTCCTCCTTCCAGCAATTCCTCCTGCAGGAGTCTCCTGAAGGTGAGAGGAAAGGGGATTCCCCACAGACCATCAGACGTCACCAGGGCCAGCTGGGCCCTGCACCAGTCATGATACAACTGTCCAGGGATCACCCAGTGGTGCAGGAGTGGGTCAAAGCGTACAACTCTGTTCTGCAATTCAAGGACCACTTGGCAGACATTGTTACAGAGCACTTCTCCAGAGACTTAGTGTCTGCTCTGGAGGAGGTGGACCAGGTGGAGATGCAACCCGGCTCTGAGGTGCAGGGCCAGATTACACAGATGCGGTGCAGTCTGGCCCTGCTGCTGCTCCAAATGGAGCAAGTGCTGCAGGGTGCTCTGTCGCAGGCTGCTTCTGTCGTGCCCCAGGAACATGATGCAGGGAGCTCCACTGCAGAGCAGAATGCACAGCTGAAAATGACGGTGCAAAACCTTGAAGAACAAATGGCAGTGAAGGATAAAACACACAAGCTAGAGGTACAGCAAAGCCAGGAGGCCATTTCCCAACTTGAGTCCACTGTAACCTCTTTGCAGAAAGAAGTGACGCTGCTGCGTCGCAAAGCAAGGGAACAGAGTGGAGGGGCTGACGAAGAGATAATCATGTTCACAAGACTTGATTCGGAGCGAAACAGCCAGAACCTGAAGAAGGCCCTGCAGCGTGGCAGCATTACTCTCCCTGAGGTGGAGGACCTACAGCAGAGTATGTCCAAATACGTGAACCTGCAAGGACGACGTCTCTCCCAGCTGGTGAAAGGTGTGCAGCAGCGGCAGGCGCACCAGCGGATGCTTGCCTCGCTGGGGGATGGGAAGGACAAGGACAAGCTGCAGGCTCTCAAAGTCAGGGCTAATTCTCTGCATGGTGAAAGGCAGGTACGGTGGTCATTGGAGATGGACAAGATGTCCCTACAGAGAGAGAAACTGGCAAGATCACTGACAGAGCGACTAGAGGGAGTGGAGGCTGCTACTGGTGTGTTCCTCATCAAGCCAGTCCTTAAGAAGACATGTCCAGGCAATGTCCCTGCTCCCCTCACAACCCCATTCTACAAGCCTCTCCCCAAGCACTGCGCTGTAGTGATCACCAGTGCTGGTCCCCGCAGCGAGACCAAACCGAAGGTAAAGGTTGTTCGCATTGTCCGCCCCAAGGGCCCTGCAGATGCCCAGCACTCACGACACCAGAAGACAAAGCTCATTGAGGCCCTAATGAAGCGGAAGAGAGTACAGGACAGCAGAATGCACGGCTTGGTTGAGAGTGTTGTAGCAGGGGGCACGCCACCTATTCGACAGAGACAACAACTGGACCAGTCAGTCCCGCAGTGGAAGGTTGATGCTCCGTACATCCCTGTGGAATCTCTCCAACCTGTCTTCCCCAAGATAGTGGAGCTGGAGGCGTCAACGAGGAGAACCCTGCCACTAACAAGACACTCCAATGCTGTGCAGTCACCCCCATCATCTATTCTCCCACCCATTCTATTGTCTGGTCACACCCTCTGACTCTGACATGATAATTTACTCATATTTTGTATATACGTATTCATAATAATAGTATAGTAGTGACAACTGCGTGAAGTATATGAGATACAGCATCAGTTTGGGTGCAAAAAGAACATGAAAAGGTATGCATGCACGCATTTATCCTATCCACACATAATATAACTATACTACGTAATACAGTAGATACGTACAACACACAGTACCACGCAAATAATTCCTTCATATCTGGCCACTACGTGTGTCCAAATTGTCCTTGTGTGTGTGCAAGAAGTAGTTAGTGCATCTGTCACTCAATATCGAATCCTGCCGTGTTCTCTACAGCCAGCTTCAGCTTCTCTTTCAGCTGGTGGTAGCTGGTGTAGGGGGGGAGGTCCACACGATTGAAGCTGTGAGAAAGAACGGTAGAGGGTGGATGCCTTGCCACACCACACTCCCAATGACACACACTGCACGGAGCAGACTCACCAGGTGTGAGACCTGGGTAGGTCTCCAGGTTGGCCGTATTTCTTCAGGCAAAACTTCCGTGGCCCATTGCTTCCTACAGCAGCAACCACATGACATGACATGAGTGACAATATGACATGACAGGAGTGACAACCTGTCACTTGACAGTACGACCAGAATAAAGAAATCCAATAGCTGCTCACCTTGAAGCTCGGCAAATCCGTTCATGGGTACTTTGGAGGTTCCAGTGACAAACTGCAGAAGACGTGCCCTCATCTCATCGTCCCAGCTCTCCACTGCCCTCCAGAACCACACCACTACAGTGTCATGGGGTGAGTATCCAGCATAGTCGGTGTTCTTCCTCCAATCTTCAACGTCTATCTCTGCTAGACCACCCAACAGGTACTGAAGACACCACAATGGGGGAAGGAGGGTGTGAGTGTGGGTGAGTGTGATTGTGTGTGGAGGCACGTGCAAGTGGAGGCATGGGTGCCAATAGGCCATATGACCTTACCTCCAGCTCCTTCTCATCAAAGACAGTCAGCAGGTGGGCTGGAATGAGCTCGTTGAAACCCTAAAACAGTAACAAAATGGCAGCAGGCACCGTGTACGTACGCAGTGCACACAACCTCTCAGTAGGCCACAGACTGACAGCCAACACAACAGAGCACTGTCCCCCTTGCAGTCCACCAACCTTCATGAATTGATCCATCTGCTCCTTCACGCGATCAGTAATCTTCCACTTGAGCATCAGGCTGCGTGGAGAAGGCAGGGCGATCCGAGAAAGGGGTGTGGTCAGTGCAGATGTGCATTATGTGTGACAAAGCCTTTTCTCGTGGTGAGACAAGCGACAACAGCCAACACTCCCTCCACCATCACTCACCTTGGATTCCTATCCCACCCACTCACACACTACTCTCAGTTCAAACTACAGAACTCTTCTCACACACATATTCACACTCCAATTCTGATTCCAATTTCCACTTGCATTCACACTCCAAGTCCCATTCTCATTCAAACTTCCATTTCTACTTGTATTCACACTCCCATTCACATTCTCACACAAACTCACTCGATGTACTCTGCCTTGTTCTGCTCAGTGACGTCAATGTTCTCTCCTCCGGGCTTCAGCGGAATCTCCTTCAACTCGCCCAGGAACTCCCGTGTGGTGCTGAAGGTCAGACAGAGTGGCTCCGGGTCATTCTCCCTCACATACTGCAGACTGTTGTAGAATTCAATGTCCTGAGACGGAGTGAGGGGGGAGGGGGGAGGAGGGAGTGGGGAATGGGGGAGAGGAGGGAGGAGGGAGGAGAGAGGGGGAGAGAAGGGAGAAGGGAGGAGGGGAGAGAGAAGGAAAAGGGAGGTGGGAGGAGAGAGGAGGGAGGGGGAATAAGGGAAGGCACAGATGCCTGTAGCTTCTAAACACCATACAAAGTTTTATAATTAGAGACCCCATTTCAAACCTTGCTTCAATCTGCAAGTGGGAGTGGGAGTGTAGAGTGTGAGAGGCAGCATGCGAAGGATGGTGTAGTGTAGTGTAGTGTGAGAGATATTAGAGCATGTGTCAAGGAGGTGTGGTGTGGTGTGGAGGGTCGTGTGGTGTGGTGTGGAGGGTGTGGGTGTGAGATCAAGCTCAGAGATGTTAGATGTCCATGCAACTCACAATGGACTGCAGGTCGTCCAAGGTTATTCTGCGACCAAGCATTTTCTTGTAAAACGATCGCACAAAGAATGCTGAAGCAACGACAGCACACCAGTACAAGAGCAGTGACTGTGCGGTCTGTATGTGTGCGTGCAGCCTGCATATTTCGTCACCAACCATCAATCAGTCTGCTGTGGTACACAGCCATTGCACACACACGCCCAATGAACTGCAGGTACTCCAGATGGTTCTCATTGAGCAGCCCCGAGTCAGGGTTGAGCTGGAGGGTGTAGTCATCACTACAGTGGAGGAGAGGGGAGGGGAGGGGAGGGGAGGGGAGGAGAGGAGAGGGGAGGGGAGGAGAGGGGAGGGGAGAGGAGAGGGGAGGAGAGAGGAGGGGAGGAAGATAGTGAGGGAAGAAGACACATGAACTAGTGCACTGGCCAGTTTGTAATGTACACATGGTACCTTGCGGAGTACTCAAACAGCCCATAGTACGGGTTGAACATCTCATGAGACAGCAGCTGGAACCACTCTCTGCGGGAGAGAAAGGACAGCCCCTCACAGATGCAACACCACTACGCATGCAAGGGTGACTGAGGTACAGCGAAAAAGGGATTCGCCCATTCTCACCGGGAAAGTCCCCCAAAGTCCAGCCCTTCTTCTCCCTGGAACTTGATCATGACCCTAGCTTTGAGGTGCTCTGGGTTCTTGACACGCATGATGTGGAAGAAGGAGTCCTCCATCAGCCGGTCACGACGGATAGGGATCTCAATGTAGTTGGGGATGGCGCCCTGAAGGGAGGCAGGGGAGAGGGAACTAATGTATAGAAACAATTGAGAATTTATGTACATACACAATAAGTATACACACATACAGAATACACACGCACACAAATGCACACACACACACGCACACACACGCACACACACACACAAATGCACACACACGCACACACACGCACACACACACACACACACACACACGCACACACACGCACACACACACACAACACACACACAACACACACACACACACACACACACACACACAACACACACACACACACACACAAATGCACACACACGCACACACACGCACACACACACACACACACAACACACACACACGCACACACACGCACACACACACACACACACACACATACACACACGCACACACACACACACACACACACACACACACACACATACACACACACAACACACACACACACACACACACACAACACACACACAGCACACACACGCACACAAATGCACACACACGCACACACACGCACACAAACACACACACACACACACACACACACACACACACACCTTAGGTTTGAGCCTGGACATAAACTTGGTATATTTTTGCTTGTAGTCTCGGGAATACTCCATTTTCTAGCACAAAGAATGATACACAACAACACAATCACATACGCTGAACACCAAACATCAGAGCTAACTCATGCCATTTTGTATATAATTCTCCGTCAACTACAACACTGCAACACTGCAATACTGCAACAGATTGCATACACTTGACATCATGTTCTTCTCCTCACCGGCCCGTCTTTACTCTTGAGCCGTGGATCTTCCCATGTAGTTGTGCGTGTAGCTGCAGTGGGAGGGGCAGTGGGCGTAGCCAAGGCTGACAGAGAAGGCCACTAGCGCAGCAAACTCACTGTGGTCAATGAAGAAAACACGGCCGTTGCTTGATTTTCGCATCTCCCATCCAGCAGGGAGTGGTCCTAGGTTGTCGTGGGCGTGTCCAGGGCGGTGCCAGGTGGTGTTCCGAGTATTGTGGTCAACATAGTAAGTGCGTCCGTCTGGTGCCACCCGCATCTCCCAGCCAGGAGGAAGGTCATCCTGCACATCACATCACATCACATCACATCACACACATCACAGCACAGTACAACACAGCACAGCACAGCACAGTACAACACGCAACATGATGACATCACAGTACATTGGTGATGTGACATCATACTACATCACAACACATGACATGCATGACATCACATGACATCACGTGAAATCATAATGACATCACATGACATGCCGGCTGACCGAGTCATCTTGCTGTGCAGCTGCTGTGGGCTGTGACTGCTGAGGAGCAGCAGAGCGTTGCTGCTGCCTGTTCTGAGCAGCGGGTGCCATACGAGAAGCCAGCACTCGGGCTTTGCTGGGATGAACCTGCAGCAATCACACACACTCGGTGCTGTCAACTGTACTGCGTTTCTATGAGATACTTAACAATACTTTGGCATACTACCATTCCAAACAGTACAGCAACTCCATGTATGTAAGCAAGTCGTACCCATGATGTTGTCCGAGTGTTGTGGTCAATGTAATAGACACGGCCGGCAGAATTGACCTTCCTCTCCCAGCCTGGAGGTAAGGGTTGGTGAATGGGCCGGTCCTCAGACTGACTCTGTGACTGGGAATGAGTCTGTGGCCTTTGGGATGGGACTGAAGATGCCGCACTCAACAAGGCTGCTGCTTGTGGTGTGGTTCCCGTGGCATTAGTGGATGTCTGCTGTGGCGACTGAGAACGCCGACCACTGCGTTGCCCGGTGACGGGGTGTTCCCACTGTGTCCTCCTCTCATTGTGGTTCATGTAGTACACACGGCCATCATCCGCAACAGCTGATGACCAACCCTGAGGCAGGTCTGTCGATGGACCCTGGCAAGGGAAGGAGGGAGGAAGGAGAACATGAATGCTGCATGTACCCAAGAAAGGGCCAACAAAGAGAGAAAGCAAGTAAAGGAAGTAGAGGTGCGCCTGAGTAAACGCCGGCAACATATGTTGGTCTGATCTGCTAGAGTATGGACTACCAACACGGGGCAAGAATAGACTGCTCTAGGGAAGCACTCAAAAGACAGTTTCAAAGGCCAGGGCTTGCGACCTTGAAGGCTGACGTTAGCTGGAATCAAACAGAGAGTCTTTGCATGACAACTCAGGCAGTTTGTCATTGTCTTGGGCCTGTGCCGTCCACAATGAGCCAAGCTTCTGGGCTACCAACCCCTTCAGCATGACAGAGTGAGATGGCAGACTAAGTTTCCTCTTGCCACACCCTCCCCCTCCCCTTACGTACGTGGTTTGGCACAAATGGCATGCAAGCGACTACTTAGTCTCGTTTCCATCCCACCATCTCAACTAACAAAATGGCCACGGAAAGGGTGGTCTGGTATCTTTGGGCTGATTCCTTGGATCTCGCCATCCCAAATAATTCTGGCCAATCAGATCATTGCTTGTCACGTGTCTATTAAAATCACGTGCAAATTTCGCTGGTCGTCGGTGACCAAAAAATCAAAATGGAGATACTGTGAGACATTCGTCAAATATATCCTCCGTTAGAGAATTCAATCCCAGCTGTGGAATATCCATAATCTAAAAAAGAACATTTACACCTTGAGACTCGTCTCGAGGTTCGTGGGTGATTTTCGGTAGACATGTGACCAAGCAGCAATCTGATTGGCCAGAATGATTGGGATGGCATGAGCCAAGAAATCGGCCCAAAGATACCAGATCACCCTTTCTGCAGCCATTTTGTTAGCAGAAATGGTGGGATGGGAACGAGACTAGCAATGGAAGTCCTACACACAAGACAGTGGTTGTCAACATGCTGTTCTCACTGGTTGGGGTGCGGAGAGGCTCTGTTGTTGCTGAAGTGCTGGTGCTACAGCTTCAGCAGAGGGCGTGGTGGCTGCAAGGGGCGGGTTTGACGGCCGACGTGACCGCTGCTGTGTGACAGGGTGTTCCCACTGGGTTGTGTGTTGACGGTGATTCAGGTAGTAGATCCGTCCATCGGTTGCATAGCAGGCACTCCAGCCTTGGGGGACATCAGTGGGCTGGAAGGAAGGAGAGGGGAGAGTAATGATATGGTGAGTGTGTGCGTGCATGTGTGTGTGTGTGTGTGTGTGTGTGCGTGTGTGTGTGTGTGTGTGCGTGTGTGTGTGTGTGTGTGTGTGTGTGTGTGTGTGCGTCAGGTCTGTCAATACATGGTCGCACATCCTCTACAGATTTGTCCACATCTTAGCAAAAAGATATGACAATGAGGCAAAATCAGCTGGTGGACCAATGGTGAGGACGGCAATTAAACTAGTCCAAAAGCTATGTAAGGCATGAAGTGAGGGCTTCTCAGCTGGTTTTAGGCATGAGAAAGGGGTGGTTCTCTAGGTGCCAGGTTTCAACTGTTGGCAATCTTGCCGATGTTTTAGTCAGATGCACTGGTCTTCTTCGCCCTGAGGAAGGCCGTGCATCTTACCGAAACGTCGGCAAGGTGAGTAACAGTCAAAAGCTGGTAGATAGCACACCACCCCTGTCTTATGTTAGGCATGACTAGGTTCAATTAAGGATCAAATCAGACCAAGTTTAATCAGACCTCGGACAACATTAGTTGGAGCTCCGACCGTCTGAACTGTGATTGGGCTCAAGACTGTCCTCACAGCAACATCCTCACTGCCCTACCCATTCCTCACCAGCTGTTCCGTGCGTGTGGCAGAGGGGCGTGGTCGACCTGGGTGTTCCCACTGCGACACTCCACTCTGGTTGTTGAAATAATAGATTCGTCCATTAGGGGCCCTTATAGTGGACCAACCCTCGGGGAGGTCCGATGGCTGTGGGGCAGGGCAGGGAACTGTTCTGGTAGGCTTGCACCAATTCTATTATTAGTATCACCATTTTGTATGACTTTTGTATGGCTTACCGGTTCAGTGGTAGGAGTGGGTGGGGCTGAGGGCGTGGCTGCTTCTCGCCCTTGTCCTGCATTCTGCAGGGGAAAGAGCTGACTAAACACAGCAGAGGCAAACCCTGTCATTAATCAGGGCACACCCACACAGCAGAGGCCAACCCTGTCATTAATCAGGGCACACCCACACAGCAGAGGCCAACCCTGTCATTAATCAGGGCACACCCACAAAGCAGAGGGCAACCCTGTCATTAAACAGGGCACACCCATGCACACCAATGTCTCACCCACTGTAGCACAGGCGACTACTGCAAATTGTCTTGCAACACATTCACTGCATGTGTGCAATCGCTTCCCAAAGTAGTCAGCTGTTACCTGGGCTACCCTATGTATTGCACATACCAATACCATGACACAGACAATGTACAGGATGTGTAGTGACAAGTGCTTCCCATGGTTGGGGAAGTCACAGGGATATTGTGTAAGATGATTGAACAGATATTCATTACCACGTCTGAAACTGACATGTGTACCGGTAACATCAAAGCATTCCAAACAGTGGTGTGGCAGGCACACGGAATTGAAGGGACAACACCTTTCTGAAAGGTGTACTCCCTTTGTGTAGGCTAGGGACTCACATGGCTAAATCCACCCCTTACTGTGTACTATACAGGGGCCTCAAACAACATGTGTACAGTTCTGTAGCATTCCTTAATGGGAGCACAGACACATGCGTACACACACATGCATGGATGCACACAACACCCAGGTACGCACGCACGCATGCACACACACATTACACACATGCACACACACACGCATGCATGGATGCACACAAACACCCAGGTATGCACGCACGCATGCACACACACACTACACTCACGCACGCACACACGCACACACACACATCTTCAATGCTGTGTTGCCGTGGGAGATAGAGTCGAGGCACAGCCGCAGTTCTCTGCGAGGCACTGGGTGGCACCTCCTCCTCCTCCTCATCCAGCGTCTCCACACGGTGCATGGTGCGTGCCCGGTGGTCCACGATGACCTGCCGTCCTTGGGAATCCTGCACAGACGCAACACGGCATCTCACAGCATGAGAGGCCACCAGGAGTGCAGGCACACACGGCTCAAGGAGAAAGACTCTCTTCCTACTGGTTGCTGGTGCCATTGTTGGGGACAGACCCAACAAGAGCGAAACTGCAGCAGTCTCTCCCAGCCTAGCAAGTCGGGGGAGGGCCTCACCTTTGGATCTACCCTCACTTCAGGACGGTGGCATACAATACATTGAGTATATCGGCTAGTTTGTGGCAACATCAGTATTCCCATGACACTCACTGTGTTCACCTATTCTCCCCAACCACGTCCCACCAAGGCTACGATGCACCCGCTGCGTTGTGTTGGGTCTCACGTACCATCCTGTGCTCCACTTCATGAGGAGACGACTCTTCCACCTCTGTCTCCGCACTTTCTGTCATGGACAGCCTCCTGACCTCCTCGGCAATATCCTCCCAGGACGCATCCAGCTCACGGTCTTCCAAACTCTCAAACGTCAGCAAGACGGACAAACGACCACAGACACCGTGGGTCTGTAGTTGGTTGCGCAATCGTCTACTGATGTACTTCTGTTTTACTGGCTTCATGTGTGGGAAGCTGCAATAGTTGAGGGTGTGTGAGTTACTACAGTGGGTGTATGAGTTACTACAGTGGGTGTGTGAGTTACTACAGTGGGGGTGTGAGTTACTACAGTGGGGGTGTGAGTTACTACAGTGGGTGTATGAGTTACTACAGTGGGTGTGTGAGTTACTACAGTAGGGGTGTGAGTTACTACAGTGGGGGTATGAGTTACTACAGTGGGGGTGTGAGTTACTACAGTGGGGGTGTGAGTTACTACAGTGGGGGTGTGAGTTACTACAGTGGGGGTGTGAGTTACTACAATGGGGGTGTGAGTTACTACAATGGGGCCGTGAGTTACTACAATGGAAAGGCGGCTAAACAGACATGGAATTGAGTGCAGGGTTCACTTTCTGCTAGGAGTGTTTCGTTTAACCTATGTAACAAACAGTGGCTTTCGGCATGTCACTGCCAGCATGAACTCAAAGCACACAGCACACAGCACACTGCACACACTACACCACACACAGCACACCACAAACAGTATCACACACAGCACACCACACACAGCACACACATTACACATCACGCAGGCCTCTAGAGGTACACCATGCAATAGGGAGTGTGAGTTGGATGGTATGTAGGCTTGCAGTGGTGGACAGTGCACTCCAGGCTCACGTGGTGGTGTCTATGAAGTCTGCAGCACTGTGCTTCTCCACCAGTTTGTATTGGCGGGAGTACTGGGTCCCCTACGAGCAGCGGAGGGGAGCACCATGTAGAGATAAGTGTAGGTATCCACCCCCAGAGACGTGGCCTCTGTGGTCCCACCCACCTAATAATTGAGGGGTCTTACCTTTTCAAAGTAATACAGAGATTCTGGATCATCAAGGTCAAAGTGCAGGTAGACCCTGCCCAGGAAGTCATCTCGAATCTGAAGACAGTCACAACCATCACACTGCCATCATACACACGCACGCACGCACACACACACACACACACACAGACACACACACAGACACACACACAGACACACACACAGACACACACACACACACCACACACACACCACACACACACACACCACACACACACACACACACACACCACACACACACCACACACACACACACACACACCACAGACACACACACACACACACCACACACACCACAGACACACACACACACACACACACACACACACACACACACACACACACACCACACAGACACACACACACACACACACGCACACGCACACACACAGAACACAGACACACACACACACACACACACACACACACACACACACACACACACACACACACACACACACACACACACACACACACACACACACACACACACACACACACACACACACACACACACACACACACACACACACACACACACACACACACACACACACACACACACACACACACACACACACACACACACACACACACACCACAACTTCAGATGTCACTATGTCACCTCTTACCAATTTGTTCTCGTCATAGACGTCCAACACAATTGTCCCCTTGTCATGGTGACAGCGAATCTACAGCAGGAGTTACATAGGCGCATCAACTCATACACGCATAAACTAAAGCGTCAAAGAAGTACCAAACGAGATATGCAATACTTCCACAGGTAACATAACAAACTCATTCTAGTTATGAATGAGAAGGGAAAGTATGCAGCCAACTGGTAGCAAGAACTGAGACCCACTTTGAATCTGAAGTCATGGTTCCACTTTGGGTTCAATGTCTGCAGAAACAGGAACCACACACACAGGTGGAGCCAGTAGCGGTTTTGTTTAGACCAGGAATTACATCCCCATAGTCTACCCCTACTGGAACACAAGAGCAGGAACTGCACAATGGACAAACATGCACAAAGTACAAGCGTGCTTCTCTTATGAATGCTAAAAAGTGAATGCACAACCCTAGAGAGCAATTGCAAAATGTTAGAGAGTAATTGCACAATGCTAGAGAGTGATTGCACAGTCCTAAAGAGTGATTGCACAATGTTTGCCAGACCCATGTCTGCCACAGAGGAGCTTTAATGGTGTTCCAGCTTGGTTTTAATGGATCGAATCAACACAACCCAACCCTCAGTACCCTGTGCATGCATCACATGCCAGCTAGCTAATGGGGCTTAACTGTTAGAGTCACCGGGCACTCATTGTGCAATCACTCTCAGCCAGTTGAGCAAATTAGCAAACAAGCCCCCTAAACC
>OX465053.1:298049-334842 GCA_949841015.1 Aplysina aerophoba | reverse complement strand
CACTAGGGCTTTTGTAGCCCTCCTATTATGGCTACCTGGGCTCTTACTCATCCCTCCAGTCACATCCATTACAACGCTTCCTTGTGGTTCCTTCAGTGTCAGCCTACACGGTTAGCTGACACACCACCAACCACTGCAGTGACTAGGATGTCCTACACCCAATGCTGCCCTCCCCTCCCCTCCCGCTCCCCTCTCCTCCCCTCCCTTCCCCTCTCTCTCCTCCCCTCCCCTCTCCTCTCCTCCCCTCCCCTCCCTCTCCTCCCCTCCCCTCCCTCTCCTCCCCTCCCCTCCCCCCCTCCCCTCCCCTCCCTCCCCCCCTCTCCTCCCCTCCCCTCCCCTCCCCTCCCCTCCCCTCAGTCTTAGCCCTTCATATGTGAACGAAGATGCCTCGTTCCATGCTGACCCCATGTCTTGGCTCGAGCGAGAGTATCCAGCCACCTCCTCCCTCCCCTCCTACCTCGTGTTGTATGATGTCCTCGAGCCAGTGAGTAGCAAGCAAGGTGTCTCCTGAAACTCTTCCCTTAGTCGCGCCTGCGCTCACTGCATGAAGCGCTCACTGTGCTCCATCTGCCCACTGCCGCTCTTCAACCTGTGCTGCTCCCGTTCTCCCTGCAGAGGCTCCAGTCCTTCCTCAAGGCCTACTCTAAGGTACGCACACATGTGGCAGGTTAGTCTAGCATGCTAGACCCTCTTCGCTGCCAGGCGCTCACACTGCAGAGTGCAGACAACTGGTGGCGGGTTAGTCTAGCGTGCTAGACCCTCTTCGCTGCCAGGCGCTCACACTGCAGAGTGCGGACAACTGGTGGCGGGTTAGTCTAGCGTGCTAGATCCTCTTCGCTGCCAGGCGCTCACACTGCAGAGTGCAGACAACTGGTGGCGGGAGGGTCTAGCATGCTAGACTAGTGGAGGTTGTACACACAGCACACACACCTGCTGTGAGTGATGTTAGAGTTTAAGTGATTGGCACTTATTTGGCTGAATGTCAAACGCGTAACATCTAGAAGTCATGTGATTCCACGACTGATGTCAACTTTCTGGTTTGTGTCTCCTTCACAGATTGCAGACGTGTTTCACACCCATCTCCCTGAGGACCCACATGTCGGACAGAGGGTGCTGGTGTATGCACTCAATGCATAACATATTGCCCCACCCCTGGCCCCTCCCACTCCACCACCACAGACTGCAGCCTCCCTTAGTCCTTTTTACTCTAATTAAGTCCATTGGAAATGTACATACACAATATAGAAGGTACCCACTGTGTTTGCCTAGTATAATGGTACAAACTGTCTGCCAGGTTGGGGAGTGTGCACTGGCCCTCGTGCATTGGGCCTTGTGGCCTCATTGCCTCAAGCAATTCATGCAACACCCTACACCTCACCTCAGAGGTATCGCAATGGGGGGGGGGGGCACTTCACTCGCTAGAGCTACAAGCCCTCGACTGTGTAAGACACTGACACAGTCTAATGTCTGCATGTGCTGGCACTGGGCCGTGTGGCTCCAGGTGATGTTAACCAAGAGGAGCGTGGTCTGAGGGTGGTCATTACTGTGTGTGCACGTGTGCAGTTTATTAGAAATACTACAGTAACATTGTACAACACTACTTGTGCTGTGCTCCATAAGAGGGTGCTACACAGAGCTGAAGGCTTCGTAAATGATATGTGAAAATTGTCTCAGTTCCGGTGTTCGCATCATTGCCTGCAGACATGGGAAAGTGATGGAAGGTCATTTCCACTGTGGGACATTGAGAATGGCACGTCACAGCCACCTATGTGTGCGTGTGTATTAGTGCATACTTGTGTATTAGTGCATATGCGTGTATTAGTGCATATGCATGTATTAGTGCATATGCGTGTATTAGTACATATGCGTGTATTAGTACATATGCATGTATTAGTACATATGCGTGTATTAGTACATATGCGTGTATTAGTGCATATGCTTGTATTAGTGCATACATGTGCATTAGTGCATGCATACGTGTGTATTAGTGCGTACGTGTGCATAATTAGTGCAGCTGTAGCAGCTTGTGTGTGCATTGAATCAACAAGACAAGATGTATGTAACAAATGCAGCTGCAGTGTGACATTACATGTCAACAAATTCTGACTAGGACTCGATCAAATTGAATCAAAGACGCAACTTCATTCCAATTGGTGCCCACCTGTATGACTTTCCCCCGGCCAGAGTCCTGAATCACTCCTGTGGCAATGTCTGTTACTATGGGGATAACCCTAGCCAGGGGGAGGGTGGGTGTGTCCAGGCCATGCAGCGAGGAGAGGAAAATGTCTTGTGAGAGTTCCACCACTGCCGCTACCCCACCCTGGAGTACTGCGTCCATCACACTGGGAAAGTCAGGGCTGCAGTGAGGGGAGGGTAAGGTGTAGTGAGGGTGTGAGGTGTAGTGAGAGTGAGGTGAGGTGTAGTGCAGGTGAGCAGGTGAGGTGCAGTGAGGGTGAGGGGATGTGTATTGAAGGCGAGGTGAGATAATAGTGAGGGTGAGTGAGAGAGTGAATGTAGTGAAGGGAGAGTGAAGTCCAGTGAGGGCGAAATGAGAGATGTTATCTTCTGAAGAATATAATTGCAAGGTCACATGACACCATTACTAAGCAACCACATACATACAGCTCCACAAGCTGTACACTGTGACCTGCCCACCTGTCGAGGACATCATAAGTGGCAGACTTGAGAAAGGAGAGCCTGTCACTTGTCTCACCAGAGGTCTAGGGAGAAATGAGCAAGTGTCTACACTGCACAGCACAGCCATGCCGCACAGTAATGCATGCTGAAGGGTTCTTCTATACCAGCTAGAAAACAGGCTGAAAAAACTTTGCAACGTTTTCAACGTGTTCTCTAGCTGGTATAGAAGAACCCTTTACCATTCATGCAACAGCCAGCGGAGAAGCCCTCGCTTCATGAGCACACGGTCTCGTGTCCAGCCCACTGTCACCACAAATGACTGATGCTAGAGCACAGTATGCCGGCTGTAGTAGCAGCCCACCGTGCAGCTGGCCCACCTCTGAGGCAGTCCAGTCTTCTGCTTCAAACATGAAGTCTGCAAAGCTCTTGGTCTCTTCTTGCAACTGGCTGATGCTGCAAGAAATGAGAAGAAAGGGGAGGCAGAATGTTTTAGCAATGGGCACAGCAGGAACACAACTGTGTAATACTGGTGCCCCCCCACCCCCACCTCACATCTCTTCTTCCCACCTACCCCAGGCTGCTGTTCCTCATCTGTGTGGAGAGGTCGTTGTGAATGTGCTGCAGCAAATCAGCAAAGTCCTGCATTCTATGCTGGTCCTTCAGTGTGACAGGGGCAACCACGGCCTCCACTGAAGACTGGATGACAGGGAAGAGGCAAGGCAGGCCTGTGGAAGAGGAAGGGGTGTCAAAAGAATAAAGGTCAAAGGTCAAAGGTTATCTGGGGCTTAATGTCAGTTCCCCACTGAAGAAGTCTGGGGTTCTTGAGAGCACACACACCTTTTCCAATGAGGTAGTGAACTGTTTCCAGGTAGCGCTTTTGGATATCGGAGGTGTGGCTCTGTGACTCCTCCCCCTCCTCCCTCCTTTCTGCTGCCTGTACTTCTTTGTACATAGTCCCTCCAAGCACATTCAGCTCAATGTGAAGAAGAACCATCAGGAGGGCGCTCCCATACACCACAGCCATTAGCTGACAAAAGCCTGCATAGAGAAATGACAGAAGGTGCTGATTTGACACACACTCTATTATTAGAATATATAAGCATGACTGATGTGGTAGAGGCTCATGGTACAGTGTTAAAACTGAACAAGGACATGGTTAAGCACTCACACAGCAAGAGAGGAAATTGCAGCGAGACGTTTCAACCCAGTTTTGTGACTGGCGAAGACCCTCGAGGTAAAAACGTCTCACTGCAATAATCCCCTTGCTACATGATTGGTCAACAATGTCCCCATTCAGCATAAGCATGACTGTCATTACATTCAAAACAAATGACTGCAAATAACTATATTCATAATTATTTTATTCAATATTACCCTAAAATATGGAATTAGAAACATTGTTAAAGTAATTTCATGGACACATTGACAGCATATGCAACCTGGTGCAGTTCCAATGCGGCTTACTGGCAGTCTTCAGCTGGCTCCAGAGGGTAAGCTTGTTGTCTGGGTCGCTCCTGAGCTGTGCAGTGATGCTGGCCGTATCAAAGTGCTCCTGGACTGCCTGGAACACTGATGGGAGCATGTTGGCCACTGTATTTGCACACGTTGCGTTGTTACTTTCGAAATGTTGCTGTCTCCTACAAAACATCCACCACGTAGCAACATTAAATTCTCATGACGGCGTGGTTTGGCGCTACGTGTGCGTGCAAAATACCAACAATGCATTACTACATTCATTTATCCCTGGACACCGAATCTGCTTAAACCAGCATTAAACTAACTTGAGAAGATCAATCTCTCGCGTGGGCTTGTTCCGCTTCCATCTCTCCAGTCCTCTCTTAATAACCCTCGGAGCTAGATAGACACCTGAGCGAAACCGTTGCATTTAAAAAAAAAATCCCCGCACTATACTCAACACACTCGCTCACCTGCAGCCGTAGCAGCCCCTATTCCTCCAACCACAATCAGCTTCATCAAACCGGGCGCCATTTTGAGGGGCTAGGGGCATCCCCCAGTCGCTGACAAAATGGCCGACTACGATGCCGAACGGGCGGGCGAGATCGAGGCCCTGCAGGCTATGTATTCGGATGAGGAGCTTCGCATAGCGGAGGACCAGAAGGGATTCACCATTACCGTCAGTTCGGACCGTGATGTTGACGGAGAACCGCTCAGCGTTGACCTGAAGTTGGTGTACACTCCTCGATACCCCGACGAGCCGCCTTTCATAGACTTCTCCGCCACCAGCGGAATGGACGAGTCCACAGAGCGAGAGCTGAAGGAATTTCTTGTGCAGTCTGCGGAGGACAGCGTCGGTACGGTGATGGGTTTCACCTTGATATCCTCACTGACGATGCGAGTGGAGGAACTCGTGGATGAAGTGGCACGACAGGAAGCGGAGGAAGAGCGGAAAAGGGAGGATGAGGAGAAGGCCAGGGAAGAGGCGCGCTTCAGAGGCACGCCAGTCACAAAGGAGACATTCCTGGAGTGGCAGATGGGCTTTGAAGCAGAACAGGCTGAGAGGAGGAAGGCTGTGGTGGACCCAGCTGCTGGGAAGATGACCGGAAAACAGATGTTTGAAAAGGACGCATCTCTTGCAAAATCTGATGCTGGTTTATTAGATGATGACTGATTATTTATTCCATTGATTATACTTAAGAATCTCACAAATCCATATGTACTTAATGGATTGCTCCCTCTCCCATGTTGCCATGTGGCAGATGCTGCCAATCACTTGCGCCACAGTCCACACTCAGTTTGACTACTAAAACTAGTGAATAAGCACTTTGTGCCATTTAAAACTGCTGCTTTCCTTCCCATTGAAATGTCTCCAGCTGCAGCTTTAAATCTTCTAGCACCCTGAGCCTCTACATAGCCTCAGGCCTCATTCAACAAATGCACTGTGTAGCAGCTATATACCATGGAGGGACAAGTGACTGAAGTAGTTAACTAACAGATGGAGTGAGATGAGTGAATTGGGTGTGGTCTGTGCCTGCGGAAGCAGCAGAGAAGCTACACACAACTACGTAGTTGTTATTGCTGAGTCTCTAGTAGGTGGTGTTGGGGGGGGGGCGGGGGGGGGGAGGAGCTGGAAGGCAGTCCTGTGTGTGGTGGAGTAGGCATCCTGGCTGCTGTGGGGGTCTGGATGGTGCCAGTGGCTCTGCTTCAGCTGATGGGAGAAATGGGAGAGAGATTTCAAGCCATAGCACTTGACAGGTCATGTAATAACTCTCTACAATAATTTATAACTACAATGAAGTACAGTGGAATCTCTCTATAGAATACACAATTTGGACCCATGCAGCTGGCAGTCCTGTATAGAGACTTAGAGAGGTGTCCCTAATTCAGAGGTAGATTTGTACACAGGTCTATGTGTTTGGGACAGCAGACAGTGTCCTCATTAGAGAGGTGTCCCTTAGTTAGAGTGTCCTTTATAGAGAGGTTCCACTGTAGTTTGTAACTACAGTCATTATTCATCACACACAAGCTGACGTTGGTTTGTAAGCTGACAGTTCAGTATGCTACCAGGTCCACTGAAATGACATGGCTTGTGATGGTTAGTGCGGTGCAGTGTGTACGTGTGATCCAGCAAGCACCTAGCTAGCTCTACTGCCGACTCACATTTTGCAGCACAGTCGGGTTGAGTTTGGTCTTTGGTGTGCCCGTCAGTGGCTGGTGGGTGCTACCACTGCTGGTCTGGTAATTACCTGAGGGGAGGGAGAGGGGGAGAGGGAGGGGCAGCTGTACTACTACCGCTAGCACAACTGTATACTTGTGCTATGCTTTTAATTTCTAGACTGAACAACATACTGTATCACAGCCCTCACTTCATACTGTATCACAATTATTCCCCACTACTCCAGCTTTACTTGAGTTTGCTACTTCCAAACCACACCCACCTACATGCCCTCACCACACCCACCCACACGCACTCACCACACTCACCCATATGCCCTCACCACACCCACCTACATGCCCTCGCCACACTCACCCACATGCACTCACCCTTGTTGGGGTATGTAAAGGTTATGCTGTCTTTGGGAGGGGAACGCACAAAGTGTTGTATGTTGGTGGTGGGCTGGTAGCCGGCATTCATGGTGGTCCACCGTAGCTGGGGTTGGTAGGAGGGGCAACCCACTTGAAAGTGGGACAGAGCTCGCATGTGGGCTCCCTGGACGTGCTTCGGGTAAAACCCTGGTGGTGGCTACAGGAATGTAAGCACAGAACCAGTGAATGCTCTGCACAACACACACATTCATCACAGCATAGATATTCTATACTACGTTCATCTCAGTTTCTTACAAATTTGACTGATTGCATGTATGATGAACACATGTTCTTGTATGCAAGCCCACATGCACCCTAGCTCACAGGCCTGTGAGACTGCTGTGTGGTGGAATAGTTGATCCTTTCCCCCACCCTCTCAGCATTGAGGTCTCCTTGAGGGAAGTGGCTGGTCGTCATATCTGACTGCAGTATCATGGGAGCGTGACCAGCAGCTGGGAGGTGGTCGAGGGACAGGTTAGAAGGCTGTGGCAGTGCGGAAGGCTGAAAGGGATTGATGTGGGGGTCACATGGCTGGATACTGCAGCCGTGGATCTGCGCAAGTGCCTGGGCTCGTCTGCTGGTATAGTTCATAGAGCTGGGGATGGGCACGTGAGCTGTATAGTCTTCTTGGTGATTGGTGGGCGGAATGGGGATCTTTGATGCATCTCCTGAAGTGATCGGCAGAGAAGTGCAAGGTACGTTCATCCAGTCCTCAACTGAGCCAGTACTGGGTGCCTGAGCTGTGTGTGCATGCAGTGTGTGTGGTACTGTATACAGTGCATACGTACCTTGTGGAATATCTGAATGTCTCTGTCTGAAGGCTGTTTTCCTCGCCTCCTGTAAGTGATGGATGAGAGGTGGCCAAACATAGTCTCCTCGCTGAGTGGACTGCAGAGAGAGTGCCACTCTGGAGGTAGACACATCTGGCAGTTCTCCTGCAGGATAGTCGAGCAAACCACTCCATCACCGAGGCTATACAAATAGCATCACTGTATGCATGGCAGTATGTACTATACAGCAGCATAACTGATGCAAGTTGTAGTGTGTTTCAATCACTTTCCTAATGTAACCAGAGGCTGCTTCACTGGCATGCTCTGCATGAGGGCCGGGGAATTATCCACTAACTTTACCTGTGATAGTGTTTCTTGCTGTGATGCTGCTGGCTTGTGGAGTGCTCCCAGGTAGCTCACTGCTAGTAGCTGAACATGCACCACAGTAAGTGTCGTTGTACTCAGACCCTTCTGCTTTCTGCATCATGGTACCTAGCAGATTGCCGGTATTACCCGTCGTCTGCATCAGGTGGCTCTTAGGCTCAAATTCTGCTCTAAGGCTAATAGCATTCCCAGTCACAGGCTTATAAGTCTCCCTCTGTGTGGAAGATGATCCATCCGCTAGCCTGGTGCACCCTGTCTCTCCCATCTTGAAGTGGGTCTCAAAGCAGGAAGTCCTATTGTCTGCTCTGGCTGCCTGGGCCCTAGTTCCCCTGTACGTGTCTCTGGTGGTGGAGTCTTGTGGCTTGCTATAGCAGGGGTGCTTGGGGATGACGTCGGCGGGCGGAGGGCGCGTCGACGGCTGCAGACGATCAGAGAGAATCGGACCGTAGTCGCGCTGGAACGTGGACTCCAACGCCTGGCTGATCTTGGTTAAGCTGCGCATCTTCGACACTCCAGTAATGGTACAACGGGTAGAGTCAGCGCAGGCCATGTCGAGTATATGAGGTTAAATGCGATTAAATACTCTTCACTTGGGTCCGTGTACGTGTGAAGATCGGAGAAGATTACACTCCAGCTACAGAATGTCGGCTGTTTGTCGGTGCTAAGGCCACTAATCAGCGCCTGACGTGTTGGATTATATGTTTGAATGCCTGACAGCCTATCAGCATCCTTCTCAGATAGTACCGCACAGCGATCTGCAAATTGCGATCGCTGCGCTAAAGAGACGGAAGTAATCGGCCAACCACACGTTGTCCTGAGCATGCTCAATCGGGAGCGCACTGCAGGTGACTAGGAAGAATCGGTGCAGCATGATACTCAGTCTTAACCTACTGCTGCAGGTGGCCCTAGGGGTCGTGGGCGGCTTTCTGGTCGGAGCTGTGTGGTATGCGGAGGGCGTCTTCGGCTCGACGTGGTACAGCTTGACCTTCCCCGGTGGCAAGAAGATGAGGGACGCCACCGGCCCGCCTCTTTCTGGCTACCTCTTCTGTTTGGCATCGCTGGTCCTGCAGTCGGCCATCACCGCCACGGCAGTCAACCACCTCAATCTACCCCTTCTGGACACGGTAGCGCTTGCTGCGTCTGTCGGGGTGGTGGTGGTGTGTGTTAACGGAACGCACTACATCTTTGCCAACAAGCCAGTCATGCTGTTCGTTATAGACGAGTCCTTTAACATGGTGCAGGTGGTGATGGTCGCCTTTGCTGTGCGTGTGGCGCAGAAGCTCTACTAGCTAAAGCAGCAGGCAGTGAACACCAACCGCACACAGTAGGAGTGAGCACCCAGGTCACCTATCAAAGCCTTCACATTTTTAAAACTGAGTTATGGAATCATTGTCACTTTATAATTTCAACTTTTGACACGCACTTCACTACTGGGTGGAGTGTGTTGTTACAATATGTAGCCATGTAATGTAATGTATCTGTACTGGGAAGATATATTTTCACCAGAAATGAAATGACTGATAAAGGTGACTCATATTTACAATTACACCGGTGAGGTTGTGTGCTAAAATCTTTTCATATGGAGCAGGTGACTAAAATGTCTGAGAACACCACTGGACAGCCAAAAGATGAATGCCACCACTGTCACTGCAAGAAGCATGTAAAGGTAAGCCCTGTGCCTCGATAGCAGGGAGAGGGCTGCTGATTGCCTGGAATGTACACAAACAGCTGCATTACCATGGGACAGGTACAGTTAATACACAATTGAGAAATGGTGAAAATGCATATCAATGCTGGAGTTGCAACTGCCATTGTGGTACATGTACACATTGAGACATGCAGCCTTCCCTGTCATGTGCCCCTGGGTGGGACTAGTCTACCACACCAGACCTTCTCTGCCGCCGGGCACTTAATCTTTGTTGTCTGTGGTGTAAGCGCTTAGTGGTGGAGAGGGTCTAGCATGCTAGACAAGCGTGGGACTCATGCATGGTATGCATGCACTGACCTTGTTTCATAGACCAGAATGTACTTTAATAGGATGTGGTCATTGTTGCCAACGACATAATACTTGTCAGGGACTTCCCCTGCCACAACGGTGCCTCCCCTAGGGGCAGACCGCCCCGGCTGAGAGCACCTGACATCAGCATGGTCCACCAGAGCGCAGACGGCCATGCAGTTCACTGGAGGTTGAAGCCTGCAGCCAGACCACACCAGACCACCGGGACTGAAATTCATGGCCACAGACAGTTCAGTACTGAAGTAGGTTCCCTCCCCGTAGAGTGAAGTCTAGCCAGTGAATCGAGTGAACAAGTGAACATAGGGAAACATGGATGATTAAATGCCAAGTTGAACAAACTGTATAATGCATGCCTGTATTTCCTGAGGAGCTGCAGACTTGCCTTGTTCAAGTGCCCCAGAAAACCATTGTGCAGGATAGAATAAAAGTTCTCCACTTTGGTGCCGTGGAAGGCCACTACCTGACCATGCTTAGCGGCTAAATTATAGAAGCCGTCTTCCTTCTCTTGCAGGTGCTTGACAGCAAAGACACACGATGGCCTACGGCGGCTTTGCCTGATGGCCCCATTCACAGATGCATCAAGAGCCTGCAACTGAAAAGCAAGTCAAAAGTAAAAGAAGATTCACACCAGAGGCTAATGGTTTAGAGCCAAGAACAGTGGGCTCCATCAAAGTTAAAGCAAGGAGCCAAATGAACAGTCATTCGTGACCACCAAAGTGGTGCCACCATTCATTACAAGGGCTGCTGGAGGAGCTTGGACAGTCAGTCTGACTACTATTCTTGCACTGGCACACGTACCTCAGTATTGGATGCCACCTCTCTGAGGGAGAAAGGCTTCCGTAGGAGTAGCCAACCTAACAAGTCCCACCCTGACAAGGGCAGCTGGGAATCGGAGAAATCAGCACTTCTGCTGGTGCTAATGGAACTCATCAGACTGGGGAGCCTGTCAAACGCCTTCCTCTACAGACGGCAGGAGTAGTGAGAGCTATATATTGTGCACGAACTGTACACTGTGCCCTCATCTAACAGGCCGAGGGCAAGGGGAATAGACTCACCACAGAGCAACAATAAGAACCACAATCACAGTGCAATGAAAACAAGTATTTCGAGTTAAAAAACTCGTGGGGCTGCCGCCCCAACTCGAACTTCTTGCTGACTCAGTCACAAGTCAGGTACATGACAATTTGTTCAAACTTGCCCATGCAGAAAGCATTGGCATGCACATAGCTTCACCCATGCAAGGGCACACAGACTCAAACAGACTGTGCAATTATTTCTTACTTTCCTTTGCTCATTTGGAGCTGCACCAAACAATCCTGCTATTCATACCTAGCCACATAGTGTGTTTCTTGCTTGAAGACAGAAACACAATCAGAAGGTATTGACACACACAAGTGCACACATGCACACACACATACACACACACACTAAAAATGACATAATTTGACTGCAAGGTAAGCCGGTAGACTACGCACATGCCATGCTGCCATGCTGCACAAGGCGACACGCACTCACTCACCAGGGCTACCTGGTCCTTCTTGCCCTGGCTGTCTACATAGCCATTGGGAAAGGGGCGCAGGACTGTGTCATGGCGGTAGCTGCGGCAGGCCACCCACGCAAGGTTGACCATAAATTCGGTCGCTCGGGGGTCGCGGCGGCAGATTCGCCATATCTCCTTTCTCTGTTCGTCAGAAATTGAATGAGCCACACTCTTTGTGTCCTCCATTTACAAAGTTACGCAATAAGTAGGCGTGGCAGCACTTGTTGTACGTATAATTATACGATTCATGCACATGCACAACTTAAGTACAATTAAAATGTACAATTTATGATATGATGATATGGATAGAGTAAAGTGATACAGCTAGCTACAACACACAGCTAAACACAGATGACACATCCACGGTGGACAATAATTATGGCAAATAAATAAATAACTGTACTGAGAAGTTCTAAGAACAGTTAGTTGTCGCGCTCGTCTGCTTATCCTCTGTTGAAGCCAGGCTAGCTTGTTGCAACAGCTGCAGCTCAGTGCGGCTGCAAGGCAGCTCAGGAATGGAGGATAGGTTGGACCTGGACCTGCAGGAACAAGGGAATGTGATATCAGTTAGCACGCATTCGGAATCACACACAAGCACACACACACACACACACACACACACACACAACATACACACACACACACACACACACGCGCGCGCGCACACACACACACACACACACAACATACACACACACACACACACACACAACACACACACACACACACACACATGCAAACATGCACAAGCACACATACCACATACACACACACACACAACACAACACACACGCACACACACACACAATACATGCACTGACACATCACACCTGCACTTATGTACCCCACACTGACCTGTTGTGTCTCATGTGGCTCTTGACGAGGTGGCCGGCCGCCAAGGCAGACATGAGAGAGAGTTCTCCGGCCAGCACTGAAGCACACACAATACGAGCCAGGTTGGTGGCATTAGTTCCAGGGTGCTCCTTGTGCGCTCCCTGCACGCGTAACAGCTGGCGGGCGGGAGAGGGGGAGTCAAGTGACAACTCCAAATTGCATGTGCGTACGCACGTATGTTCATGAATCAAGATGTGACATCTCACCTGCAAGCAAGCGGATTGGGCGGGGAGAAAGGTGCCTCCGCCCACAGTGCCCACTTCAATGGAGGGCATGGTGCATGAGACCCTGAGGTCCGCCCCCTCCAGCCCACATGGCTCCATCAGGGTGAGGCAGTTCGAGCTGCCCACATTCTGAGCAGGATCCTACACACCAGAAGGAGAAGGGAGGGACTCGACTGAGATCAAGCATGTTCTCCCACAGCCTCTTCACAGCCATCACGCGTCAAAAGGATTGCTTCTCACCTGCCCAGTGGCAATGTAGATGGCAGTCACGATGTTGGCTGCATGGGCATTAAAGCCTCCCACAGACCCGGCCATTGCCGACCCAACTAGGTTCTTGCAAGTGTTCAACTCAACCAGGGCATCAACCTCTGTCTTGAGCACCTGCTTGATGATATTGCCGGGGACCACTGCCTCACACACCACCGACTTGCCACGACCTTCAACCCTGTGAGGGGGGAGCCATTATCTGTGCCCAAGCCTGCTTTACGCCACAAACACGGCTACATCACAGGAAGTAGGTTCATGACAGGAAGTGCCTACATTACAGGAAGTACATTAATGACAGGAAGTGCCTACATGGGAAGGCACTCCCACCACACCACTGACACAATGGATGGCTGGGGGGGGAAGCAAGCTGGTTGGTGGTGCTCACCAGTTGATGGCAGACGGCTTCTTGTCCACACAGAAGTTGCCACTCAAACTGACAATCTCCATCGTAGGGAAGTACTTCTCCTGTATACTTTTCAGGGTGTACTCTGCACCCTGGAGTGAGGGGGAAGGGAGAGGAAGTCACAAGGAGCACCACTACTATACACATACGCAAAGACCAGCAGGACGTCACACATTCCACCATCTCACTCATGCACGCACACACACACACACACACACACACACACACACACACGCATGCACATACACACCTTTGAGATCATGTTCATCCCCATTGCATCTCCTGTCTTGACCTTGAAACGGATGTAGGCCAGTCTGCCAGCCACTGCCACTGACACAGATTGGAACTGAGAGAAGCGACTGCTCCTGCCAAAACACTCACGCAGAAAGCCCTGGTTCTCCGGAGAGTCCAACCACAACTTGAGAGCAGTGGACTCAGCTGCTGACGGCAGACGGACCACTGGACCACGGGTCATCCCGTCACTCACAACGAAGCTTGATACTCCACCAGCACTCTGTGGAAAGGTAACTTTACCCTTCACCCTTCACCCCTCACCCTTCTACTCTCACCTCTCACCCCTCACCCTTCACCCTTCATCCCTCACCCCTTCATCCCTCACCCTTCACCCCTCACCCCCCTCACCCTTCATCCCTCACCCTTCACCCCTCACCCCCCTCACCCTTCATCCCTCACCCTTCACCCTTCACCCTTCACCCTTCACGACTCACCCTTCATCCCTCACCTTTCACCCTTCACGACTCACCCTTCATCCCTCACCCTTCACCCCTCATCCTTCACCCTTCACCCCTCTCTCTTCACCCTTCACCCTCACTACCATGTGGACACTCACAGCTAGGGCTCGACAGCCTCTGTTTGTGCTTGCCACCAGACAGCCTTCTGTGGTTGCCATGGGAACATGGTACTGCTGACCATCAAGGAGGAGGGGCCCAGCCACGCCCACTGGTACAGGAATATAGCCAATCACATTCTCACAACAAGCACCCATCACCTGCAGCAGCACAGAGCATTCATGGTATGCCCACTCCTCAAAGGACACCCACTTGTCAAAGCACACACCCACTCCTCAAAGGTCGGCCTCAAGAGTACCCACAGGACTGGCGTCACTGCACTCACCTTAGAGTAGTCATAGCCCGAGTACGGAAGCTCATCCAGGCTGGTCCCTACCGCCTCATCTTGGCACAGAAGGCTCCGTCGGATGGATACACCCCTCTCTGGGTCATCCAAGGATGACTCAAGTTTGTATGCTGGAAGTCGCTTTGTCTGGACGAGCTGAATCACCTCATCATCACTCAGCTCCCCAGCTCGCCCAGCAGCCAGAAGCGAAGAGCATGTGTCCAGTGTCCGAACTCCCTCCCTCCTCTCCTCCTCCTCCTCCTCCTCCACCTCGACATCAGTGGCTCCACTCAGTGCCTCATTCAGCTGCTCCGACACTTTCTCCAGCTGGTCGCTCATGCAGCCGCCCAGTGCCACGGAGACACTGGGTCTCCTCGATACAGGGGCACTTCCAACTGTAAACTGAGCATTGGACAGCTGCTCTGTGTCATTGGCAGCAGATGTAACGTCCTCTGTCACTCCAAGAAGCACGTCCTTCGAAGGCACATCACCTTGGGGCAACTTCTCCTCAACCCGTGGCTTTGTGCTGCCTGCATACCCCACTCCATTCACTGCCTTCTGGTACAGACCCAGTGCAGATGACTGGTCCCAGGTCTTCATGTGCAGCAAAGGAGCAGCAAAGTCAACCTCCTCCTCCTTCTTCTTCTTCTTCTCGCCCCGCTCCTTCCCATTGGCAAAGCGTGTCTTCTTCAGCCCCCTCAAGTCAGGCTTCTCCGGCTTGTCAAAGAGGATGTACTTTGCAATGAGAGCCACTGCCAGAGCAAGGGTGACCACCTGGACCAAGACGGCAAACGAGCGAGCGAGGAGGAAGAGCTCAATCAGGAGTCACACAGCACGGCACTACCCCCTCAACAGACTGTGCATAGAGGAATCTCTATGCAGTACACACATACGTAGGTACACGTGTATTCAACTACCCATACTACATAAAGTGAATGTAGCGGAACTTCTCTATAAGGGACAGTCCAAATTGATGACACCTTTTTAATGACCACAGTGTCTGCTGTTAACTACCCACACTATGCAAAGTGAATAGGTCCTTTCACTTTGTTCAGAGGCAGCAGTCGAGGAATGTGTAAGCCATTTTGTGAGCTGAATCAGCAAAGAATGATTGAAACACAAACACGCTTCAACTAGAGAGAGAGGGTGAGATGTCTAGTAGGCCTGTCTTGTGCCCTTGACTGAAGACATCCCCACACCTCTGCCACCCTCACCTGTCCCAGCGTCAGGTTCAGCAGCTTCAGCCACAGAAACTGGTGGAAGGGGACCAACTCCATCTTGTTCCCCAGCGCCCAGTCCTGCATCCCTCCATCTGCAAACTCACTCCCAAATGAGATCCCGGTGACCTTGGTGAGGAACCCACCGTGACTGTGGAGGTGGATGGCTACCAGTCCAAGGGACTAAGGGGGAGGGGCAGAGGTAAGAGAGGGGTGAAGGAGCTTGCTAGTGCATTGATCTGCATTCTCAGGACCACTCAGGTTATGCCAAGGTGAGGAAGATAAAATGGGTTATGTTCTCATTCACTCATTAAATGTCTATTCACATACACACTACAGATTTATGGAATTACGTCAAAATACTGACCACAGCAATTCACAGACCACACCCACTCACCATGATGAGCTTCACCCTCTGGACCACCGGGTTAGGTTTCTTCTCCTTTTCCTCCTGCATGGCTCGCGCAAAATCGTCCAACCTCGATGTGGGATTACTTGGACACACCTACACACGGGGGGAGCAAGAGTGTGTGTGTGTGTGTGTGTGTGTGTGTGTGTGTGTGTGTGTGTGTGTGTGTGTGTGTGTGTGTGTGTGTGTGTGTGTGTGCAGTGTGTGTGTGTGTGCGCGCGTGCATGTGTGTGCATGTGCACAGTGAGTGTGGGTGTGGGTGTGGGTGTGAGCGTGTGTGCACATGCACGTGCATCCATGCAAGTGTGTGTGTGACTGCATACCTCCAGTGCCAAGGCCAGCGAGGCGGGAAAGAAAGTGATGAAGACCACAAAGTTGGAGATGATGGTGACACACCCAAAGCAGCAGATGAGCTCCAACTTGGGCACCCCTGACATGACGCCCACTCCGATGGCCAGGGCAGTCACAAGGGTGTCAAGGGCGAGTGAGGGACCGATGAGGGCCAGAGCATGGCCAATGTTCTCCTGTACCTCAGCCTGCAAGAGTGGGGGACACTGGGGTGGGGGGTACTGGGGAGGAGGGACACTGGGGTGGGGGGACACTGGGGTGGGGGGACACTGGAAGGGGAGGACACTGGGGTGGGGGGACACTGGGGTGGGGGGTACTGGGATGGGAGGACACTAGGGTGGGGGGTACTGGGGTGGGAGGACACTGGGGTGGAGGGTAGGGGACACTGGGGTGCTAAGGTACACACCAGAAATGACAGACGTGTGACACGCCACATGGTCGTAAACATGACACAGACGAACATGACTGGCTGACACATAAAACATGTACTCACAAAAACAATGTCATTAATTAATGCAAAGTTTAAAATGATGCTTAAACTATCTTCTATCATGTGGCAGTCTCATGGTACAAGTGTCAAGTGCAGTTTCACAACAAAGGCAATACACCTGGGGTCTGGAGTCGCATCATCCCTGCAAATGGCCCCTGGCCTCACCTTGCTCTCAGAGTTCATTGCAAATATGGCTAGTTTGGTAGCTTGCGACAGGTCAGTCAGCAGGAGGAAGAAGGGAACCACTTCACTGTGATATGGAGGGGAAAGGAGGGGGGCGACGGGGTCACATTAAACACCAAGTGATTGTGCCATGGGTATTGTAGGACTCTGTACAGATAAATGTGCATACCTACACAACTACTCTGTGCGTGTGTGCATGTCTGTGTGTGTGTGTGTCTGTGTGTGTGCATGTCTGTGTGTCTGTGTGTGTGCATGTGTGTGTGTGTGTGTGTGTGTGTGTGTGTGTGTGTGTGTGTGTGTGTGTGTGTGTGTGTGTGTGTGTGTGCGTGCGTGCATGTGTGTGTGTGTGTGTGTGTGTGTGTGTGTGTGTGTGTGTATGTGTGTGTGTGCCTGTCTGTGTGTGTGTCTGTGTGTGCATGCGTGCATGTGTTTGTGTGTGTGTCTGTGTCCTCGTGTGTGTGTGTGTGTGTGTGTGTGTGTGTGTGTGTGTGTGTGTGTGTGTGTGTGTGTGTGTGTGTGTCTGTGTGTGTGTGTCTGTGTCTGTGTGTCTGTGTGTGTGTGTGTGTGTGTGTGTGTGTGTGTGTGTGTGTGTGTGTGTGTGTGTGTCTGTGTGTGTGTGTCTGTGTCTGTGTGTCTGTGTGTGTGTGTGTGTGTGTGTGTGTGTGCGTGTGTCTGTGCGTGTGTGTGTGTGTGCCAGTGACCAGCTAGCAGATTCACCACACCTAATAATTGCCATATTCCTCTCCATGAGGTAAAATGTTGCACCAATTCCAAAAATGAAACTTGAAAATATTACAAATAGACCACTGGTTCCTGAAGAGCAAGAGGAGAGTAACAGCAGCTGTAGCTCACTATGTGTGTCCGTCTGTCTGTACGTCACCCACCCAAGCACTGACCTAGAATGTACTTTGAGCCAGTTTTGCTGAGACTCTTGAACTGTGTGTACACATATACCACCGCGACACAGTTTACAATCGTCATGGCAACAGCATCCATACCGTCAGTAGGCTGTGGGAATGAAAGTAAGAAGGAGAGCACATTGAGAGTCACTCCCAGTGCTACTTTCATGAGCTGAAGGGTCTCTACGGGTGTTAAACTGAATGGGGACGTTGTTGAACAATCACAGAGCAAGAGGTAAATCGCAGTGAGATGTTTCGACCTCGAGGGTCTTCGCCAGTCACTGAACCCCTTGCTATGTGACTGCTTAACAGCGTCCCCGTTCAGTCACTGCACCTTGTCCGTCCCAGCTCACCTTGTCGTCTTGGAGCAGTTGGAGCGGCGGTACGTCCTTGCATCCGCCACCCACTGTGCAGGGAATGGCAACCTTGCCTCCGCTGATGATACTCATGGACAAGATACACACCGTCAATGTGACAAAGGACACAATGATCTCCCAGGGATGGCAAGCACAGAAGCGACCATACTGAGCATAGTAGACGCCGAGCTTGGATCGAACTGCCCTGACGCAGCGGGGCTCCTCATCCCATGAGTTTAGCAGCTTCACTATTCCCATACTGTAGTGGACAGGGACAATGCGGGAGCAGGGACACAGCAGGGACACAGGCTGGTGCTGTTGCTTACACGCTGTAAGGACATGGACGTGTATGCTAGGGCTTACCATAGTTACTACACCCTATGTAGGGTCTAGTGTCTATGGGCTCACAAGGGGAGGCGGACATGACCTCGACCCAAGGATAATTGAGTACAGAAAATAATAATACCATTTTGTAGGGGTGCATCCTCTCAAGAACCACTGAGCAAGCTTACCTTGCGTCTTGCCGTGGTACGGTGCTGTCAGCTCTCGGTCTTTCACAACTTATGGACCTTTCGGTGGTCCCATTGCATAATGTATGGACCCCCTCCATCCCATTCTCACATGCGATACAGCCGCGCGTCACCTGATGATCGAACTACCCCTCGGATCACAAACTGGTGAGCCGACCGAACGCCCCCTATTTAATCGACGCTGTGGATTCCCTAGAGTAGCGGCTTCGCGACGTAAAGACTATATTTAGCAACAGGGGAGAGGCGGTAGCTCTAAATATAGGAGCATGACTCGCACCCGTTTCCAGATCCAGTCCAAATTATCCATCCCAGAGCTGAGTGATTTAATGGAATTCATTAGTGTACTTTTGAGTGATTCCGTCTTGACGTGTTTGTACGTGCTCTGCCGGGGCCTGATAATCAGACGCGAGTGAGATCAACTGGAGTGCAGTGGCGTTCGCGGTCTCCAACAAGTTGTTGAGGTAGTGTGTCTACTACAACCATGCTGAGAGTCTGCTGAACGTGCTGGTAGTTTCGGATCGGAAGAGAGCAGCGAGTGCAAACATACAAGAAAATGGCGAAGTTGATGAAGAGCTTTTTTGGCGCGGTTACAGGTCCGCTGAAATCACTGGGGACTGAATCGTCTGAAGCGCCTGTTGCGCTGGACGTGCCACAGGTAGACCTACCGGGCGCCACTGAAAACGCAGAGGAATACGAGGATAGCTTTGATGACTACAACGGCGGTGTGTTCCCTCAGCCCCTGCCTGTCCCAAACAAGTGTGGCACGCTGTCCAAGTGGACCAACTACCTCCACGGGTGGCAGGAACGCTACTTCAACGTCGCAGAAGGAATCATGTCGTACTTCAAATCCGAAATGGACACGACGTTTGGCTGTCGCGGGTCTGTTAGCCTGCAGAAGGCGACCATTGCGGTAGGTCTTGCACTCCACACTCACTGACCCGTGGGTAGGTAGAGAGGGGCGTTTAGAAGTGAGCTGTGTAGACTGTTTGCACATACTTATCCCACTGCTGACTTTAGTCGAGTCTGCAGAGAGAAGGAGAGGTAGAGAGAGGGTGGTCTTGTAAGACCACTCGACATTACCACGTGCATAGTTTGTAGTCTCCGGGTGATGCTACTGTGTACGTATGTACATAAATTTTAAACTTCCTCTTCCATGTGTGCAGTGCCACGAGTTTGATGAGTTGCGGTTTGATGTTCGTGTGTACGACAACACCTACTTCTTGCGGGCTACGAGTGTGCAGGAGAAGCAGCAGTGGATCGAAGTGATTGAGGCTAATAAGGTGAGATGTGTGTAGTAGGGTGGGGTGGGGGGGGAGGGGTGGGAGGGGATGTTGAATGAGTGGGTAGTGGAAGCATGTGTGTAGTAAGTTGGAGGAATCTCATGAGGGGCACACAAGCAGTGAAGTCACCATTATGCATGTTGGGTGGGTGGATTTTATGTGTGCTTCACTCAGGCGTGAAGTTAATTGAGTTACTCGATTGATCCCATTGGGTGAGAGTGTTCAGTCAGGTGTTTGCTCTGCTGTCTGTGCAGTCACATTACCATGAGAGAGCCCAGGGAACCCAGTGTGTGGGGCTCTGCTGTCTGTGCAGTCACATTACCATGAGAGAGCCCAGGGAACCCAGTGTGTGGGGCTCTGCTGTCTGTGCAGTCACATTACCATGAGAGAGCCCAGGGAACCCAGTGTGTGGGGCTTTCTTATACGTAGTACATTGTATTGTATTGGGGCCATGCAAATGCTGCTGTTGGTGGTGTGTGTGTGGTGGGATATGGTCATGTATAAGGTATGTTGGTTTAGCATTGGATGAGTTGTTGGACTCAGCTGAACATTGTGCTGCCACAACTGGCTTCTCTTGGCACTTACCATATATGGTATGGGGGGGAGGAGGGCACATAGGCATGTGTTGCCTAGGGGATGGTCTTCACTAGCTCTAGCAGCACGAAGGAGGTTGTCAGGTGATCTAGTCGTTAGTCGAGTACCAATCAGAACCACATCTCAAGCATGAACACCCATTTCATAGGCAGCATTCCTACAGCAGCGTTGGTGGTGCTCTGTGCCAGCCTGTGCAACCAGTGGTAAAGGCTCTAGTTCCCCATTGTACACTGTTTGTTTGGGCACGGGCACACTATAATGCACACACACACACACACACACACACACACACACACACACACACACACACACACACACACACACACACACACACACACACACACACACACACACACACACACACACACACACACACACACACACACACACACACACACACACACACACACACACACACACACACAGTGACACACACACACACAGTGACACACACTATTATTTTAACAGTGGTGGCAGTCTCACCCCTACACACACTATCACGTTTAATAGAGACTCTCTACCTTAGCTGTCATCACATGACTGAGTGAAGTGTAGAGTGAAGCTGTCATCACATGACTGAGTGAAGTGTAGAGTGAAGCTGTCATCACACGACTGAGTGAAGTGTAGAGTGAAGCTGTCATCACATGACTGAGTGAAGTGTAGAGTGAAGCTGTCATCACACGACTGAGTGAAGTGTAGAGTGAAGCTGTCATCACACGACTGAGTGAAGTGTAGAGTGAAGCTGTAAAACCACTGCATGCAGGCTCTGGTTCTGCTCCTACAAGCCTACAACGCCCACCCTGTCACATTTAGTGCTAGTGTAACCTTGTGGTGGGACCTTGTATGTGTGGTGGTCAAAGGTGCAGGTCCCATTAAAGAGTTACCCAAGTCCACCTGGAATGGGTTCAAAGCATGTAGATCATGGAGCCTATCCAATCCATTTATCCAGTACTCCATTGTTTTTGCATGGAGTAGAAGTAAGTACGGACGTACATGCGTAGTTTCCATAATATTAGTGAACCCCCGCATCACCTTCCATACGCACCCAACACTATGTACGTATGTATGTCGAACCATGCGCTTTTGAATCACAGTTTGTTGGGTAGCGGTTCAAACCTGGCGTGGGTGAAGGTGGAGGGAGGGTCGCTACTCAATGGAGGCTTGAATCAGCCATTGTAAAAGCAGACCAAAGTCCACTCAGTGGTAGATGGCATACTGATGGTTGGTCCACTCCTGGTAGATGGCATACTGATGGCTGGTCCACTTGTGGTAGATGGCATACTGATGGCTGGTCCACTCAGTGGTAGATGGCATACTGATGGCTGGTCCACTTGTGGTAGATGGCATACTGATGGTTGGTCCACTCATGGTAGATGGCATACTGATGGTTGGTCCACTCAGTTTGAAACATCAAGGCCAGGAGGAGGGTGGGGCCTGGTTTGTGGCACAAGCCACAGCGCATTCTTGAGAGGTGCAAGCCGTCCTGTCGTGTCTGTGGTGGTGGTTGACTACAGAATGACCTAGACAACAATGTCGCATTACAAGGACAGTGTGTGAATGATCACATGCTAGTCACCGCCCCACTGCTGGGAGCGGCTTCCTTTCCTCCCACTGGCCACGTACCCCACTGCTGGGAGCCTGGGAGCGGCTTCCTTGCCTCCCACTGGCCACGTATGTATATATATATAGCATGAGGTGGAAGCCGTGTTGGTGTGTCACTTCCCTCATATTATTAAAGGTAGTGTATTTATCGTCCTTGACAGAGGCCTGGGGGCCTAGGGTCGAGGCTGGTAGTGTATGGGTTGCTCGTTTGCATGCAGCGCAGCTTGCGTGCGCTCTGTGCCTTGAGATGCACTCCTTCTTCTGCCTCTCACAGCGACATCTGCAGGAGATGGGCAGCTATGAGTCTACTGTTGCCCTACACAGACAAGGGTCCATTCTCTCACTGTCCTCCCTACAATCAGCAGCTTCTGTGTCTTCCTCCAAGGTGTGTGTGGGTGGGTGTACGCGGAGTGTGTGTGTGCATGTGTGTGCCTGTGTATAGATACCTACGTACTGTGGAGTATGAGAACTTACTGTCACCACACACGATGCTCTGCTGGTTACGTGGTGAGCATGCCCGTGACAGTGACACACAAGGTACTTCCCGCAGTGATGTAGGTAGGTGCTGCTTGCCTCCTACAGAGAGCTGACCTGCAGGAGAAGCTTGGAGAGATTGAGACATTTCGCAATGTCCTTTGTCGGCAGTTGGACACACTACAGATGTACTTTGACGCACAGGGTGGCATGTCGGCACAGCACCAAGGTCAGACCTCCACGCGAAACTTCACACACAGTACAGTAGCATTGCTCTAGCAGGTGCAGCCTGGCCCGCTAGACCGTCCCAGTAAGCACTTTTTGCAATCTGTACTGGAGATGTTGGATGCCTAGTAGCGGTTAACGCCTGGTTAACTCCTCACCAATCAAATGCATTTGCACACAAACTGGGTGTAATGGAATATACACGTACGTATAAAACAAGGTGTCCTGAGGGTGTAAAGGCAGGGAGGGAGGGCGACACAGACTGAGAATCACCAATTGCAGCTGCTTCCTTGTCTTCCTCATCGTTCCTTCCTTCCCTCTGCTGTGAATGAAGGTTGCCATTGCACCTTCGACCACAACCCTTTCCTCATCTCAGTGTCATTTGCGTACCCATCAATGGTTGGCAGCTAACGCACACAGTGGGAGACAGACCACTATCCTTGAGTATGTGCGCACCTCAATCAGCACTGACCATCATCACTGCTGATAGAAGGCCTGCTGTTGCCCAAGGTCCCTCTGCCAGGCATGCACTTAAGTGGCATCATTCACAAAAGGTGGCGTCATGCCTTGTGATGTAAGATGAGTGCATGCTTAGCCCTCTTCTCCGGAGGCACAGCTGCCGCCCACTTGGGAAGTACGTAGTACCTACGTTGTCTTGTATGTAGTTACTTCTTATGGCTTGTCCCATTTATGCACATTATACTGTCATTGCTAGCAACACGATTGTACTAGTTATAGTTTACCATAATACTCCATGTTTCTCCCCCTCCCCCTCCCCTTCCCCTCTCCCTCCCCCTTCCCCTCCTCTTCCCCTCCCTCCGCCTCCCCTTCCCCCCCTCTCCCTCCCCTTCCTCTCTCCCTCCCCTTCCTCTCTCCCTCCGCTCCTCCCCTTTCCCTCTCCCTTCCCTTCCCCTCCCCCTCTCCCTCCCCTTCCCCTCCCCTTCTCCCTTCCCTTCCCCTCTCCCTCCCCTTCCCCTTTCCCTCTCCCTTCCCTTCCCCTCCCCTTCTCCCTCCCCTTCCCCTCCCCTTCTCCTTCCCCTCCCCCTCTCCCTCCCCTTCCCCTCCCCCTCTCCCTCCCCTTCCCCTCTCCCTCCCCTCCCCTTCCCCTCTCCCTCCCCTCCCCTCCCCTTCTCCCTCCCCTTCCCCTCCCCTTCTCCCTCCCCTTCCCCTCCCCTTCTCCCTCCCCTCCCTCTCCCCTCCCCTTCCCCTCTCCCTCCCCTCCCCTCCCCTTCTCCCTCCCCTTCCCCTCCCCTTCTCCCTCCCCTTCCCCTCCCCTTCTCCCTCCCCTCCCTTCCCTTCCCCTTTCCCTCTCCCTTCCCTTCCCCTTTCCCTCTCCCTTCCCTTCCCCTCCCCTTCTCCCTCCCCTTCCCCTCCCCTTCTCCTTCCCCTCCCCCTCTCCCTCCCCTTCCCCTCCCCCTCTCCCTCCCCTTCCCCTCTCCCTCCCCTCCCCTCCCCTTCTCCCTCCCCTTCCCCTCCCCTTCTCCCTCCCCTCCCTCTCCCCTCCCCCTTCCCTCCCCCTATTCCTACCTTCCCATTCACCACACAGGTGACCAGAAGGCAGGTTCAGACGAGTCCATTCACGACCATGAGGAGGGGGAGGAGACTGAGGAAGCCGAGCGCTGTCACAAGTATCGCGAGAGTGTGGATTCGGGACTGGACTTCCGAGCAGGGGGCGTGCACAGTAGCACCAGCAGTGATGGTGCAGGGGAGAACTCCGCTCGTCAGTGGGTGCTGGGTGGGGACCAGACCCCGCCCTGTGGAGGAAACGTCGCCCAACGACAGTCCCCCATCATCTCCAGTCACAAAGGTCACAAGCGGACAGGAAGTGACCCCTTTGCATTTCGCAACTACAGCTATCACCCCCGTCATCACCACCCACGGCCGTCCCTGGGAGGTGGAGTCACTATCTCCGGCTCACCACCACCGCATCTGGACTTCCGCCGTGAAGCTGCCACTTTCAAAGCAACCACGGTGGGCATTCTAACTGCCATGCACCAGTTGATTGAGTTGTGCTCCAAACGAGAAGACCTGTGGCAGAGAAAGTTTGACAAGGTGAGCACACTTGCTAATCTTCAATCAATTGCAGTCTATTGCTAATCCTCTCTACACCAGGTTTGTTCATGCACATACGTACGTACGTATCTATCCTTGTGTGACGGTTTTGTGTGTGAGTGTATGTGTGTGTGTGTGCGTGCGTGCGTGCGTGCAGTCAGTGACAACTAGCAAATTGATCTTGAGCATATACATAGCAGATTCAATCAATCACAACTGATTGCAGGGCGTTTTGGCCACATACGTAGGCCTTTGTCAACTGTGTACAGAACTATGTTGGTTATCAGCTCAACTTAGCAATGAGAGCCTCTTCGTTATCATGGTCAGTGATCTCCACTCTTCCTTCCCGATCAGGAGCAAGAGCGGAGACGGAAAGCAGAGAGAGCGGCCCATGCCGCCATGAATGGGCCCAAGGCATTGGCGTCCGAGTATGCTGGCCCTGACTATGAGGTGAGCTTTGTTGTGCCTGGAGCTGTGTTGGCATGAGCGGCAACATCACCCACTGGATTCGTTGAGGCTATGATGTCATTATTTACATTGGGATGATATTTATGCGCACTTCTGAGAGTTTCAATTTGCATGGACTCCACCCCCTCCTGTATTGTAGGAGGGTCCCCACAGTGTGATGAACGAGGAGGAATTCTTTGATGCTTTGGAGTATGCTTTCAAGAATGAAGAGGTGTGTAGGGGTGGTCGGCGGGGCATGGTCTCACGGCGTGTGATGCTTCCAGCATTTCGTAAGTGAGTGGTGTGTGTACACGGGTCAAAGGTCACACCGAGTCCTCCCGTCTCTACCCACAGGAGATGGTAAGAAGACCCCAACAAGGAACTGATGTGAGTGCCCTCAACAGCAGAAGTGTCTGTCACTCTGTAGTGTGTTTATGTCATGGCATCCTATGTGGAGTATTCCTGTCAACTTGTCATGTCATGCTGCCTGGAGCAGTCTGTCATTTTGTCATGTCATGCTGCTTGGAGTACCCTGTCACTTTGGCATGTCATGTCTGGAACATTCTGTCACTGACGTGTATATGTGACAATGTGTGGTGTAAGCTTGAGTGGTCTTATCTGATGTAGGCGGAGCCTGTGGTGGAGGAGACCCCTGTAGTCGAGGCCGTCAATCCAGACGGTAATGACCTGACTCCCAAGAGTGTGACAGGAATTGTTCACCGAATGACAGACATGGTAAGCTTGAGAAAAGAATTGGTCTTTTTCTCTTTTGAGGAACACTCCTCTATTGGCACTTTGTCTAATTGGTCTTTTTCTCTTTTGAGGAACACTCCCCTATTGGCACTTTGTCTAATTGGTACATTGTCAGGCTTGCACTTTTGACACGTTTGATCAGTGTGACTACTGTAGGTGACGTGTCACTCTGTCATTCAGGTGAACAAGAAAGTGACGCAGTATGCCACATATGTGTTTGAGCCTGTGGACCAACACTGGGCCATGGTGCATGAAGATGGAGACATGAAGGTGTATCGGAGGGAAGTGGAAGAGAACGGTGTGGTCTTGGACCCCCTCAAGGCACAGTGCACTATAAAGGTGTGGTGGGGTGTCACATGACTGTCACATGGTCATATCTCACATGACATGGTGGTGGAGTTGTAAAGGTGTTGGGGTGTCAAATGACTGTCACATGACTGTCACATGACTGTCATATGGTCACATCTCACATGATATGGTGGTGGAGTTGTAAAGGTGTTGGGGTGTCAAATGACTGTCACATGGTCACATCACTCTCACATGACCTGGTGGTGATTTTGGATAGCTTTGGCTGGTGGTGATGTATGCTGACTGGTCTCACTCTACCGCATTGTCCTGTCAGGGTCTAACAGCCAAAGAGGTGTGCGATTTCTTCTTCAAGGAAGACACCAGATTGGAGTGGGAAGGTGAGTGTGCACTGCCCCCTCTGCTGTGCAGAATCACTGTGGTGCTACAGTCGTTTCAGGGTTTCTAGTCCAATAGCACCCTGCACACTGCAATTCACATGATAACAGCATTGGACAGCCAAGTCTCACGTGTCATACGCCATCAAAAATTGACGTGAGGCTCTGCTGTTCCAAACATGTGAGTGTCTGCAATGTGCGAACAGGACAGAAAACCCCAAACGCCTGTAGCATCAGCACCACTTGTTATGAGCATGGCCCTCAGTGACACCAACACTGGCGCACAATGGACCCAATTGCCACGGTGGTCTTGTCTTTGGTCAGTGTCGTAGCTGACTCAGCCTTAACTGAGCAGCACGCATGTACAGTCTCAAGGGTGCTGTAGCATCAGAAGTGACCGCCGCTGTGGTTACTCACTACGAGGGGTTGTACTGGTCGTGTGGTGAGAGGTGTGCTGTGGTAGATCCTATGCAGTGTGGGTCTGTTGCACAACCGACCACTTCTTCACATTCATTGTTATTGAAGGTACTCTGGAGTCAGTTCGGCAGGTGGAAAAACTATCAGATGACAGTGTGATTTTCCACCAGCTGCACAAGCGTGTGTGGCCGTCAACACAACGCGAGAGCCTCTTCTGCTCCCATCTTTGCACGCTCCCCAATGCCCCTTGTCCAGAGAACATGGTGGGCCAAACATGGATGGTGTGCAACTTCTCAACAGACCACAATAGTGTCCCACCAAACAGCAAACTGATCCGAATAAGTTTGCACGTCGGGATGGTCTGTCAAACTATGACTGACTCACCAGTGGAGGCAGGGCAAGAGGTGGAGCTCGAACGGAAGGACGTTTCCTGCAGAATCATCTACGCTGCCAATGGTGAGTGACAGCACCCCTCAGTGCTGGCAGGAGAATCATCTGCATTGGTAACAGACTAACAGTCTGAGTGGGGGGCTAAATAGTTGGAAGGAACATATCACACAGTAGCCGCATGTTAGGGAATGGAGTTAGGTGTTGTGGTATCTGCTACCAAAGGCACATGCTCACATGTTCTCACCCTCACCCCTCGCCATTCCTCCCTACAGTGAACCCTGGAGGATGGGCACCCCCAGCAGCTGTAAGGGTCATTGCCAAGCGGGAAATTACAAAGTTCCTCAAGAAGTTTAGCTCATGTGTGGAAAAGGCCGTGCAAAATATGCCCGTAACTCTTTAGTATTCAGAAGTGTTCAGATATTCTTATCCCATATTATTCTATATGACGTCTGTTGCTTGTCACTTATTGCCGTTACACGTGACGTGTGTGCTAGTGCTACTTGTGTCAGTGGTACAGTAGACCAGTGTTGTTACTTGAGGTTATTGTTATTATTGTATTTTCCAGCACTCCCTGTTGCGCGTTTTCGGCGTCTTATAATCGCTGCACCAATGCGAACGAAACGACTAAGCGATAAGGTGTAGCGGATGCTGCTGCTCTGTTTGCAACCATTTTGTTCTTACGTAACTCCTGACCAATCGGATCCATCCACATGTACTAGCCCACGAGCTACCCGAGCGGAACTGCGGTGATCGCAAAGAAGATGAAGTTTCTCCTTGTTCTGGTGTCGGCCTTCCTCGCTGCAGCAGCGGAGGACGTGCTGGAGTTTAGCGATGCCAGCTTTAAAACTGAAATTGTGAAACACGACATTATTTTGGTGGAATTCTTTGCTCCTTGGTGAGCTGACCTGACGGCTGTGAGAAAGATGGTGGTGCATGAATGGTTGCTGCCTTTGAGTGCTACCCTGTTCATTACTCCGTGCTCACCTGCAACAGCTAATGCGCTGTGCGTGTTGTGTGTTGGCCTGAGTGGCTCAGACGCAGCAGCACGCATGCCTGTGCTGGAGGGTCACGTGTCTGAGCTGCTCCAGAGGAGCCTCTGACTGCATTGACCAGCATAGCACAGCTCAGTGTTGTTGTTTGAACATGGATGTATTCCTTGGATTATGTCCTGGCGTTCTGCTGTAGTGCACTGTGCACTTACCTTTGATCTACTATTGTTCTCTCGTGTAAAACAACATAGTCAGTGTAGCCCTGTTGTAGCCAGGTGTACCTGACCTTTCCCCTTCTCCTTCTCCTGGGGGAAGGGCCAGCTATACCTGACTGTTGTTGGTCTAAGAGCAGTCCCAAGGCCTAACTGCCGTGTGCATGAACAGAACAAAGCCAAGGCCTTGCACGCAAAGACTGCTCATTAATTAACACAACACAAGTTAATTTTTCTTCATTTCCATGTACTAAAATTAATATGATTTTAATTGTAACTTATTTGATAAATTAAGATTCTCAAATGTGTTTTTCATCGTTTGTGACCTTCCCTCCCTTCCCTCCCTCCCCTCCCCTCCCCTCCGCTCCCCATCAGGTGCGGACACTGCAAGAAGCTGGCCCCCGAATACGAGGCGGCTGCTACAAAGTTGAAGAAGGCCGACCCTCCAGTTCCCCTTGCCAAGGTGAGTGCTCCACGATCCCACTACCTGTTCCTTGTACCTGTCTGCGCAGTTCACACACATTCACTCACCTGCACATGTGTATACACGCAATCACAAGCCGGCACCTCTGGCCCTTCACGCGACACCGCAGGTTGACTGCACAGCCAATCAGGATACGTGTGGCAAGTTCGGCGTCAGTGGATACCCGACACTGAAAATCTTTAGGAATGGAGAGATGTCGGCGGACTACGCAGGCCCCAGACAAGCAGGTGCGCTCGTGGCAGGAGGAATCCTGTGAGAGTAGCAGCAACGTGAAGCTGACTTTGTGACTCGTGTATGTGTCTGCATTGTACCCTCTACAGATGGTATTGTGTCTTACATGAAGAAACAGGCAAGTCCGAGCCACAAAGGTGAGAGTGTTTACAGGCAGCAAACACACACACACACACACACCTCATGCACACACACGCACACACACACACATACACACACACACGCACACCACAACCCACCAACACTCCACTCCCACTACCTGCAACTTCAACAGAGCTAACGTCATTGGAGGAGGTAGAGAATTTCTTGTCAAAGGACGAGCATGCTGTCATGGGCTTCTTCTCTGAGTCTGGTTCAGCCCTTGAGAATGCCTTTGTGGCCACGGCTAGCTCATTGCGAGACGACTTCCGCTTTGGATTCACTCGCGAGGCCGAGGTGATAGAGAAGTACAGCCACAAGGAGTGAGTGCTGCGCACACTGACACATCACAATTGCATGTTTTATTACCCGTTCCTCCTACCCCTCTCCATCTGTCTCCTCCCCTCCCCTCTCTCCCCTCTCCTTTTCTCTCCCTCCCCTCCCCTTCACTCTCCTCCCCTCCCTTCCCCTCTCCTCACTCCGCCCTCCCCTCCCTCTCCTTCGCTACCCAGTGAGGTGGTCATCTACCAGCCCCCCCAGCTCCAGACCAAGCTAGCTGACTCAGAAGTCACATTCGAGGGAGAGGCCACTGTCAACGATCTCTCCACCTTTGTGAAGACAAACTTGTGAGTGGGAGGGAACACTTGGTTGCCGTGACAACCGTAGCCTGCCGATGTCACTAAAATGGCTGACTGGAACTTGGTGTATCTGAAGACGCTGAATTTTAATTTGATTGGTGAATGACACACCTGATGTGCTGTTGGTTTCTGATGGGAAATGGTTGTTCTTCAACTTGGTTTCTTCTTCATTTTGGTTTGTTCTTCAATTTGGTTGTTCTTTGATTTGGCTTAAACTATTGTCTTCCTCTGCCAACTAAGCTGGTCTGGGCACTGCAGAGCTTCCACAACCCCCAGGAGTCATGCACGCGTCGTACGTCTTGTGTCTTGTGTTGCTGACAGGAGATCCATGCGATGGGGGCAAAGCGGGCGGTGAGGCAATGTGCTGTGGACCATGTGGTGTGTGTGTGTGTGTGTGTCTGTGTGTTCTGCAGTATGGGGATTGTGGGTCACCGGACCATGGACAACCAGAAGTTCTTTGAGGCCAAGAGACCCATGGTAGTGGTTTACTTTGATGTGGACTATGTCAGAAATCTTAAAGGTGTGTGGGTGGGTGGGTGGATGGGTGGTTGTGCGCACACGCATGCACTGCCCCCTGTGTACCGTCATGTAGGAACCAACTATTACCGCAACCGAGTCATCAAGGTCGCCAAGGAGTTTGTAGGCAAGCTCACCTTTGCCATCTCATCCTGGAGTGAGTTTGGGCACGAGATCAATGAGTTTGGCTTTGAGAAGGGGGACAACCCCGTTGTCGGGATCCGAGACTCCAAGGGCATGAAGTACAAAATGACAGCCGAGTACAGGTAGGAGGTGGGGCAGGAGGTGGGGCAGGAGGTGGGGTAGGAGGTGGGGCAGGAGGTGGGCAGGAGGGAGTGGGGGGATGCGAGAAGGGTAAAGGGCAGCATTTCTGAGCCGACTGATAGAGACCCTTATGGACTGACCTGAGAGACCCTTCTGGACTGACCTGAGAGACCCTTCTGGACTGACCTAGGGCTTTCTGAAGCGACCTAGCTATTTCATGTCGATAGCTGCACCGTGCCCTTGCATGAACCGTTTGGAGCATGCAGAACGGGCTATGAGGTGTGGGCTGCTTGCTACAAGAGGCTAATCCTTTCAAAGGCTGAGTGGAGGTCCTAGTCCTCCCTCACTACTTGTCCACTCGTTGTAGACTCACTCATCCCTCTCCTGCCATCTTCCTCCTCCCTCTCCTCTCCCCTCCTCCCCTCCCCCTCTCCTCCCCTCCCCTCTCCTCCCTTCCCTCTTCTCCCCTACCCTTTCCACAGTCCGGCTGCCATGAGCCAGTTTGCCCAGGACTTCTTGGATGGGAAGGTGAAGGCCCACATCAAGTCTGAGCCGGTCCCCGAGGACAACGACGGGCCAGTCAAGGTGTGCAACAGGCACCCACGCTGCACCCTGTGACCTACTGCCGACCCTCTGCCCCCCCCCCCACACACACACACAATACAACTCAGTGTGTGCGTGTGCATAGGCTAGTGACTGCACGCAAGTCGTCACACCTCCCCCTCTACCCCCACTCCTCCCTTTCCCCTGTTTTCCCCCTCTCTCCTCCTATCTCCCCCTCTCTCCCCCTCTCTCCCTTTCTGCCTTCCCCTCACTTGCCGAAGGTTGTGGTTGGGGAGACCTTTGAGGAGATTGTGGGTGACCCGGAGAAGGAGGTCCTCATTGAGTTCTATGCCCCGTGGTGTGGGCACTGCAAGGCGCTGTCTCCCAAGTATGACGAACTGGGGGAGAAGCTGAAGGAGACCGAGAACCTTGTCATTGCCAAACTTGATGCCACTGCCAATGACTTCCCATCAGTCTATGAAGTGAGAGGGTGAGTGGGTGGAGTCCTGTCTTATCTCAGAACCACTTTGTCAGAGTTGGGACTGAGACAAGGAATGTTGCTTGGAACACTTTGGGAAGACTTGCAACCCCAACTCTTGGGACCAATGGGTGGCAGGCATATCAGGTCTACTGGTGTGGTTTCTCGTGTGACCCTGCATACTGGCTTGACTCAGTTCCACATTGTGCCTTTATCAGAGCTGAAAAGTGATTGTCTTAGCCAGAACACTGTCATGTGTGATGTCATTTCTTGTGCCAGCTGCTGGGATGTTGTCATTGACACCCTCCCTCCCCTCCCTCCCTCCCTCCCTCTCTCCCTACCTCTCTCCCTCCCTCTCCCTCCTCCCTCCCTCCCTCCCTGCCTCCCTCTCTCCCTCCCCTCCCTCTTCCCCTCCCTCTCCCTCTCTCCCTCCCTCCCTTCCTCTCTCTCTCCCTCCCTCTCCCTCCCTCCCTTCCTCTCTCTCTCCCTCCCTCTCCCTCCCTCCTCCCTCTCCCTCCCTCTTCCCCTCCCCCTCCCTCTCTCCCTCCCTCCCTCTCCCTCCCTCCTCCCTCCCTCCCTCTCCCTCCCTCCTCCCTCCCTCCCTCCCTCCCTCTCCCTCCTTCTCCCTTCATCCTCAGCTACCCAACCCTGTACTGGAAGCCGAGGGGAGAAGGTGCCGTTCCTGAAAAGTATGAGGTGAGAAGCTTGCCCAGTAATGTTTCATGTGGTGGAATACTGGCAGACGCAGTTAGCCTGTATCGCTGCGCTCACTTGTGCCCTCCCCGTCTGACACTCCGCCGGCCCCCCTATCCCCACAGGGTGGACGAGAGGTGAAGGATTTTATCAGCTTCATCAAGAACAAATCCACCCTTGATGTCAAGGTGGCCAAGATGGGGAAAGAGGATTTGTAGTTGAACCAAGTTGCGAGGTGCTGACTGTTAGGAGGCATTGGGACACAATCATAGATCAATCTCTATTCTCTGCTACTTAGCTCATTTGGCATTGTTATGCAATACCCCATTGTGTGACTACGCTATGACGTAGTTAAGCAAGTCGTCGGTAAGTGGCTCCCTCCATTGTGTGGATTATAGAGTACAGTATCGTCTACCAGCAGCTGTTTCCTACTAGCTATTTCGCTTCACTACATAAGGCCCAAGGAATGTGTGATTTGTATTGGCTCTGTACAGTATAGTGGGGTCCTACGAGTCGGTACAGTGAGTGATGCAGTAAGGTGACAGGTGTCACCTAACAAGTTTACAGATGGCTGCAGAAGATATAAGTATCGTGTGTTTGCAGTGTATTGGATTTCAGACACCCATATATTATACGTACATACAAGGAACTGTTTCACACAATATGCTTCAGGACGGCAGGCACACATTATGCTTCTGGACGGCGGGCACACAATATGCTTCACACATTCCTCCAATCAATATCATTTTAACGTTCTTATGATGTTGATTGATTGATTGATTGATTGCAATTTCTGAGGGTAAGCAGTTTCCAAGACTGTTATTGAGCAGCAGGTGGTCACCTAAAGGCATTCACTGTGTGAATACCTTTTGTCACCTGCAAGACTTGGGCATGACGAACACTCAAATGGTCTCGCCGGCCCATCGTTCACAGTGAATCGTGCCTCAGTTGTCTGCTCATTGTGTCACCAAAGGCATGACATCCTGAAGGCCGGTGTATGTCGCAGGCATGTGGGAACTTACATATGTGAGTGAAAGTCGTTGTTGGACGACAAAGATAAGCGTTGTTAGAGTGGTTGAGATGACATAACCTCCCCTACGAGCCACGAACAAGGTCTATTGTTAGCCAGAACACTTCCTATTATATAGTTTTCGATATTTCCTACCTGGCAGCAGCTGGTGACACCTGTCCAGCACATTGATCAGTGACCTTGCAGGAACATCTGTCCCTGGTACTGTGGTTGTTCACATTGTTGCAATCACTTCCCAAATCAGTTTACTGTTGGCAGTTGTAAGAAACGTAGACACACAACAGAATAGTTCTCTACTAGTCTGTATCCAAGGTAACGAGCAATGAAGGCGTATTGTACAGACCACGCTCTGCACCTGTGTAGGCAGCAGCGGGTCTGGCGGTGCCACCTTGTCCGCAGTGGGTACAGTACACCCGAGCACCAGCAACAGCGGCACCGGCCTGCTTGTGTAGACCTACACACCATTCTATAGTCACACATACATATTTAACATACAGCAGGCTACATGCACCTGGGTGAGTGGGAAGACTCCCCCACACAAGCCCCCATTGCCGATAAGGAGTGTATTCATGATCCAGCCCACCACCGATGCAGCACATGCACACACAGTAATCTGCATGCACTGCAAACTCCGTGCAGCTCTGGCCATCATCCAGGCTGCATGTGGTTGTCTCAGTGTACAGTATACTTGGGAATGCGCAGCTGAAACCGAAGAAACAGAACACTGCATGATCTATAGCTGATGGCTTAATTCACGCTCAAGTGGCCCCCAGGTTGCAGAGTGTACCTATGACATCATGCAGTGTAGCAGTTTCATGTGAGTCCCCAACGTCACATTGGTGGCTTGCAAACATCCAGTGAGCGTATACTCAAGTTCCATAGGGGAACTGGTGGTGTCACCATGCCATGCAAGCAATGCCAGAGAGCCCGTGTGAGTCTGTCTTCCCAGCACTGCACTCACATTTTCGATTGCAGCGAGCAACTAGTGGGTGGGACAAGAATTCAGTTTCAACTTGAGACTGTGTGCAAACCAATCCCTCCACTGAAGCCCGACCTTGCGACCGGTGCAAAGTGGTTTCAGCTCAACGAGACCAGGGAGAGGCAGGCAAGACATCTCATCATGTAGGCATGTGTAACCATTTGGGGTATGTGTTATGCATACACCCTCGGCAGTGTACACACACGATACACAGTACACACATTCAGGCCACTCTGCCCATGTAAACAAACACCAACACACAGCTGCAAAGTGGTTCTGTTGCCATTACAATGGATCAAGTATGGGGGAATATATGCAAACACAGGGAAGTGTCTAACCAGTAGCACACATTGTCTGGTGGCACTGTTATGTCTGCAGCTTCATCTGCAAGGCACCTGACATGCTTCTGTTGGCATTTGGTACATTTGATGCATTCTGTTTCGGACTTCTTCCCAGATTGTGGTCTCTAGGTCAATCAGTGGAACGTCACCATTAATGAGGACTGCATTGAAGGAGCAAAGGCATTCAGCATACTCCACACATATGTACGTATGTGTGTGTGTGGACACGTACAACCAGACATATGCACATGTGCAAGCACACTTACACACACGCACATAAGCACACATAAGCACATGCACACACACACATAGAGAGACACACGTGCAAATACACCTGCACATATGCATGCAAGCACACTTACATGCACGCACATAAGCACACATAAGCACATGCACACACACAAAAAGACACACATGCAAACACACCCGCACATATGCACACGTGCACACACACAAAAAGACACACATGCAAACACACCCGCACATATGCACACATGTGTGCGCACACACACACACGCACACACACACAAATAGAGAGGAAGAGCCGGCATACCAGGCCAGGGGGGAGGTCATGCGCTTGCACATGCATTGTTTGACAGTTGGGTAGCAAGCCCACCCTCCGTACATCTACAGGTCTACCACCTCTCGAGTGTGCACAACAGAGCCTCCACTAATGCTAACCAAGGCTGACATCATGACTTCCTGCTTGCCTGTTTCCTACCAGCTCTTGTCGATCTCTTTCAAATGACGGCAAGGCATACTTCTCCAGATAGCCTGGCACATCTAATGTGTCATTGTACTGTCTCAGCCTATGGGAAAACAGATTGAACTACATATTCACAGAATTCACAGTCAAATGGTTACTGCAACACAATGTGAACAGGAAACGAAGCGCCATATAAGGGCATTGTGATTAAATCCATAAAAGGCATGGAATTGCAAGGATTTCAGATAGCAGACAATATTATGATAACAGAAGTTAGGGGCTTCTCTGTCACATGTTCAAAGGTGGCATGGGGGAATGTGATTGGTTGGATTATTGATTACTCCACCTCAAAGGGGTAGCATTAGAAGTGACACTAATTAAAGGGGAAATTTAATAATTCAGAACGAAAATGAAATCTCTTTCACCTGAATGGAAGGGATGGAACAGATCAGTGCAAGTCATGCCTCCTAGTAGCCATAGTGGATGCCCATTTTAAGTGCATACTACATATTATATTATATGAAAGTGATTGCTTGAACGATTTGGCATCTTTTTCTGACTAGTCGTACCTTCGCCTTGCCGCACACAGCTCCGGAGTGGTGTCAATGTATACCTTTACATTCATCATGCTCATCAGACACCTGCAGAGATTGAGGGGGAGGATCCCACATGTGTGTGCACACAACACACCACCCTCGCTGTTGATACAGATACACACACACACATACAGCCATTCACAGATGAAGGCAGCTGCTGTACAGTCACCTAAATGTTTGAATTTAAGTGAAAACCTAGGGCTAGTGCGTACCAAAGGATTGACTCATTTACCTAACCACTCAGAGCTCTACAAATGTGTGTTGTGTGTGCTCTACAGACCTTGCAGCCCTG
>OX465053.1:130549-295549 GCA_949841015.1 Aplysina aerophoba | reverse complement strand
GTGCAAAGAGTAGGTTAAGGATGGCAGATAGTTGTCTATTGTCAGTGATCTATGACGTAGTTTGGGGCATTAGGCACCTTCCAAATCGTGACGGTTGGGGGAAGCGCTGACCACTTCCTTCATGTAACCGGAATATTTCCTGGTGACGTAATCTGTGGTTATAAAAGAATTTCAGCTGTAGCTCCGAAGGATTTGCAGATTGCAGTGACGCGTTGTGGTAGGAATAGCCAGCGCGCGACACCAATGGCTCTAGTAGTGGAACAGATGTTTTCCGAGAGGTTTCCAATGCCAGAGTCCTCGCTGATGACCCAGGCGGCCCCCACGGCTTACTCGAGCACTGAATCGGACGACGGGTACGAGACTCCACCGGAGGAACCGCGTGATTCAGCTCCGGCTAGTGCGGACGGACAAGCTTTGATGCAGACTATCGTGAAACAGCTGGAGTACTACTTCAGCGACGAGAACCTGCAGAGGGACGCCTTCATGACGAAGCACATCGCTAGGAACAAGGAGGGCTACGTGAGCTTGAAGCTCATTGCGTCTCTTAGAAAAGTAAAGGCGGTCTGCAAAGACCTGGCCACCATAAAGGAGGGAGCAATGCTCTCCAAGACTCTTTCCCTGAACAGCGACGGGACAAAAATCAGACGTTTGGTCGCTCCCCCAAAGATTGATTACTCCGTGGCGACGCGTTCTGTGCTGCTCACCGATTTGCTGGAAACTGTTACAGCCGAAGGTCTAAAAGACTCCTTGGACGCTTACGGCGAGGTGGTGAAGGTCAGGGTGTTTCAGCCAAAAAAAGCTATTCCTTTGGACATCAAGGTCCACGCAAAAGCTCACAAAGAGATTGGCAAGGAACTGTTTGCTGTGGCAGAGTTCAAGACAGTCACAGTTGCAGAGAATGTGTGCCAGAATGCCAGCAAAATGCAAAATGATTTCAAGGTGAAGAGGCTTGGAGTCAACACAGCTGGTCGAGAAGCTTCAAGGGATGTGCACAGGACTGAAAGGGCTGATACTGCAGTAGTTCAGGTCACGTTTTCCCAGGAGCACAGTAGCTCATCGGAAACTGAGGCGCATGGCTCTGCACCATCTTACCAACCCCCACGTGCCACCAGTCGCAAGAACCAGGTGAGACGGCGTCCACAGCAGGGTCGTTTTACAGGCCACTTCCTCTACACAGACCCCCACTCCAGGGATTCAGACTCTGGTTGTTCACAGCTAGGAAATAGCCCCAGCCCCAGTCCCGAGCCAGTGCGGCGTTTCAGACTGTTTCACTCTGATGGTGGTGCCCCTACAGTGTCGGTTGTTCGTCAACCCAAAGGTCCAGATGGCACAAGGGGATTTCATGCCATGATGTAATGGCGATTACACAAAATTCCCTTTCCCAATATGGAAGTGTGTTTGGAATATAAATTAGCAGCCTGATAGCATCATGTGGACTGTGCATCATATTGGCTATATAAGTACTTTTTGATTAATTAAACCTTTGATGATGTTAGTTATCATTCCTGCTGTATTCAATCAGCCTTGTATTTCGCTCTTGTCTTCATTGAATTTTAATTGTTACATTGAATAATTATGAAACAAAGCAATGAGGCAGCTATTGTGATGGATTACGTCTTTGAGTCGTGATATGTTACGAGAAGCAACCGCTTCCACCAATGTAGGCGAGTGAGTTATGACAGCTTACATACACAGACAGCTGCAAACCTCCATATACAGCCATAGCTGTATAGTATATAGTCATCTAGATCTCGTGTCCGTTCATACATGGTGGCAGCATGCGTGGGGAGAGAGACTGGAATGGCTAACATTTGGAGAGTTGAGTCGTGTGTGAGTGGTTAGAGAAACAACTTGCACTGTACTTGTGTGGTGGAGGTTGCGCCATATTAACCATACCGTAGACTATCTATGAGCATATATACTTTCTGCAGTACTGCCGCTGATGCGATTGTTAATTAACGATTGTTAACGCGCCTAGCTGTCCTACAACAAAATGGACGATGTCACAGCTACGCTGATTGGTAGTGCTTAGATCGTAATATGTGGTGTACTGAGTCGAAGATTGGGCGACTCTTCATCTGATTTTTCTCCCTATTTCCGTATAGTGCACTCCGCAAGAGGCCTGGTGAGCAAGCGACACGCTGTGTGCCAGGCGTCGGTCATCTTTGGCCTCGGCAAGGTGCGCTTTGCCACGGAAGTGGTGCAAAGCAATGACCCCAAGTGGCGGCAGGAGGCTACCTTGTGAGTCAACCCTGTCGCTCGCTGACTAGACATTGTGATGCTGCACAGTCTCTGCTATACGTTGCAGATATCACGACATGCATATGGGGACTCTTTATTATAGCAAATATGGAGTTATCAATGGATACAAAGTCAGCCTCGGGCACAGGGTACAGTTTGGGACATGAAACTGCCCAGGAATACCTGGCAAGGCATAATATGAGAGAGGATGATGAGAATATAAAGTTTATAGTAGCATAATATTAGTGTTAGGTGGACATGTAGACATGCATGAGAAACAAACATGCAGGCAGAGTGATAGAGGTAAGGTGTAGAGATCAATGTTAGAGTGTCAAGCTAAAGTTGCCAAGTTGGCGATCGGTGGGCTCTGAAGATTGTGTAGGAAGATGCAATCACTGATCGTGATAGACGGTCCCGTAGTTCACATCTGTCACTTTAGCTGCAATCGGGGGAGGGGGCAAGTGTTACAGGGTATAAAACACATCGTTTGTGTGATGGCCCAGGCAGCCGATCTCCATGGTGATCAATTCGGCTCTGATGTTTCGGCTGACCACATCTGATAGGACTAACTGATAGTTGTCCTTGGTAGTCTTGAGTCGTTTGGCACTGGCAAGGCTGTCCTCACTGTTCCAGGGAGCAACTAGTTCCACAATGCTGATGCAGCCAGCTAAGACGATGACAATGTCAGGCCGGGCAGAGGTGGGTAGTATTTCTAGAGGGATGGTGCTGGGCGGGTTGTCAGTGGCTCTGAAGCTTTGCAGGTCGCAGTAGACAGATCCATCTGCTCTGTGGTGCTTCATGAACTCTGCAATGATCAGCAGGGGACGGCCGTGTCTCCAGGTGTATTGTCCTTGGTTCAGTGCTGTTTTGCAGCAACTGAGGACGTGTTTGGTCGTGCAGGCTGCTTGCTGGCATAGTGGACACTAGGGGGACACTTTCATGTTCCATCCGGCCAGGCTTGTGAGGGTTGGCAGGCAATCGATATATGGTCTAGCCAGGAAGGAGAGCTGGCCTGCAGGTAGACCAGACATCAGACGTCTGTTCCAGAGGGATTACTTCCAGGAGTTTGTTCTGCACCGTGAGTTGGCTGACTTGGTGGCCCCACTGTAGTGAATGGTCAGCTAGTAGGGCTCCCCACCCCCCCTTGGCTTTCCTGCAACAGCTTTCACAGCTGTTGATGCCATTCGATGACGTAGTGCCCTGGCCTTTTGTATGGCCTGAACACTGGCTGTGAAGAGCACGGGCAAGCATGCAAAAATTGGTTGAATGCCTTGAACCAAGGGGTCAGAGGATGACTCTACAGTTTGCACCAGAGTGAGCAGGGCCAATTTGGGGAATAAAGCATAGATCAGGGACAGTGAACTTCCCAAAGAAGCAGTATGAGAGGCATTTGGGGGGGTTTCAGTACGAGGTCGAGGGATGCACTGTGCTCCGGGATGGTATCCAATGTGCATGGGCTGATGGTCAGTTTGTTGGCTGAGATTGCAGACAAATTGTCTGCAAAGCCCTTCGCACAGTGAGGCCTGCCAGGAACTGACTTGGGTTCTTTCATTTTCTTTCGAAACTGAGGGAAGGCAGCATGTGGAGGTGACTTTGAAGGGGAAAGGTACGCTGCGGTGTTGACTCTTGCACGCTCCCACTTGTGGAGGTGAAGGTCCAGCGTCTCAGTTGATTGGTTTGGGTAGATGACGGTGGAGACACCATCTACCACGTGGCTTGACACCTTGCATTTGTACCATCCTGTCGTCTCTGAGGAGGGAGGGTTCATCATCCCATAGCAGATAGATGGTGGCATCGATGGGTAGAAGTGGCTCAGAGTCTGGTACAGGGATGCATGGTACGTACGTAGCCTTTGGAGGGATGTTGGGCGGCTAGTTTCATCAAGGGTCAAAGCAAAGTGGGAAGATGATTGGCGATAGCGTATCACCCTGGAACACCCCGCGTTGAACTGTGCATGAGTCAGTGTACAAGTCAGGAGTTGATACGAAGGCCTGCAGCTTAGAGTACAGGTCTGGATGTATCCAACGACCAAAGCCGGTAGTTGGGCATGGACCAGCACGTCGTGGATGAGCTGGTGGCTGACAGGTCCAAAGGCGTTAGCATGGTCTAGGAAGGTGATGTACAGTGGTTGGTGCATATTCCTTGCATTTTTGATGATGGCAGTCATGGCGGCGATGCAACGGTTGGCTCTGAATTCTTCTCTTCTGCAAGTAGGTTCCTCTGTGCAGTCGCCTGGGTTTGTTGTCTGATGACACTGTTGTGTACTCATACGGAGTTCAAGAAGAATATCAAGGGGTCACGGTGGAAGTTCTTCCTTGCTGAGTTTTTGGCCACTCTTAACTTTTGCACCGTATCTTGGTTCGTTCTGTGCTCTTGCTCATTTGTGTTCGTATGTTTTCAGTAGTTTCGTCTTCAGTGCACCATATTTGAAGAGGTGTGGAACCAGTGTCTTAACAAAGGCTTCCTCAGCTTGGTCGGTGGACAGTCACTGTTGGTTCATGTCTTCATAGGGCGGCTTGATATCGTTCCAAAATGTCTTCATTAATCTTCTCCCAACAGATGTAAGGTTTGGCGTCAGTTACGGTCAGCTGAGGATTGAGTTCGGCTATTGGCGGCTTCTGATCATGTGAGGGGTCTCTGTCTGCCATTTTATTAATATATATTTCACTGCATCCTCAAGCGGAGAGTTCACGATTAGTAAAGTTGGATGTACGTACCTGGAGCGAAGTCACTTGCTAACCGACTGAAATCTGTTGGACGGCGACAATAACCAGAGATATTCTATACATCCATGTATGGAATTCTGGACAGGGTAACTACTTCCTGCCACTTCTCAAAGGCAGTCCCCACTCGGACAAGATGTCATCATTATGTCATCCATTCAAATGGCAACAGTCCATAATCCCTGCACGGGTATGCGTTGTTGGTTACAGCTAAATACAAAAAACGCATACTCAATGTGCTTACGTATACCAGAGAATGTGGTGGTACTCTGTGTCAACGGCATGCGACTCTTGACATGCATGTTCTCATGATATTGTGGCATCAGTTGCTGAGCCTCTATCATTTGAATCTGCTTGCAGTCAAATTTATTCAAGCAAACTTGATTCAGCTACATGTACAGGTGGCAGAAGAGGTAGAGGCCATTTTCTCTTCTGTCCCAGCATAGATACACTCTAGCCCAGTAAGGTGTTCTTGCCTAGCTAGACTGCCACTTCCCTGCCAATTTCTAAATGGCACGATGTGGTTGAGAATGTTTGCATGCTGTGATGAAATAGAAATGGAGGGAAGGTAGTGATCTGGCTGCCTGACACTAAAGAGTAGTAAGGCTGTTGAGATGCTCTTGTGTACACTTTGTTTATTGCAGTGATGTGACAAAGTCGCAGAAGGAATGGTTCAAATTCAAAGTGAAGGACAAAGAACACACTATTGGTGTTGTCAAGGTGGCCGTTGCCGCACTCACGACCATCTCACAGATGGCGTGGTTCCCTTTAGAGCCGCACAAGAGGAGCTCTGAGGCGCACGGTGAACTCCAAGTGGAGTACTGGCTGAGTACTCCGTTTACAGCTGAGGTTGATAAAGCATCTGGGAGTGCTTCGGTTGCCGAGGACTTCACAGAAAGAGGAAGTCTGGGAGCTGGTCGTAAGGAGTACTTCAGGAGATCAGTGCCAAGTCCTCATCAGCAGAAGAGATCTAAGGAAGACGACTTTCTTCACATACTGAAGAGGAAAGCACAGCACAGCTCTGACTCAGAGCTGCATGTAACTCCCAGTCAACCAAGCATGCAGAAAGGAAGTGCCACACCCGATTTCAGGTTTAGCTCGTCCAGGGAGCAGCATTCGCCATCTCACAACCCACAGAGCTCGATCTTTCGCTTTAGCTGGCGGACACAGTCACCTCCGTCAGGGTCATTGGTGGGTAGCCAACCCAGTCTTCCTGAGGAAGGGAGCAGGGTTCAGAACAATGTTCCTGAAGTTACAGGGATCTCCCCACGAGAGGCTTTCCTGAAAGGAGGTCAACGAATCACTCTGCGAGGAAGTAACTTAGGTACCGGTCTTGAAGATGTGGTTAAGGTCATGGTGGTTGACATGGACTGTACAGGGTCTGTGGAGTATGTGTCGGCAGGTGAGGGAGAGAGAATTGTGCATCTCAATGCCCATGTGTTTATTTTGTTAGCCAGTGGAGATATTTCTGCAATGGACAAAGGGAGGGGCTTTAAGCGTAATGCACATGATACAAAGTTCTTTGACAACAAGATGTCTTGAGAAAGGGTAGTCCTCGAATACCAGCTTCAAAACAGGGTTGAAAAGATGTCTTGACCCTGATAGGGCCTTCTTCAGTTGTTAGTACAAAACAGACCAGATCATGAACTTTGTAATACGTGGATTACACTTAACTCCTCCCCTTGTCCATTTTAGGTGTCATAAGGAATCAGTCTTTCATCATTTTTCTGCAAATTTACATGGCAAGGCTGTCTACCATAGGCTAGCATTTGCAGCCCCTCCTGTCAAACTAGTACCGCCCCTCCTGTCAAACTAGTACCGCCCCTCCTGTCAAACTAGTACCGCCCCTCCTGTCAAACTAGTACCGCCCCTCCTGTCAAACTAGTACCGCCCCTCCTGTCAAACTAGTACCGCCCCTCCTGTCAAACTAGTACCGCCCCTCCTGTCAAACTAGTACCGCCCCTCCTGTCAAACTAGTACCGCCCCTCCTGTCAAACTAGTACCACCCCTCCTGTCAAACTAGTACCACCCCTCCTGTCAAACTAGTATGTCACAAGCAGCACAACAGAACATGTGGCAGAGCGCAGTGCAGTGGGAACACCTACAACGTAGGCCCTGCGCCTGCCGTGTTGGGTGCACCGTTGCTTGAGACCTTATCCAGTGCACTGCTGGTATGTTCTTGGTGGAACACCTTCAAGGGACAGGACCACCTCTCTAATGAGGACATCACCTACGTAAGTACCCATGGGTTTAAACTGGTCTCCTCTCTAATCAGGACATCACCTGCCCTTGGGTTTAAACGGTTTAAACTGGTTATCTCTCTAATGAGGGCATCACCTGCCCTTGGGTTCTACTGGTCACCTCTCTAATGAGGGCATCACCTGCCCTTGGGTTCTGCTGGTTACCTCTCTAATGAAGGCATCACCTTCCCTTGGGTCTACTGGTCACCTCTCTAATGAGGGCATCACCTGCCCTTGGGTTCTGCTGGTTACCTCTCTAATGAAGGCATCACCTTCCCTTGGGTCTACTGGTCACCTCTCTAATGAGGGCAACACCTGCCCTTGGGTCTACTGGTCACCTCTCTAATGAGGGCATCACCTGCCCTTGGGTTCTACTGGTCACCTCTCCAATGAGGGCATCACCTGCCCTTGGGTCTACTGGTCACCAACATAGGAGCGCGACTGTGTGTGCTTTGGCATGTGGCTGCCTCGTACACTGTCTAGAATGGAAAGTTATACTTCGCATGTGATTCCATGCCTGTAGAAGGTGACATCTCTATGTGCTGGACAACCGAGCGTCTAGTCCGTATTGGCTGTGTATGAAGGTTTACTATGATATGAGAAGCCATTGGGTGTGAGCATTTTACTAAGTTCCTTGTGTTACTGTGTGTGTGTGTGCATGCGTGCTTGTGTGCATGTGTACGAAAGAGAACATTCACGTTTCCATTCAATGTCCTTCTCAGACAAGCTTATTGTCACCACACAAGCTAGAAGCTCACCAGCAAGAGGTTGTGTGGTTGTGCAGACAGCAAGCGGCGGTCAGGGGCAGTCTACAGTGGAGTTCAGCTTTGTGGATCCAGACATGAGGAACATCAACAACCCCCCCGAGGTGTCTGGGGTGTCACCATGCGAGGCCTCCCTCAGTGGTGGGCAAAGGATCACGTTGCGAGGCAGCAACTTGGGGCAGTCGGTTGACGACGTGCACAGGGTCGTGCTGGTGGACGTGGACTGCACTGAAAGTGTCGAGTATATTTCACCAGGTGGGTGTGGGTGTATCTGTCCATCAGGTATAGTGTTTAATAAGGTGTGGTGCTGAATGTCAGTGGAACAATGTACCTGTAGCCTCTTCTGTTCTCCAGATAAGCTTATTGTCACAGCACCAGCAAGAAATGCGCCTGCAACTGGGCCTGTTGCTGTAGAGACACTAAGTGGAGGCCAGGGCAAATCTTCTGTGGAGTTCAGTTATGTGGAGCCGAGCGTGGAGCATGCGGAGAGGCGGACAACAGACGGCGCTTTCGGGTTGGGTCAGCTCCTGCCGTGGAAGCAGAAGCCAATGGGTAAGGTTACCTGCTGTCCGTGGTATAAATGGCTTAATTTGCCACTGCCTTCTATCCCGTGGTTCCGTGGTGTAACGGTTAGCACTTCGGACTCTGAATCCGACAATCCGAGTTCAAATCTCGGCGGGACCTTTTTTTTCTCAATTGTCATAGTCGTGAAATCGATCATTTTCTTACCATTTTAGATGACCCAGATGTTCAACAGGAGTTGAAACAGTTGAACATTCAACTAAGAGGCAAGTTGCATTAGACTGTAGTTGTATTTCCCACCCAATTCTCTTTAACCTTGTTTTGTAGAACTATGTGGATACTAGTGTGTGTTGTCCTCCCTACGGTGTAGAAGTGAAGAGTGAGAATGCACTCTTGAAAGCCAGTAATGCACTCCTGAGGGAGCACGTGGACCGGCTGGTTGTGTTGCTGATGGAGCATCACCCAGAGCTACTTCACCACAGCCTCCTGCACCCCAGAGAGGGCTGTGATGCAGTAAGCTGTGATGGGATGGAGAGCGAACCATGACAGCCCACACCATGGAACCCCCAGTCTACACAGTACAAGACTGTTCATATAAGCAATTTATTCCCAGCTGCCAAAGGCATCATAATTATTCATTAAATTTCACTTCATTGAATTTAATTATTATTCAAAGCCAACGGTGAGAGGAAGAAAACAAAGAAAAGCACATAGCACAGTTCAGTTAGTCTCCTCCTGTCATGGCAGCTCGCATCTTCTCCCTCTTTAACTTCTTCTTGGAAACCTTTTTCTTCTTTTCTTCTTCTGCCTTTGGGACTGCCTCATCCCTCTCAGTCAGAATCATCTCAATGTGGCACGGTGTTGTCATGTACGCTGCAGTCACACACACACACACACACACACACACACACACACACACACACACACACACACACACACACACACACACACACACACACACACACACACACACACAAGTGAGTATACAACAGCTCTGCAAGACTGAATGCAGCCACACTATTCCTTCAGCTACCGACAGGCTCCTTGACTGCCCACGCCACACTGCGAGTACCAGTCTGTGCCCTCCCCACATTCCACTAAATAATGCACAAACTCTGATACTAAGTGAAACGTCCCCAGGTTGCAACCCAGATATCATAAATGCCACAAGTTAGACTCTCCTATACTACGCAGTGGACACCATTGGTACTTTGTTAGGCACTACTTACGATTAATTCTGCCATGTGCTCGGTACGTCCTCCTCCTCGTCCTCGGTGCCCGGTTCACCATGATGTGCTCCACAACCAGCGCATCGGTATTGAGGTTCTGTGCATGCACACACACACACAACACAGTTTACCCAACACACACACACACACACACACACAACACAGTTTACCCAACACACACACACACACACACACACACACACACACACACACACACACACACACACACACACACACACACACACACACACACACACACACACACACACACACACACACACACAAGCACACTCCACCTACAAGTGCCTTGTCTGACAAGAAATCTAAGCAACTGCATTCATAGTAGAGAAGCACTGCCGCATTCAGTGACCATACCACACACATACCATACCAGTGCATCTGTATTGAGGTTCTGTGAAGCAATTTGTGCCATCAGGGCATTTGTACCAACCATTTTTTTTGCTTCAGATTGTACCATCTTTATAATCAATTGTCAAACCTACCCTTCCTCGTTGAACAACACAGAGTGCTAGACAGAAATGTAAGCAATTGCATTCAGAGTGGGGAACCACTAGCTCATCCAATGACCACAGCACATGCAGCAGGCAGTGCTGGTATTGTGGAGCAGGCAGGCGTGTATGTACGTGTGTACCTTGACGTCTGCATTGCTCTCTGCATTCTTTAACAGCTGCAGGAGAATGTCAGCACTCTTGCTCGGCCAGCGGCCCTGGGAACCTGCAGCATGGTGGTTCTTAGCCTGCAGGAGGAGGAGGCAACACACAGCGGTACACCCCCCCAGAGCTCAACTGTTCATTGGTACATGCAGTCATTTTACTGTGTTTCTACACACCCCACCAGTGGCAATGGGTGTTAATGATGACTTGCGTAGTTTGAGGCACACATGCACAAACACACACGTGTACTTACCTGTGCTTTTCGCCCAACCCCTCCATGGTACTTGCGAAAGGGAACAATCTGCTTCTTGGCCTTGACGTCCTTGAGGTATCGAGTAGCCTTGCGAAGGTGCATCCCCCTAATGGCCTTGGCGGTCTCGTAGGTGTTCTGAGAGAGCCATAGTCAAGTGTAACTGAAAACGAACCCCTCCCTTCTCAATTTAACCTTCACGTGAAATGGATCCCACAAAGGCAATCCCTTAGAGTAGATGGCAGTACCTGCTTACAGTACGCCATGTTCAAGAGTGAGTAATGCTTACTCTCATGTACTCACACACTTGGTCTGGCTATGCTGGACCACATCATAAAGAGCAGAGCACTATACTCTATTCTACTGGGATCCCTCACCATGGCCACACCACTTGCACGATTCATGCACCGCATAATTCGACACGACAGCGCGGTAAACTGACTGACCTTAAAGTGTACCCTGAGGTGGAACCCCCTCGCCTTGCATGCTAAATGGGCAAAAGAGGAGACACCAGTGTATGTGGGGTGCTTGGGCGGTTAGCATACACAGTGTACCGTCGGGTTACCTTTCGCCGGGTTCTCAGGATCCTTAGCGTACCTAACCATCTCTAACCTGCAAAGGCACAAACGAATACGTGTGATATTAACAATTAAGTACAGGGTAGGCTCTTCTTTCACGTCACATTGCTACTTAAAGGCGATTCTTGGAACACATGGGTCTCCGTCGTACCTTGAGCACGGACAACGGAAACGAAGATGGCATTCACGCAAAACATTCGTTAGTAACGCGTCAACAAACTCACGCCTGTGGATAGTCTATGGTAGATTGATGATCGGAATTTGAAGCACTACCGACTCTGGCCCACTAAAATACAGGTATGGCGTGGCTCTGAGTGTGTTCATGCGGTATAACTGTACGGACTCGTTTAAAGCTTCTCTACCTTAAAGTTTCGGCTAGAAAGGGCAGCTGGACTTGGTGGTGTACTGAAACGCCCCTCCTTCCTCCGTGTTCGTCTGTTGACGACATTCGCGGCGCATTTGTGTGTTGATATGATGAGTGTACCGTTCATATTTCATAGTCTGTGTGCGGGATAAGGGATGAGGTGTGCGGGGGATTCTTCATATTATATTTTACATAAGCATCACAGCACGGTTACCACACTGTCATGTATTTATTCCTATTGTCACGGTTGTGATGTATTGTTATTTTCTGGTGTTTACATGGTGTATAATACCGTGTATTGTGATGTCCTCTTGTGTGTGTGCTGCAGATAAAAAGACGGTGTTACCATGGCAATGCGTAGGCGTGTCGGTGGGGGCAGCAGTCAGTCTGCTGCTGTTAACACAGCTGTTGCCCCGAGCAACAGTGAAGGGGGTGCCGTTGCCACGGACCCTGACGACTTGAAGCGTGACCTTCACAAATATGAAGACGACATGGGAGACAGCAAAGGGCCCAGACTGACCTTGATGGAGGAAGTGCTTCTTTTGGGCCTCAAAGATAGGGAGGTACGGTAGTATGGCTGCTCTGGGGTGGACATGCACACACATACAGACACAGTCACAAGTATGCAAGCACAATTACACACATGCACAAAACTATCCCCTTCTTCCCTTGCCTTTCTCTCCATCTCCCTCTCCTCCCCATCTCACCTCCCCTCTTCTCCCCCTCTCTCATCCCCTCTCCTTACCTCCCTCTTTCTTCTCCCCTCTGCTAACCTCCCATCCCCTCCCCTCTCTCCTCTCCTCCCCCCCCTCCCCTCCCCTCCCCTCCCCTCCCTTCTCTTGTCCACAGGGGTACACATCTTTCTGGAATGACTGTATCTCCTCTGGTCTGAGGGGCTGCATGCTAGTGGAGCTGTCCCTGAGAAAGAGGATAGAACTGGAGAAGTCAGGTGCCCGCAAGAGGAGCCTTCTCATTCGGAAGGTGCTCTGCAAGGACCCCACCCCCACGGGTGATGTCATCCTGGATGAGGCTCTGAAGCATATCAAGGAAACCAACCCACCGCTAACAGCACAGAGCTGGGTCGAGCTTCTGAGTGGTATGTTTGCGTGTGGTGTGAACACACAACAAAACTAAGTATGTCATCACACACACACACATTCATACACACACATTCATACACACACACACACACACACACACACACACACACACACACACACACACACACACACACACACACACACACACACACACACACACACACACACACACACACACACACACACACACACACACACACACACACACACACACACACACACACACACACACATTCAGACACACACACACACACACATGCACGCATACACGCACACCTTAAATAGCAGCCCAGGACAGTGCTTCAATCGTCTCCTCTGGCCACACCTCTCCCCCTTCACTCCCCCCCCCCATAGGTGAAACATGGAACCCCCTCAACCTTGGCTACCAGATCAGAAATGTGCGGGAGCGTCTAGCAAAGAATCTTGTTGAAAAGGGGGTGCTGACAACAGAGAAGCAAAACTTCTTTCTCTTTGACATGACTACACACCCCCTCACTGACAGCACTGCCAAGCAACGGCTGATGAAGAAAGTGCAGGAGTCTGTCCTCACAAAATGGGTCAACGAGAGCAACAAAATGGACAAGCGGGCACTGTCACTGATTGTTCTTGCTCATGCATCAGACGTCCTTGAGAACGCCTTTGCCTCTCTCTCGGATGATGACTATGACCTCGGAATGAAGCACGTTAGGGAACTGCTTGACAGCGAGCCGGATGTCGAGGCACAGAAGACCGGTGCAGATGAAATGATATGGGCCATGGCTGCTATATTTCTGAAATAAACACTTCAACTGTAACACACACACGCACGAACGCACACGCGCAATGCCATGTGCATTTTCCAATGATGCAGATGTGACCTTAGTAAATTATGCTAATCTTATTCTCATGTCATCCGTCCTCAGAACTATATTTAACATCACAAAATGTGATTCATGTTGATAGTGCATGGAGGGAGTGTCCTGCATGCACCTTTACTGCAAGTGTGATTGAAACACAAGCAAATGCATGTACATTATGTGGCAGATTGCATTCCACTCCACTGTATTTTAAGCGGACATTAATTGTTAAGCGGTGATGAGGTGTCTTCGCCAATAACAAAGGCTGAGTGTGGTCGCTTGACTCGTTGCAACATGACAGGTGCAAGGTCCTTGTCGCAGCTCCACACACTGCAGTATCCAGGCAATGGAGGGGTGGGGGCTGCAGGTAGGGGAGGGGGGAGGGGTTGGTGATGTAAGGTGCATCTTTCCTTGAGTTTTGGTTAGTGTTTGTGCAAATTATTGCAGAGGTGCGTGGAGTAGAGTCAACCAGAATCGTCAGCACATTTCAAGCAAATCCTGCATGAAAACACTCAAGGGAAGGAATCACATTCATCACATGTCTGTGCATGGATGGTGATACAAGTAGTGTGTGTGTGTGTGTGTGTGTGTGTGTGTGTGTGTGTGTGTGTGTGTGTGTGTGTGTGTGTGTGTGTGTGTGTGTGTGTGTGTGTGTGTGTGTGTGTGTGTGTGTGTGTGTGTGTGTGTGTGTGTGTGTGTGTGTGTGTGTGTGTGTGTGTGTGTGTGTGTGTGTGTGTGTGTGTGTGTGTGTGTGTGTGTGTGTGTGTGTGTGTGTGTGTGTGTACTGTGCTTCAACTGATTGGTCTCACTCCTCCACTCATTCCTTGGCTGCTGCAACTCCTCATCCTCCCTGTGTAGCAGCTGTTGCTGTTTCTTCTCCGTCAGCCATCTTGTGAAGGCCTCCCTTGCCTCCTGCCTGCTTGTCTCAGCATGTTGCTCAGACAAGTACTTTTCAACCACTACACACAGCACACAATAGCACACACACAACATACCATCAAACACTACATCATACACGTGTGTAGGGTGTCAGCCAGATGCAGTACACCAGATTTAAAGCACTAAAAAGGCCTTCCCATCACCGACATGGGTCATGGCTCGTTATACGGCTTAATATGGAGCTGATCTGTGAACATGTGGTTTTGGAGCATCATGCACAAAATGGTGGTCATCGAATCAGAGATGAGTCGGGTGCTTGCAGATGCATGGAGAAGTGAGATGTGTGTAAGTTCCTCGCCCACCTTCCTGCTGGTGTCTCTCCTTCTGTGCTCTCTGCCACTCTACCCTCTTGCTTGTCAGCCACTGCTCGTAGGCTGCCCTCCCCATCTGCTGTTTCTCCTCCGTTCGTTTGGCTTCAAATATTGCAGCATTTTCCTGAAGGACTCTAGCTTTCTTTGGAATACAGCAGTATGTGTGTGTGCATAGATTGATTTGAACATGCATGCACCTAATTAATCAAGGCATGATCTATTAATTATTGCATAGATTGTCTAATCTATGAGGAAAGTCAAATGCTATTGTAGCTAGGATACCACACCTTTGCCTGCTCCTTCTTCTTGCTCAACCAGGCCTCGAATGCCTCTTCACGCTCCCTCTCCTTCCTAGCCAGCTCCTTCTCCTCCGCCTTGCTCAACTGGGCCTTGCCAGCAGTACCCATGGGGACGTTGTGTTTGGGTGTTGCCAAGCGAGCCACGCCCCTTTATGAACTCGTCGGGGCGTGCCTACGTACTGACGGGGAGGCGGCGACAGACGTCAGTGGATCCGTAGCAGACGCAAGATGCCGCTTGGTGTGGAAGAAGCTAAGCGATCCCTGAACCTCCTCTGGGAAGTGAAGGAGGCGGCCTTGGAGGAAGGAAGAGACACGTCGGCGGTGAACAGAGCAATTTCCATGCTCCACTCCTACGTGACGGAGATTCAGCCCAGAACGCAGCTCAGCGTGTGGGACCACTACCGCTGGGGCGCAGCGGACGGCCTGCGCACAGCTCGCTCCAGCGCCTTCGGTCCGCTTCATGTAGTGGAGCTGATATGCAGTGCGACAGAGAAGCTGGGCATTTACCTGGACACAGTGTCGGTCTTCTCCCACGACGTCCACTCCTCGCACGGGTTCCCCCCTATAGTCATCAGCCTAGTGAAGCCGCTCAGCACGGCAGAGAGAAGTGGGGAACTCGCTATCGGCGAGCAAGTTCTGGAGATCAACGGACACTCGCTTGCTCAAGTGTCTCTGCAGAAAGCAAGGTTAGGAACTAAACTCTGTGGCGTGTGCGTGCGTGTGTGCGTGTGCAGACTCATGATCAACAATGCAAGCAGTCCCAGCTCCTCCTCCATGCTCGTAGGTGGTTGCTTGAGAGCGCTTACCGCTCGGGAAAGGTCATCCTTGTGACTGTGTCGTCTGGGCTGGTTAGTGGACTGAAGAAGTCTCATACAGCCCTCTCCTCTCCTTTTGGGGCATTGGAGAACCTCAGCACACTAGCCAGCACAGCACCATCAGCCAAGTTGCCCTTACGCACCATGGACAACAGGTCCACACGTTCCTCCGCCTCCTCACTGCAAAACCGTCTGACCTACACCCCTTCCCTGGGGTCAAGGGGGTCGGATCATAACCTACTGGCTACGACGGTGGAACTTGCTGCCCACCTCGGGATGAAGAAACCAGTGTTTAAGGTTTGCTGTGCATAGGGTGTGAAGACGTCTGTTTCTATTCGAGCTAATTGCCTACAGACAGCACTTTGTACCAATGTTTGTGCCTGCAGAAGCGCAAAGTGGTCAAGCTCCATGTGATGAAGGGACCTGAGGACCCCGGGCTCTCCCTCTTTGGAGGCAAGCACTCCAAAGCTGGAGACATTGGCATCTTCATTCGAGAGATCCCAGAAGGGAGCTGGGTGCACAGGTGAGTCTGTCAGAGACCAACCTGCCTCACCTACCCGCACCACCTGTCATACAGTCCAGTAACGCCAATGTTGTGCTGTTGGCAACAGTTCATCTCCCTCCCCTTCCCCCAGGGATGGCCGGCTCAAGGTGGGTGATGAGCTATTGGTGGTGAACCGCAAGAGCCTCATTGGCCTGACACTTAAGGAAGCCCTGGAGGTCATCAACATGGCAACAAACCCACTGCAGTTGGTGGTTGCAACGGAGGTGTGTGTGCATGCGTGAATGCATGTGCGGCTACAATAGCAGTTCAATGCTCAATTGAGAGTTTTACTGAGTGAATTAAGTTGAAACCTGCTTAGGGTGCATGCCACAGCTGGTTTGTTGGCTACCCATTGCCACCCCTCTGCATGTAGCATGGACTCACATCATTGTGAATGTCCTCACTGTAGAAATCAGAAGAGTCTGCTCGAAGCTCCTACAACAGGGATTCTGGGGCCTCCTTCTCCTTCCTGGAGCGAGAGAGAAGTGAGCAGCAGTCTCATCGTGGCTCAACCCAGGCTCCCGCTGACATCCAACCAGCAGGCTACAGGCAGCAGGACTCTCCAGCTTTGAGCTGGGGAGGCCTTTCCTTCCCTGGCACACCCGAACTAGGGACTTCCCCCAAAGTGTCTACTGCACTTGAGCGAACAGCAAGTTTGGGGCAAGACAGCATCCTAAGCTCGAACCTCCCGAGAGTGATCAGTGACTCAAGCATGGTCAGTAACTTCTCCTCTGAACACAGGCCCAGCCCAATGCCAGTGAAGGCACCCAAGCGAGGGGCAAGGAGGAGATCAGAGCCTGACACTCCTAAGCGATCCAAACTCGCAATGTTCTTCAAACGTGATAAACGGCCAAAGAAAAACGTTCCATCAGCCGCATCACCTGCGGACAATGTACAAGAGAAGCAGCAGCTGACTAACCGTTTGTCCGCCGATGTTAGTATTGGTGAGGAGCTCTATCCCTTGACCCCAGGGCAAATGGATCACCCTGTATCAGAAGACCTTCAAGAGGAGAGGGACTTTGTAGGAGACTTGGAGCCACGCCAGGCGGCACCGCTGAATGGTGCACCTAAACAGCGTCCCTCAGTCACGTCCACAGCGAGCTACACAAGCATCCAGAGCATGCCGCCCGGTGACCTGACAATTGTCACCAACTGGGCCAGACTCTCCTCAACCAGCAGCCTGCCTGAGATGGGCTCCACTGCTCCCCGCTCTGGCATTGTCAAGACGGTGCTTCTGTACAAGCCCCCCAAGCCACAGCACAAACCGCTCGGCTTTATCCTCCACGGCGGAAAGGGGAGCCATTTTGGTGATGTGGGCATTCACATCAAGTCCATTGCCCCTGACAGCCTGGCTGGTGGTGACAGTCGTCTGCAAGAAGGGGACGAGCTACTGGAGGTCAACAGCCATCCGGTGGAGGGGATGACGCACAAACGGGTGGCGCAGCTCATCAAGGTTGGAGTGTAGTGCTGTTAGATGTTGTGCAGCGCTGTGCTGTTAGATGTTGTGTAGTGCCGTGCTGTTAGATGTTGTGCAGCGCCGTGCTGTTAGATGTTGTGTAGTGCCACGTGCTGTTAGATGTTGTGCAGTGCCGCGCTGTTAGATGTTGTGCAGTGCCGTGCTGTTAGATGTTGTGCAGTGCCATGCTGTTAGATGTTGTGCAGTGCCGCGCTGTTAGATGTTGTGCAGTGCCGTGCTGTGGTCTGGTGACAATGTCTTGATGACCTGAGTAAACTAACCTTTTCATGCAAGCATGTCTCCTGACCAATCGGCTCCACCGAATTCTGTGTCACTTTCTGTGCAGGGAGAGTATTCTAAATTTGGAATGATTTCACTCAAACTGCAAACCTCTGGTGGTCCTTTGTCACCACAGCGACCACTACGCTCACCTTCTGTCAAAGGGACACCCTTTCAAGTTGTGCTTAAGAAAGGTTTGTCATTAACCCGAACCTTTTCCCTTTTTGTGCCCAGTTCCTGAGTGCGTTGTATGGTACATGGCTTGGCATGGTGCAGCCAGGGAGCTGCTCCAGTGCATGCACTCCTCAGTTTGTGACTGTGTGGTGTATGACACGTGCTATGGGGCAGTGCTATAGTTGCCATGGCAACCAGTTGGGTTGACTCTGTGATGCACTTTGTACTTGGTGCACAGTGTTTCTGTTTCCATTTCCATTTTTAGAAGCTGGAGCCAGTCTGGGAATTGAGTTCACTGGATTGACTTTTGATGAGAACCATTTTGGGATTTACATTCAAAGTGTTGCAGATGGCTCTTGTGCTAGCTTGAGCAAGAAGTTACAGTGAGTGATAATCTTCATGCATCTCCCAGGACAGTGCCAGCACCAGCAAACAGCAGCTGCCACCACTCGCTTGCTATGCTGTGTGTCCATGCTAACTGAGTTTGACTGCTGTGTGTGTATTCAAAGTCAATCCATCACTGCTAGTGGTATCCTGGCAACATGCAATTGTGCAATAGCGTGGTGCATGTGTATAGATGCCCACCCACCTGCACCCACACCCACTCACCCTACAGACGAGGGGACCAAATTCTGTCTGTTAATGGGAGCAGCCTGGTGGAGATTGAGATGGACCAGGTTCACTCCTTATTTGGCAACCTCCCCCGCGGTGATGTCATTCTGAAGCTGATGAGGCCGACTAACGTGGCTGCAGTACACTGTATTCTGGACGGCATTGCCGCAGCCAAGAGGAGATCCCGGGAAGGAAACTTCACAGTGGAGGTGTTTGGGCAGGCTGCAGTGGGCGGGGCACCCAAGGCCGGGACGAGCCCAGCACCTCAGCCTCGGCCAGAGAATGCTCCAGCTGTGGACCCAGAGATACTGAACCTGTTTGAGAATGACAAGGAGAGCCCTGTGTTTCAGGAGAGGGAGGTGCGTAGCGTAGTGTGCTTGCTCCACCTTAGCACAGTGCATGCTGAGTGCTCCCTGAGGTAGGCTGCAGTTAGTCTAGTCGGCCAGACTAGGCTGCAGTTAGTCTAGTCGACCAGACTAGGCTGCAGTTAGTCTAGTCGACCAGACTAGGCTGCAGTTAGTCTAGTCGGCCAGACTAGGCTGCAGTTGATCTAGTCGGCCAGACTAGGCTGCAGCAGGCATTATTCACTACTATCGCAGTGGTCTTGGTGTTGTAGAACAGTAACAGCTGAGAAGTGTTCCAGAGGGGTTCCCTTGCTGGAAGCATTGTTTTCCATGTTAGTCCCTGACGGGGTTCAGAGAGCCTCTGGCTTGTGCTATTTAGCTGTCATGAAGTTCTCACCATGCCACAAAGTTGTTATGTCCTGCATCTGGCGAAGCATTGTGTAGCTCATAGTGATGTCCAGGTAGTGGGAAGGATGCCTTGGCTGCATGCCTGTTTGTGAGTGTAGTTCATAGTGATGTCCAGGTAGTGGGAAGGATGCCTTGGCTGCATGCCTGTTTGTGAGTGTAGTTCATAGTGATGTCCAGGTAGTGGGAAGGATGCCTTCTGCATGCCGTGGCTGCATGCCTGTTTGTGAGTGCCTTATATGTCTGTTTAGAAGCCGGGTCAAAAGTTACTGGAAACAAAGGCCCAGGCCTCTATTTGGGCATGTACGGTAGTTAATTGCAGTACCACATCCAGAGGACTGAAGACTACACACATGACCGTTTTTCTGTTCTGTTCTTGGTTTCTTATGGCATGCAGGTTAAGCCCAGAACCGAGGACACGCACACACCCTCCTACGTCATTAACACCAGTAGGCACAGTCGAGTGGACGACTCAGACTTGTCCAGCTCTGAAGAAGAGACTGAACCTGTTCGAGAACACTCACCTCTTGACAGGGACCTGCCAATGGCAATGTCTCTCACCCACCTCCCAGGAGAGAGGCCCCAGGACGCTCCAGTGGAAGGGAACATTGCAGAGAGTCTGCCTGCTCCTCCCGGAATGAGACAATCATCGGCGTCGTTTTCCACCTATGACGTCACCAGCAAGAAGGGCATGCGGAACAACCTCTTGGACATGCAGAACCTTTTTGCAAGTGCAGGAACCTCTGGCGACTACACTGGGAAGCAGCTTAGGGGCCTTTCGCGCAACTTCAGTGCCCTGAGTGCTACTTCCACCATGTCCTTTATCACTGAAACTGTCAGCATTCACAGAGGACCGGACGGCTTTGGCATGACCATCCTTGGTGGTCAGGACACACCCCTTCGTGGAGCACTAGTGACTGCTGTGGAGAAAGATGGGCCAGCATTTCTTGAGGGTGGGATTGAGAAGGGTGATGAAGTGCTGGAGGTGAATGGCCAATCTATCCTTGGACTGACACATGCAGAAGTTATATCTGTCCTTCGGAGTAGTTCAGGAGTGGTGCAGCTTGTCATTGCTCGCTCTGCACCCGAGCACATGCAGTCACTGGTCACCAGCCAGAACTCACTGGCTAAATCTGACAAGACAGACAGTAGTCTGCCTCCACCAGTTCGCAGTAGCACTCCTCCTCCTCCTCCCTCTGATGCCAGCATCAAGCAGGTCCCTTCCTTTGCGAAGGAGGAGGACAAATATGATAGGGGCAATGTGTCAGGCGGCTTTGATGATGATGCCTCATCTAGCACTGGAAGCAGGGAGGATATTGAAATGAATCCTAAGTCGTATTCATCAGAAGCAATTCATAGCACGGATGATGAGTTGGCTGACCATCCCACCCTTATCAGAGAAATAGCAGCCAGCATGTCCTCAGGCGCTGTTGCTACGTTGGATGGGCGCAGCTTGAGGCCTCCCCTTAGAGGAGAAAGAGGAACAGCTCAACAGTCAGTGGCCGGGAGTGGCTGGGAGGAGGGACCAGAGGCACTATCAGCCGCACCTCTAGTGCTGGCAACTCCTGCCAGTTCATCAAGCAGCTCATCTCTCAATGGAGTGGGACGGGAGGAGGGACAGCCCCCAGCTTTGCCTCTCCAGTTGGGGAAAACCCCTTCACCTAGTCACCAATCCTCGCGTCCTGTGTCGAAGGCATCGTCAGGTGTGTCTATAGTGGTCTCGTATGCAGTGGACTGGCACGAGGAGGAGAGCAAGCCTCCCTCGCTGCTGGACAAGAGCATTGATGAGGTCTCCATGGCAGCAGGAGAGGATGAGCCGAGACACTTGGCTACTGGTAGTGGTGAGCAAGGGGTGAAGGTTGAGTCAGAAGTGCAAGAAGACTCACGGAACAGTGTCAAGAATAGGAAGGAGAGTGGGGAAGGGGAGGGGGAGGGGGAGGAGGTGGATGAGAAAGGCTTCCCAGTACGGTTTGAGAGACTGACAATAAACCTTCAGAAGAGGCCCAGAACTGGTGTAGGAATCACTGTGGTGTCCAGCAGGGGGCCCACCGCTGGCTACCACCAGATCCGCAGGATACTGCCTCGCAGTCTAGCGGACCGCGATGGCCAGCTAAGGCCTGGAGACCGACTGCTGTCTGTGAACGGCAAGTCTCTCTATGGCCTCACACACTCTGCTGTCCTGGATGAGCTGAAGACAAATGCCAAGGAATGCGCACTGGAGATTCTCAGAGATCCTCTTTTTGATGTGGATGCAACTTCGTCTGTTTACTCCTTGGGGAGTGGAAGCTACGGAGGGAGCTTGAGTGTGCTGTCGGTCACATCAGACGATGGACTGGAGACAGGTAGCTTGCGACGCTTGTCTGCCCCCCCAGCAGAGGACCAAAGAAGACCCAGACCCCTTCGTGACTATGACCCAGAAGTGAGAAAGTCAGCCTTGCCAAGCCTCCTGGCTGACAGGACTAGAAGCCTACCCATGAATCAGCAAGACAGACCTGCTTCAATGCCAGAGCCACTTGAGGAGTTCACCTTCTGGAGGAAGGCCTCTGACGCAGTGTCACCACTGGCCATGGCGTCCCACACCAGGTCAACTCCCATGGAGGTTGCTATGCCAGAGAGCGAGCCTTCTGTAGTCATGGACCAATATGTGGAGCCAGCACCATCTGATCTTCCACCCAATGTGCCAGTGGAGAAAGTTGGTCATGAAGGGGACTCTCACACTGGTGAGGACTGCAAAGTATTTCCGTTGTTCGCTCTTGGACAGACAGACCACCGCTCATCTCTCCCCGTTGCGGTGGATGCCCACCAGACCTCGGCTGCCAACACTAGCCCGCAGTCAAGTGCTTCGGGAGCAGCTATTGGGACTGCACAGGGGTCTGAGGTGGAGGAACTGCCGAGGAAGAGGATGGACAAGGGGCCCTTCTTAGTGGAGGTGAACAAGGGGTTCTTCTCGTTAGGTCTGAGTTTGGGTGAGGACAGCACCGGTGCCGTGGTGGTGAAGGCAGTGCAGTCCAGGAGTCCCTTCAGCAAGCACTTGAAGTGAGGGGGAGGGAGGGGAGTGGAGGGGAGTGGAGGGGAGGAAGGAGGAGGGAGGGGAGGGGAGGAAGGAGTAGAAGAGAGAGGGAAAAGAGAGTGAAATAGTGAGGAGGAATTTGCTAAGTGGATGACTGCTGCCTAAACTAGCTGGTAGTATAGAAGTGTAGAAAAAGTGTCATCTGACAGGTGTAAAGTTCGTCCTACCCTGAAGTGTCCCACTTAAATCAGTGCTGTAGCTGCAATGCTTAGCCTCATCCTGATCCCCTCTGCTCTCGGCTCCGTCCCACCACAGGGTCGGGGACTGGCTGCTGTCAGTGAACAAACACACTCCCGCATCTGCCGCTCAGGCCAACGACATCATCAAATCACTTCCACGTGGTCCAGTACATGTGGTTGCCATGGCACCCCCATCGGACGTCACTGGTTTGTCAGAAGGTGTGTGCCCTACACCCCCCGCTGAACCAACACCACCACCCTCCCCAGGGCATGAGACGCCCCCAGAGGTACCCTCAGTCCCCCCACCCCAGGGGTCTGAGGTCCCTCCACCCGACCCCACTGGGGAGCAGCCATGGAGCACCAACAGCGAATCTGCTGCAGAGGAGGATAAAGTTATCGAAGTTGAGGTAAGCAAAGTGGTTGATTTGCTGGTTGGGGTATTGCAAAGTGATCACTTGAGACACTGCATTGCGTGATTGCCTTTGTACTGTAATCTCATGTTGTCTCCTTGTCTCTGCCCACAGATTAATCGCCAGGGGCGTCCCCTTGGTATAGTGATCCAAGGTGGCAGTGACATGCCTCAACAATACATCTACATCCACTCAATTCAACCAGGTTCTCCTGCAGATGAGTGCCACGCTCTTCGCCATGGCGACCAGCTCATTATGTGCGGTGATGAGTGCTTGGTCGGCCTCACCTGGAAGGAGGCTCAAGGCATCATGAACGCTGCACCAGAGAGGTTGACAGTCGTTGCCCAGAGGAAGCAGCACTCCACGTCCACCCTCACCGTGAGCCACTCTAACACAGTGATGAAGAAATCACCAACAGAGAGCAGCTTTGACAGCTTCTGCAGTAACGCCACTGATGGGGTGGAACCACTACAAACATTGACTCGTTACTCCAGCCAAGAGCCCCTCCCACCCATACCAGGGTCCCCACCCCCCGATGCAGACATACCCCTAACGTCTTCAACTCCAGACATTAAATACTCTTCTTGCACTTCCAGTGTCGCTGAGTTGGAAGATTTTGATAAGCACTCTCTCACTGTTGCAGAGCAGGCTGTTGGATCTGCAAGGGAAGGGGAGGAAGTGTACGTACTGGACCTCTGCAAGGGGCAAGGTGAAAGCCTTGGATTTGTCATTGCTGGTGGTGACAACATCACCCCTGACATCTATGTGAGTGCAGAACATATGATTCAGCCGCACTTACGATTAACTTATATCACACGTATACGCATCACCATTGCATGCTCCAAGTGGGCATGTTTAACTAGATGAGGTATCAAAGATGCGTATATAATCCTTGCCATGATGAATGTGTAATATATAGTAGAGCATAAGATTCTAAATCCTCCTCCTGACAGTTTGTTTGCACATCACTGTGTTCTAGAGTATTGCTGTCTGTTTCTGTCCACTGCAGGTGAAGAAGATCGTGCCAGACTCTGTGTCTGGAAGAGATGGTCGACTTAAGAAGGGGGACCGGCTCATGTTTGTCAATGAGTCCAGCCTAGCCGGAATGACCAAGGCTGAGGCCACCGACCTCCTCAGGTCTGTGGGTCAGAGTGTGGAGCTCATCGTTGCTAGACGCCCGCTGCTCACTGGCTCTGCCACCGGCACACCTATGGACTCACTCCCAGCCTCTCAGAGTGGGTCAAGGGACACATCCCCCCCACCTACACCCAAACTCAGACAGTCACCCAGTGCAGGGACCCTGCGGAGGCGCCACAGACGCTCTGACTCTGTGTCCTCTCTCCAGTCTGGACGTCACAAACTCTCGGACTCAGTTGGTTCCCTCCACTCCATCTCAGAAGATATACTGGACTCGAGCACCACTTCCCTCCCCCGGGACATTGGTTCTCGCCTCGGTGTGAAACTGGTTGAGTTAGTGAAGGGCCCCACGGGGTTGGGGATGAAGATTGTTGGTGGCAAGGACCAGCCCAAGCCGTTCATCGTGAGGGATGTGTTCTCTGGAGGATCAGCAGCAAAGAGTGGGCATGTGTGCAAGAATGATCAGATTCTCGAAGTCAATGGCCAGAGTTTTGACAACTTCACACACCGTGAGGCAATTGAGTACTTGAAAAGCCTGCCGCCAGGGAAGGTCCAGATGTTGCTGCGGTCAGCAGAGTTTGTGAAGGTGTCATGATTCAACACCAGCATGTAGTCACTTTACATCTTCACAACTTATTGAACATAACTTCACTTATTCTTCACAACCAAGTACGTACGATGTGGTGATGTGGTGATGTAGGCCTAATTTGCAGATGTACCGTACGCGTATTCTAATGCATAATTGATTTGTAAGCAGTATCCATTGTATCTGTTGTTTGATTAATGTTGTTTAATTTAATGGGTTCACACAAAGATGCAGGATGCAGACTGAAGCAATGTCTGCCTGCATGACATCTCTTAGGAGTGACTCCAGTGCTGTGACCAGATCTGGCACCACCAGCGTGTCACGTCTGGCACTGCCAGCGTGTCATGTCATAAAGCGTGTTATGTCATAAAGCGTGTAATGGCATAAAGCGTGTCATGTCATAAAGCGTGTTATGTCATAAAGCATGTCATGTCATAAAGCGTGTGATGTCATAAAGCGTGTGATGTCATAAAGCGTGTGATGTCATAAAGCGCTCTACTCAGTACAATGCCCTAGCTCGGCTGCAAACACTTAGCTTGACTCACTGTACTGCAAGCAACAGAATACAGATTGAGGGTGCTGGCATGTGTTGAGTGTAAGGAAGGGACATGCAGGAGTCAGGGACATACAAAGGAGATATATAATGAGTACATGCATATTACAACCTAAGGGGGAAGAAGAGGCTGTGTATATATATGTTCATATATATTGGAGGCACAGGCCAGCTGTAGCAAGTTGATTGGCTAAAGCCACCCAGTGGTGGTGGGTCATCTGTAGTGCAATACACATGATACACAAAGCTACAGTACCTTGAGTGTATATAATTACACGTGATGGCAGTCAAATCACAGACACGACATAGCACACAAGAGACCCATGCGATGCACACAACACAGACTGACAGACACAAACAAGTGTCAATAAAAGTAGACAGTTCTGAGTGAAGCAATGATCTTCACAATTGGAGCTAAAATGGCCGTCAGTAGTGGGACACTGTAGTATTGCAGGTAATAGGCCAGATCCTGTAACCGTAGCAACCCCATCACCAGCAGCAGCCCCTGGCCAGAGGGAGGGAGGCACTTTGACCTCCAGTGGAGTATAACCACTTGGTACAGCTGCAAGTTCCACCCACTCTCAATCAAATCGACCTGCATAGAACAGAATACAGCACACACATATACGCATACAGAAGATTGAAATGAGTTCGCGTTTTCATATCTGAATTTGGACAAGGGTTGAATTTGTACTATACTATAAAATTGGAGCAAAGTACAGCAATTGAGCTAAGAATCTGTCTAGGGGCCCATACACAGTACCCACCAGCAGGTGGTGGCACTGCACAGCGCACACCAGCAGCTGGTGGCACCGCACACCACACACCAGCAGCTGGTGGCACCGCACAGCGCACACCAGCAGCTGGTGGCACCGCACAGCGCACACCAGCAGCTGGTGGCACCGCACAGCGCACACCAGCAGCTGGTGGCACCGCACAGCGCACACCAGCAGCTGGTGGCACCGCACAGCGCACACCAGCAGCTGGTGGCACCGCACAGCGCACACCAGCAGCTGGTGGCACCGCACAGCGCACACCAGCAGCTGGTGGCACCGCACAGCGCACACCAGCAGCTGGTGGCACCGCACACCGCACACCAGCAGCTGGTGGCACCGCACACCGCACACCAGCAGCTGGTGGCACCGCACACCGCACACCAGCAGCTGGTGGCACCGCACACCGCACACCAGCAGCTGGTGGCACCGCACACCGCACACCAGCAGCTGGTGGCACCGCACACCGCACACCAGCAGCTGGTGGCACCGCACACCGCACACCACACACCAGCAGCTGGTGGCACTGTGTCCACTAACAGAGTGGTCACTGAGCTCCTCGACGACCATCTTCACAGCCTCTTCCACTGCCAGTGCTCTGAAGAGCAGCACCATGGCCAAGCAGGTCCAAGTGGCTATCACACACAGCAGAGATACCCTGTGGACCAAGGGAGGAGGGAGGAGGTGGGTGACTGTGTGTCTGTGTGTGTGTGTGTGTGTGTGTGTGTGTGTGTGTGTGTGTGTGTGTGTGTGTGTGTGTGTGTGTGTATGCGAGGAGGAGGAGGTATGCAGTGTGTGTATTGGGGCAAGAATACATGTGGGGGGAGACATGTCAGATATCTGACCACGATACAGCTGGGATTAAGAGCTAGACCACACCCACCAAATCTTTATCCTCCTTGGGGTTAGCCTGTCCTTTGCAAACACACTTGCAATGAAAAAGTGCAAGAGACATGTTGCTCCCACCTGTGCGGGGGGTGGGGCAGAGGGAGGGGTCAATGGTCACCCACCAGTGTGGCTGAATGAAGGCCCAGCTATGGACCATATGCCATCTTTGGTCACCTCACACATCTGCTGAGCATGCACCAATCAAGTGCAAAATGCCAGTGTCCTGCCCTCAGCAGCTCACCATATACAAGACCCAGAATGTGCTGTACAAGGGAGACACTGACCGCCACTTCACATTCACCTCTGAGTCAATCCTGACCTGTAAACAAGTAACCAGCACTGCAATAATTATATCAGGCACCTTTGGTCTGCAGAACACCCACACAAAACAGCATGAAGATGGAAGAGAGGGGAGGGGAGGGAAGGGGAGGGGAGGGGAGGGGGAGGGAGAGGAAATGAAGGGAGGGGAGGAGAGGGGAGGAGAGGGGAGGGGAGGAGGGGCCTTACTCACAAGCAGACGGTGAAAACTCCTGTGCCAATCCTGGAGAGATTGCACAAAGATGTACTCTGTCTGGTCTACAGTCAGTGGGTGGGTGGCCGGGAAAGACAACAACTCTACAGAGTATCGCTCCAGCTGGGAGAAGAGGGGCCCTGGAGGAGTGGGAGGGGACAAGGAGCAGACACAGCACCAGCATACGTACAGCCGCTTGAATAGAAGCGTGGAACATGCACTGCACAGTGGTGGCTGCTGTTCGTGTTAGGTTCCTTCCTTGTTGAGTACTATATGTTCCACTATGCAGTGGAGACTAGGATTGTACATGGGCTAGTCTTTGTCACCTACGCACTCCTTAAACTTTATTTTTTTCTTTTCCTTACTGGGTGCCACAAAGTAGCCTCTGGCTAACGGTTCCCCAGGTGAAATAGGATTGCCTGACCTGATCTGACCTGACGCGCAGCCTAAATGGTATTGCTAAAAAATGTACGCCTATCTCTTGTGCTGTGAGTCTGCATTAGTGTTTTGTGCATGTCTGGAGTGGGTGCATGTCTGCTGTGGAGGTGTGTTCTGGTGTGGGATGTGTGGTCTGGGGGCGTGCTTGGTGTGTGTGTGTGTGGTGTGGCGCACCATGCAGATACATGAACAGACACATGTTGCCTACAACGAGGCAGAGGGCCGCTGCTGTGAGCTGTAACGTCTCTGTTTGGGACAGCCTCATGTCGTCCATGCCTGGCCACATGGTGATGCCCCCTCCCACGCCAGGACCAGACCTCGCCGACTGGTGCTTGCTAGTGAGCACTCTCTGCTTAGCTTCAATGTTAGAGTGGAGCTTTGTCGCCTTTCCTCTTCTCCCAGTGTCGCTCGGATCAACTGAAGAGCTACTTCTTAGCCTCATCAGTGTTGGGCTGTGGAGCTGGGGCGCCACTTTGCTGCTGTGGACATGCCAGTCGTCACCAAGCCGAGTAGCTTCCGCTGTTGCTGACGTCTTCAGGGAATCCGTCAAGCTGTGGACAAATGATTTACTTGTTGGCTCTTTGCAGGAGACAGAATCACTCCAGTCTCTTCTTTCTTGCAACGAACAAGTGAATCGCTGCAGCGAAGACCTTCCTTGGGGCATGTCGAGTCAGTGATGTTCATTCAAATCTGGCGCTAAGCCTTGGAGAGGATATTCCTGTAATTAACTTGCCCCTTCTCAATCGCTGTTTATTTCTGGAGCTGGGGGCAGGGAGCTCTAATTACCTGCAAGAGCAAGTCGCATCAAGGTGCGCCATAGCAGAGAGGGTAAGGCAGCGCAGAGCGTGGCTGACTGTACTCATACTGTCCGACCTCTATCTGTGGGTGATTCTGTGGTGAGGGATGGACTGGGTACGTACGTACGCGAGGTCAGACTAGCCCGCTCACGGGACCGGGTGGTGGTGTGCCGAGGCGAATGCAGTGATAGGTCTTGTTAGTAGGCATCTTGATCCTCAGTAAATTCAACGACTCCATACGCGTGGCTGTAGCGCGATCACTTTGCCATGAAGTGGAACGCCGTCCTTTAATACAGGCCTGTGTATTCATTAGCCTTGATGGTGCTCGCGAGGGTCCGTCTCCTTTAGCAGAGTGTACGAATGTTGGAGCGTGAGGGCCTCATTTTGGCTGCTGTGGCTGCTACGTGACAGCAGGCCCGTCAGCAGTGAACAGGCCCATAGCCTTCAGACTCACAGAACAGCCAGAAGTGTGTGGGGTAATGAGTTTAGACATAGCACATTAGCAAGTTTGGATGCATTAGGGCACAGGCACTTTTGGGTATGCCCTATCTCTGTCAGTAAAGTATCTTGTGTCTGGACCCAGGAGGTGAGGAATGTGGCTTTATCTCATTGGGAGCAGCTTAGTTCATTTTTGTGGGCTTGTATCATTATGATAGCTGCTGGGTGACTTGAGTTGATTTAGCTCAGCTTTCTGTGTTCCAGTGAAGGTTGATAAAATTTCCACTTGTTGAGCTCAGTTCAGATTCAGACCAGTATTAAGCCTGCTCTAGCTGTCTCCCTCCCCTCCCCTCCCCTCCCCTCTCACAGAGGCTCATGGTGGTCATGTGTCCCTCTCCTTTCTTCTCCCACAGTGTCACACTGGTGCGAGGTACCAGAGCACTGAGGCATGGCAGACTGCCACGTCATATCCCCTGGCACCACTCTGCCAGGTGCGTCCACAGCAACGTAAACTGCTCAGTCAGCTGTTTTGAATACATTGTACATACATATATACATACGTATAAAAATACATACATACATACAAACATACATACAAACATACATGCATACATACATACATACGTGCATGCATGTACACATACACACACGCACGTACAGACACACACACATAATTATGCATAAAGTGGTATAGTTTCGTGTCCATGGAGCAGCACCACAATATCAGCAGTTCCATTGGTGAGTGTGTGCTGAGATCAAAGTTTTGAAGTCCCTTGCTTTGGAGTCCGATAAATCTACGTACGTGGATCCGGATCTAATTAGCTTACATCCTCAAATTGGATTAAGGACTCCCAATCATCGGCTTAGCTGTGGTATTGCTAGAGCTCAAGTTGACTTGCACGCCTACTCCTACACCTTGCATGCAACCTGCACTAGAGGAGGCGCTGCATGGGGCATGTCTGTCTGTGTACACACCCACATCGTCAGAGCTCGGTAGCTACTTGTGTTCCCCTCTCTGTCATGGGGTAGGAGAGCAAGTGCTTGCCAATGCAACTAAAGTGACTCGGCTCCTCCCTCTGGTGAGGGACAACCCTGTCGCTGCCGTGGATGGGGGCATGGTGTGCAGCAACTACAGACTGCAGTTCATACCAGACAAGAAGAGCATTGCAGGGGACATCAATGAGGAGACACTGAATGACTCCCAATCTATTCCTCTCTTGTCGATCCTTTCTGTCATTAAAGGTGGGCTAGCAGGGGTGTGTGAGATTGTAGTGTGTGTGTATGTGTGCACGTGTGTGTGTGTGTGTTGGTGTGTGTGTGTGTGTGTGTGTGTGTGTGTGTGTGTGTGTGTGTGTGTGTGTGTGTGTGTGTGTGTGTGTGTGTGTGTGTGTGTGTGTGTGTGTGTGTGTGTGTGTGTGTGTGTGTGTGTGTGTGTGTGTGTGTGTGTGTGTGTGTGTGTGTGTGTGCACGTTCACGTGTCAGTGAATTTGTGTTCATTGAAGATTAAATTTGGTTTCATGTTCTCATCCATCCATTGAAGTTGTACCATTGTTCACCAATGCTTGATGCAATTAGGGTCGTGTGCTGTCATGGTAACTGTTTGAAATGCTGTGTTTAATAATCATTGTATGCTACTACTACCTGGACCAAAATTGAGCATGCCTCAGAACTCCCTTCTTTGGTAACATTTTAATGCAAGGTTATGCTTGCTGTAGCCTGCTTTAGTCATGCAATGGAATTATGTGTTTGACGAAGCCTACTACTGCTGCTGCTGCTATGGGCAGCCAATCAGTTGTCGTTTGCTGTCGGCCTATCTCAATGCAGCATGCAAGGGGCACCCTCTCTGCTGGGGGGGGAGGGACATCACACACTAGGAACGTTCTTTGCATACTAACCCTAACTGTGAGAGTTTGTATTGCTGACTTGGTCCATGAGAAGAACCCCGTGTGGCTAGGTGGGTGTCATGCTGAATCTATCAATGGACTTCACTAGCCAATGCTTGGATGATAATGTCAAACTTTTTGACAACCATGCGGTTCTCTTTGTTTTGGTCCATTCCTCCTGCTCTTTGTGGGGAGACAGTGCGGAACATTTGTGCCCCCTCCCCTTCTCGTGCAGTGTCTAAGGAGAAGGGGAAACGCAAGCCCCTCACTGCCAAGAACAGTACCAAGAAGGTCGTGGAGGAAGTTGAGATCATTACTAAAGTGGGTGTGACCATGAGCAGTGGAGGCTTCCATGTGCCTATGTGGTGTGCTGTGGGGATGTTGTGTGGGGTGCTGTGTGGGGTGCTGTGTGGGGTGCTGTGTGGGTGCTGTGTGGGGTGCTGTGTGGGGTGCTGTGTGGGGTGCTGTGTGGGGTACTGTGTGGGTGCTGTGGAGGGCGGCTGTGGAGGTGAGCTTTGTGCGCGTTTGTGTTGTACAAGTGTCACATGTGAGTGGTGCTGACTAGTGCTGATGTCAGCTACGCTGACGCTGGTAGAACTGACTGCCATGAAGTGTTGTGGGTGACCAACCCACTGGTCTTTGCTCTTATTTGGTCATAGGACCTGAAGAGGATGCATTTTGACATGACACAGTGTGACAGAAGGCAGGTTTCTGTAGTAAGTACAAACACGCATGCACGGACACACACACACACACGCACACACACACACACACGCACACACACACACACACACACACACACACACACACACACACACAGGGTCAGAGTTGTGCACTTGTGAGAGTAGAGATTGAACTAGCTTGGTGGAATTAGGGAGAAATTTTCATTATCAAGGTTTAGTTGGTGCCGTGGTGTGGTGGAGTATGGTATGTCTGCTCTGTCTGTTTGCAGATGGTGAACACAATTGTGGTGTACTCACAGCCGACATCCGTCAGCCAACTGTTCATTAATGACACTGCCAGACATTCAGTACAGCTAACGGGTACAGGCACCACGCACGCACGCACGCACACACGCTTGCACGCAATCACTTCACAGCATGTGATGGTGGTTTGTTCCCTCAGAGCCCTGCAGCATCCCAAGCTTTCTAACTTTGCAGGACTGGGAGAATGTAAGTTACTGCCACCTGCCAACACTACTCACCTGCCCACACTACTCGCCTGCCCACACTACTCACCTGCCCACACTACTCACTGCCCACACTACTCACTGCCCACACTACTCACTGCCCACACTACTCACTGCCCACACTACTCACTGCCCACACTACTCACTGCCCACACTACTCACTGCCCACACTACTCACTGCCCACACTACTCACTGCCCACACTACTCACTGCCCACACTACTCACCTGCCAACACTACTCACCTGCACACACTACTCACTGCCCACACTACTCACCTGCACACACTACTCACTGCCCACACTACTCACCTGCCCACACTACTCACTGCCCACACTACTCACCTGCCCACACTACTCACCTGCCCACACTACTCACCTGCCCACACTACTCGCCTGCCCACACTACTCACTGCTCACACTACTCACCTGCCCACACTACTCACCTGCCCACACTACTCGCCTGCCCACACTACTCGCCTGCCCACACTACTCACTGCCCACACTACTCACTGCCCACACTACTCACTGCCCACACTACTCACCTGCCCACACTACTCACTGCCCACACTACTCACCTGCCCACACTACTCACCTGCCCACACTACTCACCTGCCCACACTACTCACTGCCCACACTACTCACTGCCCACACTACTCACTGCCCACACTACTCACTGCCCACACTACTCACTGCCCACACTACTCACTGCCCACACTACTCACTGCCCACACTACTCACCTGCCCACACTACTCACTGCCCACACTACTCACCTGCCCACACTACTCACCTGCACACACTACTCACTGCCCACACCACTCACCTGCCCACACTACTCACCTGCACACACTACTCACCTGCCCACACTACTCGCCTGCCCACACTACTCTCCTGCACACACTACTCACTGCCCACACCACTCACCTGCCCACACTACTCACCTGCCAACACTACTCACCTGCCCACACTACTCACTGCCCACACTACTCACTGCCCACACCACTCACCTGCCCACACTACTCACCTGCCAACACTACTCACCTGCCCACACTACTCACTGCCCACACTACTCACTGCCCACACCACTCACCTGCCCACACTACTCACCTGCCCACACTACTCTCCTGCACACACTACTCACTGCCCACACCACTCACCTGCCCACACTACTCACCTGCCCACACTACTCACCTGCACACACTACTCACTGCCCACACCACTCACCTGCCCACACTACTCACCTGCCAACACTACTCACCTGCCCACACTACTCACTGCCCACACTACTCACCTGCCCACACTACTCACTGCCCACACTACTCACCTGCCCACACTACTCACCTGCACACACTACTCACCTGCCCACACTACTCACCTGCACACACTACTCACCTGCACACACTACTCACTGCCCACACCACTCACCTGCCCACACTACTCACCTGCACACACTACTCACCTGCACACACTACTCACTGCCCACACCACTCACCTGCCCACACTACTCACCTGCCAACACTACTCACCTGCACACACTACTCACCTGCCCACACTACTCACCTGCACACACTACTCACCTGCCCACACTACTCACCTGCATACACTACTCACTGCCCACACTACTCACCTGCCCACACTACTCACCTGCCAACACTACTCACCTGCCAACACTACTCACCTGCACACACTACTCACCTGCCCACACTACTCACCTGCACACACTACTCACCTGCCCACACTACTCACCTGCATACACTACTCACTGCCCACACTACTCACCTGCCCACACTACTCACCTGCCAACACTACTCACCTGCCCACACTACTCACCTGCACACACTACTCACTGCACACACTACTCACCTGCACACATTACTCACTGCCCACACTACTCACCTGCCCACACTACTCACCTCTCCATCTATGCCATTTTCACCATCTTGTTTTCAAACTATCACTAATACCACTGAGTGGATGTGCATAAGTGGTTGCATGCCTTGACGAGACAGGTGCGTCAGATCCTCTGCATTGCTCTGAAAATCCCCCTCTCTCCATCTCTCTGCTTCAGGAGATGTCCAGATTAAAAACCGTGGGCTGGAGAGTGACGTCCTGTAATCATGACTTCAGCTTGTCAATGAGGTTTGACAGCCTATCACATGGCACCACTATACAAGCACATCACATGCACATCACATGCACATCACACGCACATCACATGCACATCACATGCACATCACACGCACATCACATGCACATCACACGCACATCACATGCACATCACATGCACATCACACACACATCACACACACATCACACACACATCACACGCACATCACATGCACATCACATGCACATCACACGCACATCACACGCACATCACATCACAAGTGTAAGTATATGGCATGGCATGTCATCACTCAACTGTCCCTATGTTGACCTGAGACCTCCTTCCTCCCCCAGCATGCCACCGTTTCTGGTTGTGCCTGCGACCATCACAGACACCAGTCTGTACTACATTCGTGCCCTCCACAACCAGCAGAGACTGCCGGTATGGGACTGTCATTCTAACATGCAACACACACACACACGCACGCACACACGCACGCACGCACGCATGCACGCACGCACGCACACACACACGCATGCGCACGCACGCACAGTGTTGTCTGCCTCTCCCACAGGTGTGGTGCTGGTCACACCCGGTGACTGGTGCGGCCTTGCTACGCAGTTCAGGACCAGCAAAAGATGATGAAGGCATTCCTAGTGATGCAGGGTAAGCCCCTAGTGACAGGGTAATTCCCAAGTGATGCAGGGTAAGCCCCTAGTGAGAAGGTAATTCCATAGTTATGCAGGGTAAGCCCCTAGCTAGAGGGTAATTCCCTAATCACAAACCTAGGCCTAGTATATAAGGCCTCGCAATGTGTTACACAACCGTACTTCTTTGGAGCTTTGCAAGAACTGTATTTGCACACTGTCTGTCAATCGTGGTCTCTGTTCTTTCTTGCGAAGGTACTTGTGGGCGATTTCAATGGCCAAGCATGAGGGCCAGCAGGTGAACTGCAAGGCAGTGCTGCCACTGGACATGGGCAAAGAGTGCTGCAGCGCAAGGGACATCCAGAGCAGCTTCGCCAAACTCATGGACATTGTTATCCCAGGTCTGTCAGCTGGCTCACCCATGTTGTGCCAGGCTAGGCCCGGGGTTGTTTGTTGCCATGGCAACTGCAGCCTACAGTGCCTCTTGTCCGTGCTCCCGCTGCAGGGAGTGTGTCTGACCTTGCCGCTGCCGACAAGAAGTGGCTGTCGGGAATAGAAGCTACGAAGTGGTTAGAGTATGTCAGGTGAGACGAGGGAGATGGGGTACTCACGGCTGGCTTTGGAGGGAGCTTGGTCAAGCTACAGATCTAACACCTCCCACATTAGATTGTCCGTGTGAGCTGACTGCTATTGGCTTTCTCCCTCTCCTGCCACTGCAGGTCCTGTTTGAGTGTGGCAGAGCGTGCGTCCAAGGCCATTGCACGAGAGAGGCAATCTGTCCTGCTATTTGGTGGGTTGAGTGTGCCAAAGGCGTAATCTCTTCTCATCACGCTCCTCTCCTCTCCCTGTGACTCCAGAAACAGAAGGCAGGGATGTGACGTGTGTTGTTAGTTCTCTAACGCAGGTGAGTGGGGCTTTTGGTCTGCAATTGCCCACAGATTTTCGCGCACTCACCCTACCCCTACCCCTACCCCTTACACCCCCTCACACCCTCTCAGATTATGTTGGATCCGACCCTGAGGACCATTGCAGGACTGGAGGCCCTCATACAGAAGGAGTGGGTGGCAATGGGGCACCCCTTTGCCTCCAGGCACAAGATGGTCTCTGCACCAAACAGCAAGGACGAGTTGGAGGGATTTGTGAGTGGTGATCTTTACTGGACCGAGCTGTAGCATTTCTGTGGTGTGCGTGTGTGTGTGTGTTTGTGTGTGTGCATGTGTGTGTGGTGTGTGTGTGTGTGCGTGTGTATGTGTGTGTGTGGTGTGCGTGTGTGTGTGTGTGTTTGTGTGTGTGCATGTGTGTGTGGTGTGTGTGTGTGCGTGTGTATGTGTGTGTGTGGTGTGTGTGTGTGCGTGTGTGTGTGTGTGTTTGTGTGTGTGCATGTGTGTGTGGTGTGTGTGTGTTTGTGTGTGTGCATGTGTGTGTGGTGTGTGTGTGTGTGCGTGCATGTGTGTGGTGTGTGTGTGTGTGTGTGTGTGTGGTGTGTGTGCGTGCATGTGTGTGTGGTGTGTGTGTGCGTGCATGTGTGTGGTGTGTGTGTGTGTGCGTGTGTATGTGTGTGTGTGGTGTGTGTGTGTGCGTGTGTGTGTGTGTTTGTGTGTGTGCATGTGTGTGTGGTGTGTGTGTGTTTGTGTGTGTGCATGTGTGTGTGGTGTGTGTGTGTGCGTGCATGTGTGTGGTGTGTGTGTGTGTGCATGTGTGTGTGGTGTGTGTGTGTGTGCGTGCATGTGTGTGTGTGTGTGTGTGTGTGTGTGTGTGTGTGTGTGTGTGTGTGTGTGTGTTTGTGTGTGTGCATGTGTGTGTGGTGTGTGTGTGCATGCATGTGTGTGTGGTGTGTGTGTGTGTGTGCGTGTGTATGTGTGTGTGTGGTGTGTGTGTGTGTGCGTGTGTATGTGTGTGTGTGTGTGTGTGTGTGTATGTGTATGTGTGTGTACTGTGTGTGTATTCTCCCCTGACCACAGTCCCCAGTGTTCCTGCTGTTCTTGGACTGTGTGTTCCAACTCATGAGCCAGTGCCTGTCGTCCTTTGAGTTCTCCGAGACGCACCTCATCAGCTTGTACGATGCATCCCTGTCTGGCCTGTATAGCACGTTCCTTTTCAACTCATCTCGCGAGTTCTTTGCAGCCAAGAACCCATACAAGACAGAGGCCAGTTCCTTTGCGGCTCACAGTGTCGACTACCACAGTGTCCTTCCCCAGGCATGGGGGCGGTGGATGGATGTTCTACCACCAGACGTCCGGGAGAGGTGCTACAATCCCTTCCACTTTCTGTTTGCCCACCATCGCCCACAGAAGCCCTCGTCTGTTTCCACGCCTGTGACAGAGGACAACCCAACCTCCGCTGTTCTTGACATATCTCCCTCCGACTTAGTACAGGGAGGGAGTTTGGGACTCTACACAAACTGCCTTGCACACCAACAGGTGTCCGACAGGCAGCGGAGACGCTCACGGCACGACAGCTGGGTCATCACTCCCACTGCCAATGAGGGCAGCGAGAACCTTCTCTTGCCTCAGACCATGCAGTGCCACTTGAAGTTTTGGACTGGGGTCTTCTTCCGGTTTGTCCCCATCTCCAATGAGCCCTTCAAGGAGGTCATCCGTGTCGAGGACCTCAAGGGTCAGCTGGTACGAAAGGCGAGGCATTACAAGGATTCTCTTAAGGAGCAGGAGCTGAAGAATTGGCGCTATCGGCACACCATGTCCTTTGTCGGGGACAGCCCACTGTTCGAGCACTCTGAGCCGCCCCCCGTCCTCGTCAGGTCAGGAAGTGCCTCGGAGCCTTGTACCACATCTGACAGCCTCACCGACCTCCCGCAGTTTTTTGCAGCTAATCGTGAGGCACTGAATCCCAGCAGAGACCCGATCCCCACCAGGCACTCCCCGAGCCCCTCCCACCATGGGCATGGGTCGTCCCCTCAGCACTTCCTGGACCCTGCCCATCATGGAGTTGGGTCCTCCCCTCATCACTCCCCACGCCCTGCCCACCACGGTCATGGATCACCCGGGCCTCCAAAGCCGCCACGTCCCATTTCCAAGACAACTGTGAATGTGCAGGTGAAAGGTGCTAGTTTGTTGCCAGGCGACAATGATTCGGGGATTCAGCTGTGTCACATGACCCCCATATCATCCGGGATGGGGCATAGCAACGGAGATCCCCCTCCGAGCATTCCTCCCCTTGCTGCCGGGAGGAGAACTAAGCGAGATTCACACGGAATGAACTCCTGGATAACTGAATCGGAAGAAGTAGACGCACTGTAGAACTTTTGTGTTGTTTCACTGCCTAAATCTTGAGTTCACTTTGCAATAGTGTGCATGTGTGCAGGATTTTATCATTTATATTGTTACATTACCTTCTATATGATATAATAATGTGTTGAAACAAAAAAAATGGGCAGGAGGCGTCGCGGAAAGCCTAAGCTTAATAAACACCGCAGCTCTGTTGGTTCGCAGCGCGACGGTGAGGTGCACACGGTGACGCCCTAGCTAGCGACGCGTGCCTGATGCATGTCTGAGCTGGTGTAGTGACAGGAGCGACGGGATGACCCGCTAGCTCGCGAACTGTGTTATTCGCAACAAAGCGGCTCAGTGTTTCTTGGCAGTGATGTAGGAGGAACTGTTTGGACGCATGCCTGATGCGTACACTGTCTCTTGATCTTCATATGCTTGCACATCACACACATACTGCGCACCTCCTATTCTGTATTATTATCATTTGTTGAAGGCACTTCATGTAGCAATCCTGTGGAGGAGAAGGGTGATGTTGGGGAGGCCACTCCCTGTGCTGAGGGAGAAGGAGAGGGAGATGATGCTCCCCCACAGAGGAAGAGGCAGAGGGTTAGCAGGGACAAGGGGAGAAGCAGTGAATCAGAGTCTGCCTTGAGGGGTGACAAGGAGAACGGAAGTGATGCAGAGTGCCCTGTGGTGGATGGTATACCAGACAGAGTGGAGCCGAGTAACGGCTGTACCCCAGTGCCTGTGACATGTTGTGAAGCTGTGTCATCATCTCAGGGCGACACGGCGATGGATTTTTTTGAGCCATCTGAGGCTGTGGGCCTCAACAATATCTCTCCTATCAAGAGTGGTCCTAGCGTGCAATCGGACCTATCAAGTCCCAGATATGACAATGAGAGTGACGATGACGATGACCTTCCTAGTGTGTCAATCAGCTTTGGCACTCCCACTCATGAAGGGTTGACGTGTAAGTCATACCACTCCCATTTCCATATTAAAACCCATCCTGTTCCCTCCTCCCTGCCTACAAATGAAACTCTTTCACCTCCCTCATCGCCCTCCCTCACACCAGTTGACAGTATTGTGGAGGGTGCAGTGTACTGGATGGTGTACCCGCGCTATCCACCCTGGCCTGCCTTGGTGAGTCTGCTATGTACTCTTGTCAATACCCATGTGGTAATACCCATGTGACACCCATGTGATAGTCATGTGACACTCGTGACATCCTAGTATCACCCCATTTGAGAATCATGTGACACCCATGTGATAGTCATGTGACACTCATGTGACATCCTTGTATCACCCATTTGAGAATCATGTGACACCCATGCACACAGGCAGTCAGCAAGTCAAGCCCGAAGGTCGGAACTGTACAAGCCCTCTTTTTTAACGACAACAATCCACGCGTCAAAGGGTTTGTCCACAAATTTCTGCATTTTGGCATTTGTTTTTTTACCTTACGTGTCTGGTAGTGTGTGTGCATGTGTCTGTGTGTATGCGCACGTGCATGCATGCATGCTGGTGTACGTGTGTATTTATCCCTCAATGCAGGTACCCTGTAAAGATTAGAAGCTGCACTGCCAGGCAGTTTTCTGAAGTAGCAACAGAGCGTGACAAATTCATGGTACGCTGACTGGCAGACACCACACAACTGTGTCTGCTCTAGATCCCTCCACTCGCCTGTCGTCTCCTCCGTAGGCAGAGAAGGTGGAGTCCCACAGGCGATACCAGGTCTTCAAGAAGCACATTGAGACAGCGGTGGAGGATGCCAAACTGTACATTGCTCGGAAGGATGGTGTGTGTTGACCCAGTTGTCTGCTTCTTCTGCCAGGAGGGGCGGGGCTGCCAGACAAGCATGTGTCTGTGGAGCAGCTGTCCTGTAGACCCGACCCACAGGACTCTGATGTGCATCTTGTGGCTTGCTTCTGTGTGTTCTTGCAGAGCTAGGCTCCAGCCTGTCTCCTACTGACCTCTTTGACTCTATAGCTCGGCGGAGGATCACAGAAGTAGTGAGTGGGTGTGGTATGGAGCTGGTGGGTGTGGCATGGAGCTGGTGGGTGTAGCCTGCAGTGGGTAGATGTGGCCTGCAGTGGGTAGATGTGGCCTGCAGTGGGTGGGTAGGTGTAGCCTGGTGGGTGTGGTATGGAGCTGGTGGGTGTGACCTGTGTGGGTAGGTGTAGCCTGCAGTGGGTAGATGTGGCCTGCAGTGGGTAGATGTGGCCTGCAGTGGGCGGGTGTGACCTGCAGTGGGTGGGTGTGACCTGCAGTGGGTGGGTGTGACCTGCAGTAGGTGGGTGTGGCCTGCAGTGGGTGGGTGTGACCTGCAGTGAGTGGGTGTGGCCTGCAGTGGGTGGGTGTGGCCTGCAGTGAGTGGGTGTGGCCTGCAGTGGGTGGGTGTGGCCTGCAGTGGGTGGGTGTGGCCTGCAGTGGGTGGGTGTGGCCTGCAGTAGGTAGACGTTGCATTGCATCCTTTCTGCCTCTTTGGAGTGAAGAGGTTGTGTGAATCTACTCAGCAGCCACACCTCACAAGTGTGCTCTGTTCATGGATCCCTCCCGACTCCGGATTGCAGGTTGCTGTAACAACACCAAGGAGTGTCAGAGGTCTGAAGTTTCCTGAGGAGTCCAGTGAGTACACTGTAGCCGCTAGTGCATGGCCTGTTGCTGGAGTAGAGCTGTATTCTGCACAGACTCAGAGTGTGGTTCTGAGAGTGAGGAGGACAAGAGTGAAGAAGGGGAGATGAAGGGGGAGGGGCGCTTGAGCAAGGCACCCAGGATGGGGGGCATGGCTGCTGGACGGGTGGCCAGGACTGGGTGAGTCGTGCACTAGCAGAGTGACACCAAATGCTTTGTGCTTCACAGAGCCCAGCTCCCCTTGTCAGTCTGCTCTACAACAACAAGTACTGTTCAAGATTTCTCCAGAAGAAGGCAGTCAAGGTACGTACATACTACTCACATGTGTAACTTTTTCATGTAATACAGATCCCTCCCCTTCCTCTCTCTCTCCTCCCCTCCCCTCTTCCCCCTCTGCCCCTTCTCCCCTCCCCTCTCCTCCTCCCCTCCCTTTTCCTCCGCCCCTCCCCCTCCTCTTCTCCTCCCTTCTCCTCCCCTCTCTTCTCTAACCCCTCCCCTCCCCTCCTCTCATGTAGGAGGCACTCAAGGGTATCATGGAGAGGAGTGTGCCATCCAAGCGTCACAACACCTTCTTCAGTGGGAGCAACAGTGAGCGACGTGCCTTCCGCAACAGTCACTTGGGCCCACTGGAGGGGCTGACTACGGTGCAGAGGGAGAGGATTGTTGAGAGGCTGAAGGGATTTGTGATGCAGTGGAAACGTGAGGCAGATGTGTTTCAAGAAGTCAGCTACACATTTGATGTATTGCTGCCCGAGGTGGGTGAAGTGTGTGTGTGTGTGTGTGTGTGTGTGTGTGTGTGTGTGTGTGTGTGTGTGTGTGTGTGTGTGTGTGTGTGTGTGTGTGTGTGTGTGTGTGTGTGTGTGTGTGTGTGTGTGTGTGTGTGTGTGTGTGTGTGTGTGTGTGCATGTGCATGTGCGTGTGTGTGTGTGTGTGTGTGCCTGTGCATGTGCGTGCGCATTTGCACGTGTGGATAAGGTTGTTCAACTTACGTATCTGTGTAGACAGTGCATGGACTCTTGAATAGGGCCTGTGTGGATGTGTGTGTGTGTGTGTGTGTGTGTGTGTGTGTGTGTGTGTGTAGCACACTACATAGCTATATACATATGAAGGGGGACATTTGTGTGTGGTGCTAAGTTGTGCATTTCTTGTATGCAGGTAATCGTTAGGATGATTGCTGATGTAGAGAAGGTGCCATTGGATGCAGCAGAGGACAAATACTGCAACTGGCACTCCCAAGTAGCAGCACTCTCAGAGGAAGATGAATAATGTCATTATTTCTGTTTGATATGCATGCAGTGTGGAACCTACCTGGATTAATATCTCTCTATTTTTAGATGTTTAGATGTGAGTGTCTGTTGTACAGGGTACATAGGAATATATTGTCACTTTCGTCGTGCAGCGAACCCGATATCACATGTACGCAGCCGCGTGTATGCTCAATCCCGCGTATATACCGCGCGCGAAGCAGGCCGCCATTTTATGACAGATTTTGTGGTTCAATTTTCGTTCCGTAAAACCTCAACCCTGGTGAGAAAATGGCGGTAACTGCTTGAGAGTCAAAGCAGGCCCTTCAGGATTGGGAACCAACGAAGGCAGTGCTTTTCTAGGGGATCTTAACGTCTTTTGAAGTGGTGTACAAATCTGAACCAGTTTAAAGCGATTGAAGCATGTCTCAAGTGAGTTACATGTCATCACTCACGCGGATCCCTTGCGTACACCATCTTCCGTGTGGCACTCAAACGTTATCGTGTGTGGTCGCGTGATTGATGTATACTCGTGAATTGCAAAGTTATTTCCACCTAATGTAAGCGATTCTAGCATGGTCATGAAAGTTTTAAGACATGCATGAGTTGATAGTAGAGTGATTGCTTTGGATGGTCAAGTCTCATGAACAAGTTACTTCTTTGTTTCATATCTATTGTAACCTTTTGATGTTGTTGAATATCATTATGCTGCGTGCAGTGTGGGCTCGTGTGCTGCATGCTTTGTGAAATATTTGGGCTCATTTGTGGCTTTTCACCATTTATGGCAATCTGGTGTGCGATAGCACAAGCAGCATTTGTTGTTGTGTGTGTGAGCATAGATTCTCACAGCGTTAGGGTTGAGCATCTAGGGTGTGAGTGAGGGAAAGAGAGTGGTGTGTGTGTGTTGATTTCTACCCAATTGATGGTATAAATTTGTGTTGCGAGTGTTGCATTTTGCCGGAATCCACCAAACTTGTGTTAAAAGCTTGTTCCTCGTATTGTGTTGTTGACCTGTAGGTCTCTTTGCATGTACGTACGTACATGTGTATGTGCGGCCCGTCACACACACACTTGCAAGCATGTGTGTGTCTGTATGCTCCCTGTACATTTGGTACATCTGCTTGCCCCTCCCTCTGCCTGGCCCATAGGCTGTACAAGTGAACCTCATTTTAGGTCATACTGCCAACTGGAGGAAGAAGCCGACACCGGAGGGCTACACACACGACTGGACTGTTTTAGTGAGGGGAGAGGATGGATGTGATGTCCGACATTTTGTAGAGAAAGTTGTTTTTCATCTTCATGAATCCTTTCCAAAACCTAAAAGAGGTATGATGTACAATAACAGCCCGACACACAAACACACTCACAAATCTTAATCACCTTTAACCTTCCCCTCCCCGATGTGCACAGCTGTAAAGGAGCCGCCTTACCAAGTGTCTGAGTCTGGCTATGGGAGCTTCAACCTCCCCGTGGAGGTGGTCTTCAGAAATAAGGAGGAGCCCAGGAAAGTTGTTTTTGAGTATGACCTATTATTGCCTAACTTGGAAGACCCCCCAATCAGTCAGATGAGAAGTGAGTGCCTCACATTTCAGAACCCCAGTGAGGAGTTCCGGCAGAAACTCTTAAGGGGCGGAGCCAAACCCATTGTGGGTGTTGGTGGCGGAGCAGCAGAAACACCAGCCAAAACAGGCAAGAAGAAACCGAAACCACCAGCAGACATCACTGAGGAGCCACCAAAGAAAAAGAAGAAGGTTGAAGACAAGGCGAAGCGGGGCAGCACTAGCAGTGACTCTGGTTCAGACAGCGCAAGCGACAGTGAGCAGGAGGCTCCGGTGGTCTCAAAGCCTAAGCCCAAAGCCACCACACCCTGGGACACCAATACCCTGAAGAAGCTTCACAAACAACTCAATGCCATCAACGATGCCGGGATCCTACAGGAGATTGTCAATGTGATAGAGCAGACCGGCATCTACCAGCTCACTCCTTCCACGTTTGATTTTGATCTCTGCAAGCTCGACGAATCAACACTGAGCAAGCTAAGCAAGCTGGTGGAGTGACTCTTTCTACCGATGCACACCGTGACCACAGCACACAGCACACACACACACACATCAATAAGACTCAAGTGCGTGTCTCTACTGTCATGTACAACTCAAATTTGTAATAGAAACAACCAGGACACATTAATTCTACAGTGGTAGGCAAGAGTTCTGACATTGCTTTCACTTGGTTTTACTAAAAGTGCATGTTTGTAACAGATTATTCCTTTGTTGGCCATGCACTGTGAAGTCATCAAGTTGTCCTGTGCTTGCATGCAAGGGGCCACGTGCAGAAGGTAACTCAGCTGGCATGAATGTGCATCAGGACTGTAAACACACACACACACTTCTTCGTTTCCCTTGCCCAATTGGAGGGCACAGAGCAGTACACGGGTAGTAGCTCGGGGTCCTGTTTCAGAGGCCACAAGACTGTTAAAAAGGGGTGGAATGTCCAGCCCCATGCTCAACCCTGGGGCAAGCGCTGCTGATGCATTGGCCATAGACACACACATTGTCCCCCTGTTCACAGCTGCTATACACCTGCGGCTGGTGCCAGTGCAGTAGAGTAGCCACTTGCGTGAGCATTCATCCATGCAGAGCTAACAGGCTAATTATGGCTTAGTTACCCGATACGATAAGCTTCACCACTACTTCCCACTGTACCTGTGATGCATGGCCGCAGCCAACGTGACCATTGCATGAGATGCCCCCATAGCATGTTATGTCTACATGTGATCAGAGACAACTGTTTAGCAGATCATTAGTAAACAGTTTATAAGAGTACGATATCTTTCTCCTTTGGCAGGAGAGGAACAGGTGGGGTAATGCCATTGTCTCTGAGATCTAACTTGGTAAAGCCATCAAGAGGTCTAAGTTCTGACAAGAGCACATCTGGTAGACAAATATAGTTACGTGACAGACACAAGTTAACAAGCTTAGGCAGTTTTAGCACCACTTTGGGAAAATCCTGAAACTGATTCCAATCTAACTTGAGGGTATGCAGCTTGTCAAGTAACATGAAGCAATCTGGCAGTTCTTTCACGGCATTCCTTGCCAAGTTCAACCAACACAGGTTTCTTAATGTGCCAAAAGCACTGGGGATGTCAGACAAGTTGTTTCCCTCCAGTGAGAGAACTCTCAGTCCTCTTAGTGAGCAAACCCCTGTGGGTACACACGTGAGCTGGGTGTTTGGCAACCAGAGCTCTGTGAGGTTGACCAGCTTGGCGACGTCTTCGCTGATGTACACAAGGGGGTTGTGACCCAGACTGAGTGTCTGCAAGCCTGTACACGTGAACATGCCCGAGGGTAGGGTGGTGAGCATGTTGTGGTCCAGTGTAAGAACCTGCAAGTTCATCATAAACTGCAACTCCTCTGGAGGCATGGTTATTCTGTTGTTGTTCAAGTGGAGGACTCTCAGCTCGCGACTCGACTTCAATCTCTCGGGTACCACCATCAGATCATGATGGCTCAAATTTAGAACTGCACGGTTCCTTCTATCCAAAGCCTCTGACTGGAAATTCCATTGCACAACATCGGCAGCCATTTTGGATGTCCTAAATTTGGTGTTCTTTGGATGACGTCAGTTTGCTTATATTATTTTGTCGGTGGTGTGTCGGCAGGATTTGAGCGGCGTGCCGGAGTCTCCCTCCCTCCCATCGACAGGATTGTGAACGATGAACGGACTGTCCTTCTCAGAACTGTGCTACCTGTTCTGCTGTCCTCCCTGGCCATCCAGAATAGCGGCCAAACTAGCGTTTCTCCCGCCAGAGTCGACCTACAGTCTGAAGGACGAGGCAGAAGACGGCACGTGCACCCTTCACTTGAGTGACAGGAGCGAGTGGCAGTACTCGCCCCACGAACTGGACGCCGTGGAGGTGTTCAAGACGCGGACAAGGAAGGGGAACAGAATAGCGTGCATGTACGTGAAGAGTTCGGACAGGGCGAAGTACACTATCTTCTTCCACCACGGCAACGCCGTTGACCTGGGACAGATGTCCAGCTTCTACGTGGGCCTCGGCTCGCGAGTCAACTGTAACGTCTTCTCGTACGACTACTCCGGATACGGGGAGAGCACTGGCAAGACAACGGAGAGCAACGTGTACGCAGATGCGGAGGCGGCGTGGCAGTCGCTTCGTCAGCGGTACGGCGTGTCCCCTGACCAGGTCATCTTGTACGGGCAGAGCATTGGGACGACCGCGGCGGTGGAGCTGGCGACCAAGTATGAAGTGGCAGGCGTGGTGCTGCACTCACCGCTCATGTCCGGGATGAGAGTGGCCTTCCCCACCACACAGCGCACATGGTGCTTTGATCCATTTCAAAAGTGAGTTCTGCACACACTCTTCTTGTTTAGTGAAAGGCTGTTACATCAGCAGTTTGTATCTGTGTTCATACAAGAGAGAGACACAAAGCACTGGAAGCTTCAACAAAAACCCTCTTCATACATATGTACATACATACATAGCTGTGTACACATTCATACAGGCCCTATTTAGGAATGTCTGTGCATTGCCAGCACAACCACGTGGAACAACCTGATACACACATACACACACACATACATACACACACACACACTGTGCACATATGCACACATGCACGCACGCACACACACACACACACACACACACACACACACACACACACTGCACACACACACACACACACACACACACACACACACACACACACACACACACACTGCACACACACACACACACACACACACACACACACACACACACACACACACACACACACACACACACACACACACACACACACACACACTGTGCACATACGCACACATGCACACACACACACACACTGTGCACATACGCACACATGCACACACACACAGACACATGTACATATGTGTCTGTGTGTGTATGTATTGTTCAATACAGTGAATGGCCATTTAGCATTCTTATGCATCCACTACCGGCCTTTTGGGATGACTAATAGCCCAGCATTTAACCCACTCTCTGAATGAGAATCATACAAGTCACAGGGTAGACAGGGCAGTGTGCAGTCAATGGCGTGCCGTACATGTCTCCGGTGACTTGAGCAATGACTGAAGCTAAGCAAGCACTCTGTAGCCTTATATGGCCCAGCTAGGAGTGCCAGGTGTACCGTGTACACAGGTACACAGCATGTGTGTACCTAATTCAAATTATATCATATATACCAAGTTTGTACCTCCCCATCTCATACCATCTTCCTTTCCTCTGTATCTCCCCTCTATCCCCCTTCCCTCTGCTTCCCTTCCTTCCCCTCCTTAACCCTTCTCCCTCACCTTCTCTGGCAGTATTGAGAAGGTATCGAGGATAACATCACCAGTGCTGGTCGTCCATGGGACTGACGACGAAGTGATTGACTTCTCCCATGGTCTGGCGATCTATGAGCGTGCTCCTCGCACGGTGGAGCCACTCTGGGTAGAAGGGGCAGGGCACAACGATGTTGAACTCTATGGCCAATATTTAGAGAGACTGAGGAAATTTCTCTATCAGGAGATAGGGACGTCATAGCACCAACATTGTCCACTCTCATGTGATATTTACCCCACAAGAGTACCCGCTATAAATGGAGTCTGTGTGTCTTCTGTTGGGTTTGCATGAATGATTGATTACTTGTTCGTTATAGACGCCCATCACTCAACTGCTGCGTTAATTAAACGCCTGGTCAAAATGCCTACCGTGCTCTTGTTGGATCGTTCCTTGTCCATGAGTCGCCCCGCATCATCTGCGGAGCCTGAAGGTAGGACTGTGGCGCACTAGCTGTGTCGGGCTGCCTCTCAAACCGTGTCGGGCTGCATGAGGTTGGGTAGATAGTTCACCGAACAGTACTCCCTCGGACGGTGTTAATTTAGTTGACTACAAGCGCTCTTTTCCTATCTGCTGCTTGCCAAAGCCACAGGCGACTGCTTGGATCCTGCAGCTGCAGTTGCTGTGGCGGCGGTAAGTAGCTCCTAAACGTGAGAGGGATCCGTCGTCCAAGGCTCTGCAATTTCGCTTCTTGCCACCCAGAAACTCCAATACAGAGGCCAAGCCGGTTTGCATGACGTTACAAGTGCAATTACCACAGCAGACAAAATAGTTTTCATCCATCATAATCATTAAGCTTCGGTGCGAGGGGTCTCAGTATCTCTCCTCAGTGTGTGTGTGCGTGCGTGCGTGCGTGCGTGCGTGCGTGCGTGCGTGTGTGTGTGTGTGCGTGCGTGCGTGCGTGCGTGCGTGCGAAGATGGTAGTTGTAGATGTCTGTAGATGTAGTGAGTTTTTAGGGACTCACGCATGTCACCATAGATGGAGGATCTATGTCACTTATTATTTATAACAGAGACAGAGTTTCTAACAGGAAGGTTGTTCACACTGCTCCTCCCCTCTGCCCTGCTAGGGTTCACAAGACTGCGTCTTGCTGTGGAGGGGCTGACCCAGTTAACAGACCACCTCTCCCAGCACCACTCTCATGAGTACCTGGCCCTCATGGCCTACTCCTCCAAGTGTGAACTTATCATTCCCTTCACCAAACGGCATGAAGATGTCAGGGAGGGGCTGAAGGGGGAGGAGGTCTATGACCGAGGCGACCTGCGAGGCGCCCTTGAGACAGTAGTGGACATTGTGGTGCATGAGTGGGGAGCCTTTGTCCCTTGTCAGATCATTGTGGTGACAGACGGGCTTCCGACCCTCCAGTGCTTGCAGAGCACTACACTTACACCTCCTGTTGCTTTTCACTTCCCTGTTCAAGTCCATGTGGTTGTCATGGCAGCAAGAGAGGAACTACAAGTGGCCCACCACAGTCTTGATCCTATCCGACATCTGTGCAGCATAACAGGTCTCACTGAGGACTGCATTGTCTTGCCGGACAAGGTGCTATGCAAGGAGAGTGTTTCCACTCTCTTCGCCTCCCTTGCCGAGCAGCATTTTGCCCCCCATAGGTGCGTTCTCAAGTGCGGCCATTTGCAGTCGTCAGTGGCCTTGTCCCCATCCCCCACCTCCCACTGCTCAAACCTGGACTTCAACTTTGGTGACCAAAGCAATGCCTTTCCCAAGCTGAGGGGGTTGGACGGCCAGTTTCCCTCCGAACTGGTTGTGTGTGGCTTCCTCAACATGGCTGATGTGGTAGCTCCACCAGTGCTGACACGGCACCTTGTGCTCGATGTAGACGTCATGGAGCCTCATGGGGGAGTCCCTGGGGGTGAAGGGGGTGGAGTCCAGGAGGCACAAGCCCCTTTACAGGAGCCCTCATTCAGAGTTCTTCTTCATGGTAGTCTCAAGTTTCAGTCTATGGTCGCCTTGGTCAAACTAAGGTTTGTGTGTGAGCATTTGTGAGTACACAGGCAAGTGCACTTGTGCATGTGTGTGTTTGTACAACTTGGTTCATGTTTCTGCCTTCCTTTGGTATAGGGAGGACTGGTACAGTTTCTTGTACAGTAGCTCTGAGGGAAAGAACTCCAAACGTGCCAACCTTGTTCTCGCAGTGCTTCATCCTGGCACTCACATTCCCTGGCTTGGCCCCTTTAGCCACTTGGGGTTGGCCACAGCTGCAGAGCAGATTGGGGGTTTCCCCGTGGGGCCTCCCCACAGTCTGAGTTACCAGAACCCCTCCTGTCTCATATGGGCAGGAGATAGTACACTTCAGGTGTGTGGGTGGGGCATGACATTCATGTTACTGTGTGGGTGGGGCATGACTCGTGCAATAGTGTGGGCGGCAGTGCATCTGTGTGGCAATGTTGTAGTGTAGTGTGGTGGCTGTAGCCGCTACAGAGAGGTACATACTAGTGCCTCCTCCCGCCTTCCTTCCACAGAGCGACTTGAACAAGTTTCTGCGATACATGCGCAAATTACCTGAGAAGGAAACCATATTCCTCAAAGTGGGTTTTAGCACTGGCCACCGAGACACTCAGGCCAGAGCCAATAGCTTGAGCACATGCTGATTGGGCAATACTTCGCTCTGCCCTGTGGTGTGGAGTGGACCAGTGCCATCCGCTGCACGTGACTCACTTCACTATAGCATTCTCTCGTTCCTCCAATTGTGTGTGTGTGTGTGTGTGCAGGAGTTCAACAAGTTGAGAGTTGCCGCTCTCACGTACGGCTCCCCTGAGCTCATCCAGTTCATGATTGACTTGCTGGAGAGGGAGAGGAGTGCCACATTGCAGCACAAGGGCGCTGCCCTCCTTGCCCGTGCCATCGACTTCCTCCAGACAAGCAGCGACTGCGCAGAGAAGCTGAGCAGCAACACGGCTGTTCCTCAGTAGCCCTGTCACTGCTGTCATGAATAGTGTTGAGTGAACACTTGGTGGGGAAGTGCTTCCAGTTTTGTCTCACCTGTTCATTTCAGACCCACATTCACATTTCATGACAATCATACTAGACTACATTGCATGTTGAAAAAGGAATTTGGTGTTAACAGCTGAAGTGGGGGCATGTGGATGACTGGGGTAAAAACAGCAAATGAAGTCCAGCAGCCAATAGCAGGGATAGCTGTTTGTTGCTATAGCTACTCATGGTCGGGGGAGAGAGCTACAGGAGAGACCTTGTGCACATGAACCATCTCGGGTGGTCCTTCCAGCGAGTTAGTTAGCCATGCTTGCAGCTTTTCAGCTGCAATGTTATTGTTAGCTGCATCAGTGTCAGCCATTTTGATACATGAGAGGTTGCCATTGGAGAGCACCAGCCACAGCCGAGGGGCGGGGTCAGATGATTGCCCAATAACTCTAGTCATTTCTTCAGTGGAGTCCCTAACAGAGCTGGGAGGGAGAGAGACAGAACATGATGTGGTGCTTGTTACAATCTACTCCACAAATGTATTGGTTGACTCACTGGACGACCAATGACTGCTGAACATTGTGAAGCACTTTATGCAATGTTGTTCACAAGCTCACCATACTCACCTCTGCAGTGCCTGCAGGCGTTCGTTCATGTCTCTCAGATTGCAGACCACGCCCTCTACCTCGCCGTAGCTCCCCAAGGGGACCTCACCCGTCCTGCCCACTGCAGTTGCCTTCCTCTGAAGGAAGGACTGTAGTACTGTCGAGGAACCACTGGCAGCCACTGACTTAGACCGCTTCGATGAGAACTGGGCATGAGACTCAATGTTTCTTTTCTTCCCCTTTCCATTTTCACCGTGTGACAGACTTGGAGTGGAAGCAGGCATGTGGCTGGTCAGTGGAGGCCCACTCTGAAATAGGCAAAGAACACGGCATGTCACTCTATGACTTGACAATTGGGTACATCAGGTCATCACATGTGAGATGTTTCCATAGCAACAAACAGTTCTCACCTCAGTCCTTACTGGAAGGGTGGTTTGGACTGACAAAAGGGATGGGTAGAAGGCTTGCCTCATGGGTGTGTTCTCCTGCCCTGAGGGTGTGGCACTCTCCTGCTCTGAGGGTGTGGCACTCTCCTGCCCTGAGGGTGTGGCACTCTCCTGCCCTGAGGGTGTGGCACTCTCCTGCCCTGAGGGTGTGGCACTCTCCTGCCCTGAGGGTGTGGCACTCTCCTGCTCTGAGGGTGTGGCACTCTCCTGTCCTGGGTTTGTGTGTGAGCTGTAATTAGCAAGTCCAGGTCTCCACATGGTCACTGGCTGCAGAGCAATGACCAGACTGTCACACACAAACACACACACACACACACACACACACACACACACACACACACACACACACACACACACACACACACAAACACGTGTGCATGCACGCACACACACACACACAAACACATGCACGCACACACACACACACAAACACGTGTGCATGCATGCACACACACACACACACACACACACACACACACACACACACACACACACACACACACATGCGCGCGCACATGCACACACACACACATGCGGGCACGCACGCACACACATGCACACACACATACATGCGCGCACACACGCACACACACACACACCTGCAGTGGCCGCCCATTTGATCCTGATAGAGCTCGTCCAGTGCTCCATTGGAGGGTACTGTCTGCAGAGAGGGAGGGGAGGCATTTAATACCAGCAGAAATAGCTGGTAAGTGCTGGCACGGTCAACAAACCATGAGGGTGATTCAGGTCCACTCTCCCTTCCCCTCCTCCTTCTCCTGTGGACGTCTTACCACAGACACCGTTCCCCTCTGTGTCTGGACCACTGACAGACACACAACTGCTCTCTGGTGAACTGCCCTCCCTACCTAGACTTGCCCCTGCTCCCTCATGATTCCCCCCCGGGGACCGAAGGGGTATTGACTGACGCCTGTAGAAATCCTGGAGCACAGCTGCAAGGGTCCCCAGCACCCAGTCCTGGTTATCGGAAACACAGCAGGGAGTGAATACTGTGCCTGGTGGTAAGTGGAGCTACCATACCCCGGTGTGTATTTTGTCCCTCACCCCTCACTCACTGCCCTCACCCCTTACTCCTTGCCCTCACTCCTCACTCACTGCCCTCACTCCTCACTCACTGCCCTCACTCCTCACTCACTGCCCTCACCCCTCACTCACTGCCCTCACCCCTTACTCCTTGCCCTCACTCCTCACTCACTGCCCTCACCCCTTACTCCTTGCCCTCACTCCTCACTCACTGCCCTCACCCCTTACTCCTTGCCCTCACTCCTCACTCACTGCCCTCACTCCTCACTCACTGCCCTCACTCCTCACTCACTGCCCTCACCCCTTACTCCTTGCCCTCACTCCTCACTCACTGCCCTCACTCCTCACTCACTGCCCTCACTCCTCACTCACTGCCCTCACTCCTCACTCACTGCCCTCACCCCTCACTCACTACCCTCATCCCTCACCAAGTGGTGCAGGAGCACTGTCGTCTTGTTTGGCTCCACGTTGACGTCCACCTGGTCCGGGGGAACATGCAGGAAGAGGCAGCCCATGGGACAACGACTGGCCACTGGAGACACTGAGCCCTCTTGGTAGGATCTGCGCACCATCTGGGGCAGATGGGACCAGTGCATGTACATACAAACAATACAGACAGACGGACAGACAGACAGTCCGACAGACAGACAGACAGACAGATAGACAGACGGACGGACGGACCTGCAACAGAGGTTTGCACTGCACAGGTCTGTTGTTGATGAAGAGGAACAGTCGATCGTGCGAGGACCGAGTGACCAAAGAGGGGTCAGCATTGGCCCTTGGGAGGTAGCCGACTGCCTTAAATGGGAATGCAGGCTCGCTGTCCCTGCTGCCCAACCCTTCGTCTACATCACTAGTGTTCTCTGCACCACAGCACGCCTCAGCACTGGGGCTATGCTCATGCTCAAAAGGAAGCAAGTGCTGCATCACTGAGAAGCCAAACACAGAGTTCATGCCAGACTTGAGCCCGTCACCTTGCACCTTCTGCCACACTAGGTTGCCGTTGTGTTTGAGGACAAAGCGCACACCAGGATGGGCCAACCCAAAGGCCAAGAGGATGTCTTCAACTCGCTTGAATTCATCACGACACTTCTTCCCGTTCTTGTACTGTTGCTTCCGCACAGGGAGGTTCCGAAAGAGGTCGGCAATGATCACCGATGTTCCCCGGCCCAGGGGGGAGGGGCGCTCACTTGTGACATGCCCACTCTTATCGTACTGATAGACAGTGCTTAACGGGTCCACATGCGTGCACGTGATGACAGTGACGCTAGCCACAGCAGCTAGCGATGCAAGTGCTTCGCCACGGAACCCATAGGTCCTCAGTTCTGTCAGATCATTGAAGTGCCGCAACTTGGAGGTGTAGTGAGGGGCAGCAACCAAGAGTGCATCCTCCTTCTTGATGCCCGAGCCGTCATCCCTGACCTCTATACGACTGAGGCCATAGTCTTCCTGCACAGAAAGGTCAGGGGAGGAGAGAGAAGAGGGTGAGGAAGTCAGGAGAGGGAGGAAGAGAGGAGGGGGAGTAGTGACAACTACACAGGTGTATGTACTAAGGCATACTCGTAGCTACAGAGCAGGAGGTTGAGTCCCTGGGAGGGGTCTCTGTGCATAATGGTATGATGTTCAAGTAAAATTTGACCGCAGGATCTCACCAGCTTGATCTGTATGTTCGCTGCGCCCGCGTCCAGTGAGTTCTCCACTAGTTCCTTTACAGCAGAATGGACGCTGGTGACGACCTGCGAGCTGGAAAGAAACCGGACAGTCTCCGCATCTAGCAGATTCATCGCGCTGTTCAATTGCAATTGGCGGGAAAGAGGCGCCACAAAGACAATATGGCGGACTGCGAGCAGGCCTCCTCTCTCTCTAAAGTGTGTCTCGTCACATAAGGGGAGCCATTGATCCTCATAGTGTGAGCATTTTGTTTTATCCCTCTCCCTTATTAGGGGTGCTTTGTGCACCTTCCCAGTGGTGCACAAGCGAAGAAAGGAGGAAAGTTGTTGCAGGAAGCCAACTGCTTTCATCCTCATCCTGGCGAGACCGCAGATGATGCAGCAAGGAGGCATGCTGCCTTTAAAGACTGCTGGGAGGAGACTAGGAGAAGAGTAGAGGTTTGGCATAATTGCTTGTTCAACAATTGAGCGTGGTCAACTGAATTTGGATTGGCTTATTGTGATGCTGTAATTTTGATGTTAGATTATGCTTATCCTACTTGCATACACAGTTTGTTGGGCAAGGGGGGGGGCATTTGGGGTCTGTGACAGTGGCAATTAAGTTGGAAGTGACATATACCCCATGTACACACAGGGCTTGATGGTGAAAGAACATGACCAACTGTTCGAGCGAGTGATTCAGTTTGTTAAGCAGTCTCATTCCAAAATGCAAAGTCATAAAGTGGATCAGAAGAGACCTGTGGAGAAGGACATAGTACCTTCCTTTGACATCAGACCCCATTCAAGGGAAATCCCCACAGCAGCCCTTTTAGCAGGCGAGGCTCTTCATGTATATAGGCTGGAAATTGCAAAGTGGATTTAGCCAATCAGTATTCCTCTCATAAGGGTATATGTATAATTCCTCTTAGGGGGTTTCTCTCGCTATCTACCTAATGTGCTAGCCACTAAGGCAAAAGAAATTCACTGGGATGATTATGTTATAAATGCTTAAACACCTTCTAGTCTATCCCTTTGCTGCTTGATGGTCAACTTGTAAGTGGTCGTTGGTCCACTGGCTGCCTCAGTATCTCTGTAACAGACCCTAATGTGTTGCTTCAATGATAGAATGTGTGACCAATTACTTCCAACGTTGTGGAGTATTTCGTCCCTGCAGGGATGAACATGCCTGACCATGAGGCCATGTTCCAGCGGCTATCAGAGGAATTGGTTAGCAAGGTGACCCCCTTCGTTGTGAGGCTCAACTCCCGCAAGTGTATTAATAGTGAGCTGTTACTCTCATCAAGCTGTTGGACACACGCACATTGCACCCATCGGTGGTTCCCTCTCCCAGCCCATGGCAGATGATTTGGGTGGTTTTCTTCGCACCCCAAACTTTGGAGAGTTCCCGAACTGTCCACTAGTGCTTGTTCTGCTTCACACAGCAGTGTCATTGGTGCACTGCCCCCAATCTCTTCTCTTCTCCTTCACTTTCATGCGTTATGTCAGGCATGAAGGCCACACTTCAAGAGGTCTTACAGCAACTGATGGGTGTCCAGGAGCACCCTGACACTGAGGGGGAGATGGAGGGGGAGGGCCCCAGGCCGGCCAAGCAGAGGAGACTTGCCAACTGTACAATGGCCGTCTTCCGCAGCTGGTACCAGGAGATGGTGCAAGTGTGTGTGTGTGTGTGCTTTGTGTGCATATGTGCAGGTGTGTGAGAGAGGGTGTGTGATTTTGTCAGATTATTTGCAGCGTCATACAAGTGTGCCTTGTAAGCCCTTGTGTATGCCAACACTTCCTGCAATCTTGTGAGGGTTGGGTTGGGTTCACATGTGCACACCAGGGCTTTGCCCTTCTACCCGTCTAGAGTGGGATGGACCCTTCGGGTGTAGTCATTGTGATTGAGGACTTTGAGGGATTTCCCCCACAGCTACTGCAATCTCTCATCACTGGACTCAGGTTGGCTAGTGTAGGGAAATAGCAATTGTTTAATGTGTATGTGTGTTGGTGTGCGTGGTAGTTTGCATGTGTGTGTGCATGTGTGTGTGTGTGTGTGTGTGTGTGTGTGTGTGTGTGTGTGTGTGTGTGTGTGTGTGTGTGTGTGTGTGTGTGTGTGTGTGTGTGTGTGTGTGTGTGTGTGTGTGTGTGTGTGTGTGTGTGTGTGTGTGTGTGTGTGTGTGTGTGTGTGTGTGTGTGTGTGTGTGTGTGTGTGTGTGAGTGTGTGTGTGAGTGTGTGAATGTATGCACTCTTCTTAGACAGCTCATTCTGCTCTAAGAATGTTGCACCCTGCCAGCTGCTGCAAGAGACCTACAGATGGTGCAAGACAGTTGCCACGCTGCCAAATATGGACAACAGGGCTATGAATATAGTTAACATCACGCGCGGCCCACGCGCGAGTGGTGACTGTCCTCTTGCTCGCTTTGCGTCAGCCGAATCATCCCAAGATCGGTGAAACACCGATTGCTCGCGGAAGCTGTCTTTCTGGTGAGTATAATGCCAGGCATTCGATGAAGTAACTTATGGGGCAGTGGGGAGCGTTGTGCCATTTGATTTGCGCATTCTCAAATGCGGAAACATCTCCTAAACTCACGCATCGCCAACCAAGCAGTGACCTTGGCCTAACGTTAAGCTGTGTGTGGGTCGATACCGCGAGATGTCGTCCACACTGACGTGGCAAGTGCAGTTGTGCGTGCGTGCCTTACTGCTGGAATGTGTTTATAGAACTGCGTCATGTGGACATAATTGCGCGTTAGTCTGCGAGCCAGCTTCTCCCTCGCATTCCTCTGCACACACAACTGATGTTACGCAAGTGCACCAAACCCTTCCGCGGGGGAGGGGCTGGGCTTTCGAGACCACATGCGTGTATTAGTATGCACTATGTATTGTGCGCTTATCTCACGTCATGGATACCGTAGAGACTCATGGCTATGTGGAGTGGTACGGTGCGCCAGCTTTCGAGTGTGGTAACGTAGCAACTGTAGTTTTTGGCCACGAATTTAGTCTTCAGTTATTCAGCCTTAATTCTACCTGTTGGATGTAACAGTCCACTCTACTCGCCGGGCAGCCGAGCTGCTTGCTTGATGCTGTCTGTAGTGTGGAACCCACCTGGCAGGCAGTATACGTAGGGCTTCCCACCAAGGAGCATACTCTGAAGGAGCTGCAACCCTTTCTTGTGTAGTCACGTGTAGCCAGACAGCTTTCAATGTCCCCTCTGCTTTTACATGGTGGTGTCGAAATCGAAATGGGAATGTGGTCTGTCTATGTGTGACTGTATTCTATAGGCTGTAGGCTCCCCATTCGTTGGGCGTGCCACTGGTGTTAATCCTGATTGGTTTGCAGTGTATGATGAACTGGCTTTGAATACTTACTTGAGGCATCATGTATGTGTCATACGTTTTAACCCTTTCCCCCTCACTCTGTTCTGCAGGCATAAAGAGCGGGCATGAGCAGCAAGAACAAGCAGCATGGGAGTGCTCTGCTGAGCTCCCAGTCCTCACCTGTCTTAGCCATCTCTTCATCCTTGTCGAGCACTAGCATCGGAACGTCTTCACTCCTGCTCGGTCAGCACAAGGGTTCATCATCCCTGCTGGGGCATGCGGGAAAGCTACACAGCACAAGTGGCCGTGTGGGAGCACTCCTCACAGACAACTCTTTGCCTGTGTCAAGGGGCGGAGCCAGCCGACCCAAGGGTGCAACTGCCATGCCCACAAAGGCAACCAAACCACAGAAGAAAGATGCTCAACTGTTCTCACTCAAAACGGATGTTATAGGAACAAGAACAATTAAACTGGGACAAACATCTTCTTCTGAGTCTCTTACTAGTTCACTTAGTAAGAACACAAAGGAGTCTGCCAAGGGCAGCAAGACTCCTGTGCACAGCAGTGCCTCCCTTCTGGGCAGCAGGTCGTCCAACAGTGTCAACCTGTTGACTACAAGCTCTAGCAAGTTGTCCACTAGTGTTCCTGGAACTCTGACTGGCACTGCCTCTTTGCTGGCAAGCAAAAGCACTAGCAGAATGTCTTCTCTCCTCACATCAGCCGCTAAAACAGGTCTGTTTGTGACAGCCAAGCCACCCCTAACACATGGAGGCTACCAACAGACTCACCTCAAGAGCCCAAGCTTGTGTCCCTCTTCCAGCAGTTCTCTCTTACACAGCACAGCAGATCCGTTGACTAGCAAAACATCCTCTACTCTTTCTTCAGGGACAAAGGAGCCGTCCATCTCTGCAGGGGCCAAGAGTAGTCACCCGAGACTGGTGGGGACAGCCAGAGTTGCTGTACAAGTGGAGGAGAACCTTGCATCTCAAGCACAACTGGCGGAAGAAGCCTCCAGACTCCTGCCTCACTACAGTTTGGGAGAGAAATTGATGCAGAAGGAGGAGGATGTGTTCATTCCTCCTGAGAGTGATGCTAACGTGGTTGGCCAGCCTGGAGCTACACCTGTGGATATTCCTGGCATGAAGAGGAGTTTCATTAATGCCATTTCGGCATCTCTCCTGTCTGCTCCTGATTTTCATGATCCCAAGCACCCGTCGTTCAAGGCGCTTGCAGAGCAGGGAGAGAGGATTGCAAAATACGATGCTGAATTCATCCTAAAGGTCGCACTCTATACTCGGTGCAACCTCAACATCAGAACCACTGCCAACTTCCTGCTTGCCCTAGCTTCCAATCTCCACTCCTGCCGGCCTCACCTAAGGAAGTACTTCCCCAAGGCCATTCTTCTCCCTTCGGATTGGATTGAAGTGGCCGAGGTGTACCAGGCCTTTCACGACAAGTCCCTCAACTTTGGATCCCTTCCCACTGCTCTCCGCAAGGCCATGATGGACAGGTTCCCCAACTTTGATGCATACCAACTCGCAAAGTACAACAAAGAAAGCTCCAGAAAGAAGAAGCAGAAGAAGAATGTTGCTGAAGCAAAGGGCGACAAGAAGAAGCCGGTACCAGTTGGTGTAACAGAGTCGAGTGATAGTGATTCTGAGGACAGTGATGTTGTAAAAGATGAGGAAAGTGAGACAGAGGAAGAGTTGCAGCGAATGGCTTTCACACTGAAGCAGCTCATCCGAAAGCTGCACATCACCAAACCAGTGGACCACGTTATGAGCATTCTTGGCAAGCACTATCCTGAAGACCCTGAAGCATTTCGTCGCTCCGGTCTGCCAGGCATGTGGGACCAGGATAGGGCAGGGAAGAGGATGAAGCTCCCTACTCCGGAGACTTGGGAGACGCAGGTGTCTATGAAGGGGAACAAACCAGAGGTTTGGGAGGACCTCATTGACCACCGCAAACTGCCTTTTATGGCAATGCTGCGGAATCTTCGCAATCTGATTCTGGCTAACATCTCCAGCAGACATCACCAGTGGGTCTTGAGAAAGCTGAAGGATGAGAGGGCAGTGGTGAACAGCAAGCAGTTCCCCTTCCGTTTCTTCTCTGCTTTTGAGGTACTGGTGGAATTGGAGAAGATTTGCAAGGGAGAGATCAGTGAGGAGGAGTCTAGCACTGCAAGGGGTGCAAGGATGAGGGCGGGGAAGGGCATGAAGAAGAAGAAGCTAAGCTCTGTTAAGTACCAGATAGATTCGGAACTCATCCCTCGCTATCACACTGCTCTTAATCGTGCATTGGAAATCTCCACTTGCTACAATGTGAAGCCCATACCTGGAAGCACATTAATCCTGTGCAATGTTGGCCGTAGCATGAATCGCCCTTGCACCTCAGCTCGTGGTCTGGGCAAGCCACGCACAGTGCAGGAAGTAGGGGTTCTGCTGGGTCTGATGTGCAAGTACTCGTGCGAGAGCTGCACCATGTGGATGTACGGCAAAGACACATACAAAGAGGTGAAACTCGCTTCAGAGGGTACCATCCTGACCAACCTGTCCCACGTCATGTCTGCCATCAAGTCATTCAGTCTGGACGACCGAGATGGCACGCTGCCCTGTGATGTGCTGGAAGACCTGCTAGTCAATCGCGGGCACATTGACAACCTTCTTGTGCTGACAGACACCATCAAACAGGATTCCGCAGAGGGACAGTATATGGCCGACTTCCTGAAGAAGTACCGTCGTTTGGTCAATCCTCGGTTCCTTTTTGTTAATGTTGACCTCAGTGGGAAGTCAGCTGGCTTTGCAACCTCAGCCCAGCCTCAACATGAAAATGACATTTACTTGGCAGGATACAGCGACCAGATCCTGCGCTTCATTGCAGAGCGAGGAGACGATGGCCAACTGACCTTTGTTCAGAACATCGACAAGGTGTACGACCTCAAGTCAGTGAAGCGGATTGGGCTGCAGCCAACTGCGGAGACTGGGGTAGCCACCATGGCAAGAGAGAAGGCTTTTATTGCCTCTGGCCAGGCCAGGATTTGGCGGACAGTGAGAGTGTTCATCTCCTCCACATTCAAGGATATGCACGGGGAACGAGACCTCCTCACGCGCTATGTCTTCCCTGAGTTAAGGGCTCGTGCTCATGCCCACTGCGTCCAGCTCTATGAAGTTGACCTCAGGTGGGGAGTGACTGAGGAGGAGAGCAGAAGTGAGAGGGCACTCGAGATATGCCTTGGAGAGATCTCGCGCTGCCAGTACTTTGTGTGCATGTTAGGAGATCGGTACGGTTGGTCTCTGGTAGATTACAAGGTGCCTGCAACACCAGAATACGAGTGGCTGGCAGAATACCCTCCTGGCCGCTCCATCACAGAAGTTGAGATTCATCATGCTGCACTGGCTGACCCTGAGAAAGCACAGAACAAGGCCTTCTTCTTCTTTCGGGATGCAGCCTTCGTGAGCGAAGTGCCAGAGGAGCACCACAGTTCCATGTTGAGTGAGACATTTGAGGCGAAGCAGAAAATGGAGAACCTGAAGAGCCGCATTCGCACTAGTGGGCTGGAGGTGTATGACGGGTATCCTGCCCGCTGGTTGGGCCCGGTGGAGGGCAGATGCATGACTGCTGGCCTAGAAGACTTTGGCAAGCGTGTCCTGGCTGTGCTGTGGAATCGCATTCAGAAGGACTACCCACTGGAGGACCCCAGCAGTGACCCAATGCTGCGGGCGGATGAGGCACACACTGCCTATGCTCAGTCGGAAGCCGAGAAGTTTGTTGGACGGCAGAAGCTCATGAAGCAGGCTTTGGAGCTTGTGACATCAGGCAAGCACCGGCTGATAATGGGATCGGGGAAGCCTGGTTCTGGCAAGTCAGCATTCATGTCTGCCTTTCTCCACGAGTACACTGATTTCCTTGAACTAAAGGGCAAGGAGCCGAATACGTTCATCTTGTACCACTTCATCGGAGCAGGACCGGACTCTGGCAACCTGGAGAACATCCTCCGCCGCCTGTGCTACTGCATGAAGAAACGGTTCGCCCTCCCTCTGGTCGTCCCTGAAGATGTTGCTGAGCTTGTCCTGGTTTGGCCGGAGTTCCTGAAGGAGGCATCGGAGGACCTTGCAGGGAAAGGGAGGCTGCTCGTGATAATTGATGGTTTGGACCTATTGGAGGACAGCCATGGAGGCAGAGCACTGGAATGGCTGCCAATGAATATTCCAGAGAACATCATGTTCTTTGTGAGCTGCCGTGAAGGGCAGTCAGCCTACTCAATTCTCCAACACCGCACTCCTCCTCCCACTGTCCTCACAATTGGTGCTCTGGACATCTTTGACAAAGCTGAGATGATTCGTCGACGGCTGGGTAAGCACAAGAAACGCCTGGATGAGTCAGCATTCAACAACCAGATGAAACTGTTGCTTTCCAAGAGAGATGCAGTGAGTCCCTTGTACCTCCACTTGGTATGTGAGGAACTCAGAGTGTTTGGTGTGTTTGAGGAGGTTTCCAATAAAATCCGCAGGATGGCAGCAACGGTACCAGGACTGCTACAGGAGATCCTCCAGCGTCTGGAGGAGGAGCATGGACAAGAGCTGGTTACCACAGCAATGTCCCTCCTGGCCATAGCGCGTGATGGGCTCCAGGAGAATGAACTTTCATCTCTCCTAGCCGTGTACAGCACAGCTGAGGTAGTGCAGCAGAGTGGCATTCAGAAGCTGCCACCACTCCACGTGGCCCAGCTCTTCCGCAGCCTTCTGGGCTATCTGCAGCCAACCTCGCATGAGAACAGTGACTTGCTCACTTTCTCCCATCCAGAGATAGAAAAGGCGGTTCGTCAGCGGTACATGAAAGGAGTCAATGTTGAGTTTGAGCGGACTCTGCACACAGTTGCAGCGTTGTATTTCCGGTCACAGGCTGACCCACAAGGAGATGGATCCTTCAAAGGAAAAGACCCAAGGGCTTTCAGCGAGCTACCCTACCACCTCCTGATGGCTGGGATGTTCAAGGATGTGGAATCCATGCTCACCAACCTTGCATACGTCTCTGCCAAGGCCCGGTTTGGTCTGTCCCACCGGCTTCTCGAAGACTACATTCCCAACACTTCTTCTCTCCCTGCCAGCTTGGCGAGGGAAGTGAGTAAGCTCATCCAACTACCTGCAGTGGAAGCGTTCCGTTCCTTTGTGTCACGGAACCTTCATATCATTAGAGTCAACCCAGCCCTTGTACTGCAGCAGGCGTTTAATGAGGCGTCTGACTCAATCCTTGCCAAGTACGCTCAAGTGGCTGTAGAGTCCTCCAACTATCCTGTGGTGGAGTGGGTGAACAAGACTGAGGGCCAACAACCCTGTCAGCTCACCATCACTGCTGGTCTCCAGGAGGTGAACTGTGTGGCCTTCTCTCCCAATGGTCAGCAGTTTGCCTGTGGGATGCTGAGTTGTGCTGTGAAGGTGTTTGAGATTGGGACTGGACGTGAGGTGGTCACTTTCACTGGCCATGCTGCTGCAGTCACTGGAGTAGCCTTTGTTTCCTCTGGACGGCTCTGCTCTTGCTCCAAAGACCATTCCCTGAGCCTGTGGGACTTAAAAGGTGGACACCGCATCCAAGTGATGAAGCAACATAACCGCCCTGTACAAGATTGCGTTGCAAATGCCTCAGGCAAAACGATCGTGTCTGCATCATACGATGGCTCAATGTGTGTGTGGAATGGGAGTGATGGATCTCTACAGGCTATATTGGCGACGCAGGGAGGGACAAACCGTCCTCTCAACTGTGTGAGCTTCCATCCCGATGGTCAGTTGGTTGTGGTTGGCGGATGGGACTGTCATGTGAAGATTTGGGACACATTCAACCAGAAGAGAGTCAAGGTGATGCGTGGACACAAGACATCCGTGCAGGCCTGTGCCTACTCACCAACAGGACGGCATGTTGTCTCTGCATCTATGGATGGGGAGGTGAAGCTATGGGCAGCTGCGTCTGGAGGAGCGTTAGGCACCATCAGCGGCCACTGCCTCCCTGTGCAAGCTCTTGCATTCAGCAGTGATGCAAGGCAGCTCTTCACTGCTTCCAAGGACCAAACCATCAAGGTCTGGTCAGGTTCGCTGGGGACACATGTTCTGAGTTGTGGTGAGCGCGAGTTTGGTGCCGCACACAGCATCACTGTGGCCCCTGAAGGCAGCACATGTGCTGGGTCTGTCTTTGTGGGCTACCAGTCTGGCTACATGAGGGAATTTGACATGAAATCTGGAGCTTTGCTGCTGGATAAGAAGTTGCATGATGCCTCGGTGACTGCCCTGCACTGGTGTCCATCCACACTGGACAGCAAAGGCATATACTTGGCGACAGCCTCAGTAGACAAGACCTGTCGAGTGTGGGCTGTTTCCTCTGCCTTCTCTGCCTGTGTGGAACTAAAGGGCCACTCTGAGGCCATTCGATGTGTAGTGTGGACGAGTGCCCTTCTTGCCACTGGCTCAGAGGACCTCACCATCAAGCTGTGGCCGTACAAGCTTGACCAGTACAAGAAGGCTTTGCAGAAGAAGGAAGGCTCAGATGCAAGGACTCTAGAGGCGCTTGCAACTCTGCGTGGCCACAGGGGCCCTGTGACATCTCTTGTGTATGACCGATCGCGGAAAGTGCTTCTTTCTGCCAGCCAAGACCAGAGCATTATGATGTGGGATGTTTTGTCCCACCAGCTGTTGAACACAATGCACTCCTGCCACAAGGATTGGATCAACAGTCTTGCTCTGTCTGACCTCTCAGCAGATTACCTCCTCAGCGGCTCTAGCGACTTCACCCTCAAACTGTGGGACCTTAAGGACAACTCGGACAAGACCGTCTTCACCGGGCACTTGTCTGCCGTCAGCCATGTTGACTTTGTTCAGGGATGCGTGGTCTCATCTGCGGTGGATGGCACTGTGAAGGTGTGGACACACAAGGGTGTTGAGGTGACCACCCTCCACTGCCACGGAAAGCGCATCAATGCGTGCCTGTTACACGTTCCTGAAGCAGATTGCCAGCCGAGTGGTAGCTGGGCAGACATGATGGAGGATGCTGACGAACTGTCACCAAGCAAGATGCATGTACTCAAGGAAGTGTTAGTAGTGACAGCTAGTGACGATGGCACTGTGAGTGTATGGAGGCCGTTTGTGTCACACAACATCTCTACTCTCATTGGCCACGCCCACGAGGTGACAGGTGTGGCCATTAGCAACGGAGGCCATGTGCTCTCCGGCTCTACAGACAAGACCCTCCGTGTTTGGAGTGCCCACACACACACACACACCACGCCACCCACAACAGAGATGCATGATGGCCCTGTCACAGCTATGGATGTCAACCCAACTGCCTCCCACGCTGTCACTGTCAGTAGAGATGGGACGGGCATTTTGTGGGAGTTGTCCCAGGGAAACAAGGACTCAGTTTGTGCGTTTCGGCCAGTGCACAAGTGGGCCATGACGAAGGAGGAGGAGGCTGTTCTGGATATCAAATTCCTTGCCAAGCACCGATTTGCCACATGTACAAGTGGCTTTGTGATTCAGGTCTGGAAGATTGGAGCCACAAGCCTGCCCAGAATTGTGAACAAGCACACTTATAGAAAGGAAAGGCCAGTCGGGCTAGCCTTCACTGGGAAGAAGTTGTTCGCTTTCACGCTCTCGGGCAGCCTACTGATGCTCAACCTTGACACACTATGGCAGATTGGTGCCGTCAAGTGCAGCTCTGATTGGATATTGGCAGCAACTCCGATGCGTGGCAACGTTCGCATAGCTGTTGTCAACATAGACGGAACAATGGTGTTCTGTGAACCACCGAAGAGCTCCACAACTAAGTCACACTTGTTCAGACACGGCAATAGGCCCAAGGACACCTGGCCAATGGCTGTGTGCGCGCTGGAGTCCGACAGTGTCCTTGTTGGTGACAGCGAGGGGTTTGTATCAGAGTACCTGGGAAATGGCAATTTTGTGATGCAGAAACGTCTTCATGGTCGGGCCATCACATCTCTCCTGGCATTGGGAGGAGGCGTGGTGGTGACTGCGTCAGAAGACAGCACCGTAAAGATTTGGCAACTGAACCAAGGGCCTTCTAGTCCCGGGCAGACCTCCAGTGATTGGAGGCAGATACGCCAGTTCTACTCCACCAGCCCAATTACCTCGCTGTGCTCCGTGGACCCGCAGAGTTTCTCATTCTTAGTTGGCAACAAGCTAGGTCAGGTGCACCTCTTGAGGATGTTACCATGACAACGTTGTCTAGCCATTTAGCAACAGTATGTAATTTGAAAGAATGCAAATTTTAGTGTATAATTTCTGTAGATCTATTGAGAGAGCTGGTTGATTCTTGTACCTATTGTAATTTTGTAATTTTGTTCTAATTATCCAACAAGGGCCGCAGGGGCAAGTGTGGAGTTAGTGTATAATTTCACTGCTGTAGATCTATTGAGAGAACTGGTTGATTCTTGTACCTAACATTCTGTAACATTCTGTAATTTCGGTCTAATTACCCAACAAGGGCCTTAAGGGCTGCAAGTGTGGAGAGGTGCACGCTGTGTTGTGTGTAGTTCATTGGATGCCTTGCATGTGACGTGGTGACGGTATGTCACTGCATGTGAAACATGTAACTCTGCGTGTGCTGGAGTCACTGTATGTAGAGTATATGACAGCCACCAAATTCATGCACATGCATTGGATGTTGCCGTAGCTACATCTAGTGGTGGTGTGCAGTTGCAGAGTAGAGGACTTGGTGTCTCTGTGTGCCCCTCCCCCCTCCCCCAGTGGTAGCATCCATGTGGTCCCTACTGTCCTGCTGTTTGTCATTGCCACTTCAACCGCTGCGGTCCACAACAGTCTGACCCAGGCAGCCTCCTCCTCCCTCAGCATTGAGCAGTTTGCAGCTCAGTCTCCCTTGGCAATGCTCAACACCATTGTGGAGGAGGTGAGCTGGGCGGGTGGCTGACTCGCATCGGAAGTGGTGATGGTGAGAATGATGATATGGTGGTGATGGTGGCCATGGCAGTAGTGATGGTGATTGTGGAGAGATTATGATGGCAATTGTGATAGTGATGGTGTTTATGATGGTGCTGGTCCCAGCAGCTTCCTTTCTCTCCAGGTGCTCCTAGATCCGGATCTTCCCCTCGGCCTGGGAGGCGGTGCCCACCACTACCTAGTGCAGCACTTCCTCTGCTCCTCACTCTCTACTAAGGAGCTGCAGAGGGGACTGCAGGTGGGTGGGGCTAGCACATGGCGACCCACCCGCCCAGCATGCCGTGGGACTGCTTCTGGTGCTTCACACTGTACTTACTAAATCTTACACCTTCACTCACACCCTCACTCACACACACACCCCATCACTCACACACACACACACACACACCATCATACACATATACGTACTTACATACATGCACGCACACATGCACACACGCATGCACACATACATACACACGCACACACACACACACACACACACACACACACCGTCACTCACACACGCACACACACACACTTGCACTGTCCCAGTTTGCCACCATGGAGCACTTCACCTGGTTGGCTGTGAGTGTGCTCTGTGTGAGTGCGGAGAAGTTCCCGGAGGCAGTTGAACAGCTCACTGACAACCACATGGAGATGGTCAGAGCTCTTCCATCGTTTCAGAAGTGAGCTTCAGTGTGTTCTACCAGGTCTCATAAATTTATTGTTACTAAACAGACATTGTGTGTTGCTGGTGAAAGTTGTGGCGTCAGCTGTAGTGGAGGGAGAGAGGGAGGGGGAGGGGAGAGGAGGGGAGGGGAGAGGAGGGGGAGGGGGAGGGAGAGAGAGGAGAGGGGGAGGTGGAGGGAGAGAGGGAGGGGAAGGGGACGCAAGCACATTTGTGTGCACACAGCACTGTAGGATTATGACCATTCCAATGTTGCACTGTGGTCCACTCCTCCCTTCCCCACACTGGTCAGTCCTCCATGGTGTGTGTGTGAGTCTAGTTGATCAAGTCATATTTGCTGCATGTCATACGGCATTTTGCAGTGGGAAGTGTTGCGTGCTTGTACGTATGTATGTACGTACATCCGTTGTGGGAGGGTCATGTGAGTGTACGACGGCTACACAGGTGCTCTGTCATTGTGAGCTTTGTGCAAACCACTCCTCCCCTCCCCTCCACTCCCCTCCCCTCTCCTTCCTTCCCCTCCTCATCCTCTCTCCCCTCTCCTTCCTTCCCCCTCCCCCTCCTCCTCCCTTCCCTCCAGGTATGTGGAGGCACAGAGTGCTGAGGCAAGACTGAGCCTCTTAGAGGACAGTGGGGCCACCAAGGTGGGAGGGACAGCCCCCTGTGCAGCAGTCATAATGCACCACTCACACGCATTTGTCTATGTGGCCCTTGCTAGCATGTGCTCCCTCCCTTAGCGAGCTCTCTGTGACCTGGTCCAGAAGATCAGAGATTACCGAGCTAACCTGAGGCCCTTCCTTAAGGTCCTCCTGTGTCTGCTTCGTCCTCTGCCTGAAACACCTCTCGGACTAAAGGTGAGGGAGGCATAAGTGGCCTGTCTCTGAGCAGTGAGGGTGTGTGTGTAGTAAGTGGCCTGTCACTGAGCAGTGAGGGTGTGTGTGTAGTAAGTGGCCTGTCACTGAGCAGTGAGGGTGTGTGTGTAGTAAGTGGCCTGTCGCCGAGGAGTGAGGGTGTGTACGTAGTGTCATACCTCCTGTTTCCTGCAGCTATACCAGTTGTGCAGCCATTGCCTTGGAAACAGTGTGACTGAAAGTACCGCCTTCCAGTCAGCATGGCTGTACATCAGGTGACAACTGCTCCAGACTGCCGGTTGCTTACTGAGAGGATGTGAAGTGAAAGGGGGAGAATGAAAGTAGTCAACCAATGTAGCCGTAGCATTCTTTGAGCAGCTCGGTGCTTTCTTCTGTAGGGTGCTGGGGGAGAAAGAACTCACAAAGTGTCTCATGGAAGCAGTGAAGTGTGTGGAGCAGGAAGGGAAAAGGATGGAGAGGTTCATACACATTGTGTTGTGATAGCCACTTCCTCTTCCTCTGTATCTTTCCTACCACACGCACCCTATTTGGTCAAGAAGGCATGTCATGCCTGTGTACGTAGGGCTGGTCATCATGTTTGCCTCGCTGCCCAGACCCACTGCGGCCATGGCCAACTTCTGTCAGAGAGTGACCGCTTTCTGTGATGCTCTCAGTGCAGTGAACACTGAGGACAGTACCAGCCAGAGAGGTGACTAGCTTGTGGGGTGCATGCATCATTGCGATGCTATCCTACTCCTTCCCTCTCCCTCTCTCCCTCCCCTCCCCTGCCCCCTCTTCCTCCCCTCCCCCCTCTCCCTCCCTTCTCTCTACCTGCAGCTGGTCGTGGTTGCTCAGGAGAAACCAAGTTGACTGAAGCTGCCACAACCAGCGAACGGAAACTCCTACTTGAGGAAGTGAGCATACTCATATTAGCACATGCACGCATGTGTGTGTGTGTGTGCGTGTGTGTGTGTGCATACACACTGTATGTGTGGGTGGGTGTGCATGAGTGTGTAAATCTTGTGCTTCTCCCTGTCCTGTTTTGCAGCACCTCAAACAGAGGAACACAAGGAGCAAGCAATCCTCCCTCTTCACCTCCCTGAGGAGTGACATCATAGACTACCTATTAATCCTCTTCAAGTGAGCCACATGCAGAAGTGACATGACATCGTAGAGTGTCACACGGCTCAATGTCACACTGACTTGGTACATTAGGGACCACCTGGCTCCTCCAACAGTTCACGCCTGTCACGAAGTCTTCTTCTTCGACCAAGCAGAATGGCTGAGTCAGGTAAGCCCACGCCACTGCTCATGGCACACCGCTGCTTAAGACTCCTCCCTCCCTCCTCCTATCCCACCCATTCCCTCCTCCTCTCCTCTCTCCCCTTCACTCCCCTCCCCTCTCCCAAACACACACCAGCACCTCAACCCCTCCCCTCGCATTGCTGTTCAGACCGCTCTGAGCAGACCCCAGACGTACCTTCCAGTGAGTGCTGTATTCCTCTGCTGGACAGGTGGCTGTCAACTGACAGCAGGCATTCAGAGCAATACAGCAGCATGTCTGGCACATGAAGTCCTTTTAATGTGTGGCTTCATGGTGCATTATTAGCCTTACAGCACTTGGATTGGTAGTGCTGCGTTTTTGCTCTAACGCATGAAACTTGCTGCTCGTTGACTCTGCCCCTGCAGTCATGTGATGCGGTGGACCCTGACCTGCCCCTGAGTAGGTCCCTGCCCGACATCACGGTAGCCTACCATCTTCACCTCGAGTGTGGCAGACTCATCAACCTTTATGACTGGATGCAGGTCAGCGTGCCGAGTATGGTCTGTTCCCCCCTCATAGCACTACTTCTCACTATGCCTCAACCTCCCACCTCACTACCCCTGTGTGTGTTGACCGCACCTCACCAACTCTGTCACTGCCTCTCTGTGTTGTTGTGTCTCAGGCGTTCATTGCAGTCGTTGCTCCTGAACACAGCAGTTCTGATGACAAGAATGTGGACAAGGCTCTGTAGTATCCATTTTTGCACCCTTTACACCGTGCCTGGCCAACACATCGCAGCACACCATGCTACAATGCACACCTTGCCAACTACACTTAACCTCCACCACTCTTTGCACACACACTTGAGACCACACCAGCTGATAACTGACCAATACCACACACCCTGCCCCCTTGTCCCCCCCCCCCCCACACCCTTGACAAACTACTTCAGTGATCGCTTCATGCAAGCTGTCGCAGAACTTCAGTTCCTTGGATTTGTCCAACAGTCAAAGCGCAAGACAGACCACGTGCAGCGAATGACATGGGGAACATGCTGAATTGGGCAATGAATGAATGATGTGTATAATTTTTACATACGTACTACTATTATAGGTTGGACGTTGACAATAATTACTATCAAGTACTGCATGTACACAATGGACATGTGATGACACTGGAACATATGTACAATCTACCGGTTGAGTGTCTGTCTATATTACTACTGGCGAGCAATCTAAAGTCACTTTCCTTTTCTGTTTATTGTACTGTACATATGTATACTGTATACGCATACTGCAGTGTTCTTGGAGGGTATATACGTGTGTAGCATAGGTTTATTCTACTTGAATTCATGCTGGGACGCGGAGGCCATCATGTCTTCTGTGGGGAGGGGCTTGTTGTAGCCCTTCTTGCCCACCAGCCAGTAGGTGGTCATCATTCCTTTCCCCTGGACAAACAGACGGACAGATACAGAAACGTGACTGAATGTAATATTCTGTTAATAGCACTGCTTTCAAATGGAGACCACACGCACGCACACACACACACGCGCACACACCACACCCCCCGCATGCACGCACACATGCACAGACACACACACGCGCGTACCTTGACCTCCCTCTCCCCTCTGGACTCAAGTTCGTAGCCACTGAGCCTTTTCAAGATTTCTGCTGTGCTGTCACTCATGTGGATGCGCAGTGCTGGACAAAAGGGCCACCACAAGTGAACCACACTATGCCCCTCACGTGCTCCTACCTCGTGGTGCACTGCTCACCCAAGCCACCAGACTCCATCCTGGAGGCGGTGTTGACTGTGTCGCCAAAGAGGCAGTAGCGAGGCATCTTGAGACCCACTACGCCAGCCACACACGGACCTATCACCAACAGACAGTACACATTGAGGAGGTTCTCAAATACAAACAGGACACACACAGAGAGGAAAGACACACAGCGAGACGACACCTGAGTGCATTCCGATGCGCAGCTGAAGCTGCTGTCCGGGCAGATGGCGAATTGTGAAGGTGGTCATGGCCGAGAGGAGGTGCAACGACATGGTGGCAATCTCCCCTGCATGGTTGTCCCCATTGCGCTGTGGGAGACCAGACACAACCATATCTACAGACAGGGGAGACAGAACATGAAGAGTACGTAGAGCTGTGCTGTGCGGCAAGCATGAGCTCTCGTAAACTAACAGGCATCGCCAATGGTCTCCACTTTGTACACGTCGAAGTGGTCAATGATGCTGTCAAAGCAGGTGTAAAGGTCGTTAAGGAGGTCAACCACCTGAAAGGGAGTGCTGGCACCGGCTATCTTGGTGAAGCCGACAATGTCACTGAAGTAGATGGTGACACAGTCAAATGACTCAGCACTGATGGTCTGCCCCTGCTTCAGCTGTTCGGCAATCTGCTTTGGCAACATACCTGGGAAAGAGGACACATGAGACTGACTTGAACACACACACACACACACGCACACGCACACACACACACACACACACACACACGCACACACACACACACACACACACACACAGTGGCCGGCTGGGCCAGTGCTCACGGCAAACAAGGTCTTCAGTTTTCTGTTTCTCTGCTGCAAGCTCGGCTGTTCGCTCAGTCACAATCCCCTCCAAATTGGTGGAGTATTGTTCTAGCTACGTAGTGTGTGTGGGGGGGAGGCATTTCTAGCAGAGCACCCAGTGGAGTTTGAGTGTGCAGACTATGTTTTGCATGTGAGCATACCATGGAGACGAGGTTATCCATTAGGTCTCCCTTCTTTGGGCACAGTGTGTTAAATTCCTTCAGCACTACGCTAAAAGAGGGACGCTCGGCAGAGTCTTCGGCCCAGCAACAGCCAATGAGCTGCAAGGTGTGTGTGTGTGTGGGGGGGGGGGTACAGGCCATTGCTGTCACAGTACGTACTGTTGGCAGTGGACGTGAGAGTGTGTTAGTGTACCCTTTTCAGAGATTTGTCAGTGTCTTCAGGTAACTCAGGACGCGGTGGCCTATTCTTAGAGGTAGTGCGCACATCGAAGTCCCAAGCCTAATAGCAGACAGGTACCAGGTAGCATAAAGGGGTAAGGAGGATAACGACAACGACGCAGAGGACATTTATCACTGCTATACACATGCTTTGTGTACCTGTGGGAGTTGTGAGGAGATGTTCTTGACTCCTGCAACACCCCTGAGGACGTCAGCAATGTCAATGTAGTTCATTAAGTCTGAGAAGGGCATGTCGTGTGTCAGCATCTCCACCATGATCATTGCCAGGCTGTACATGTCCCCCTCCACCGTGCCGGAGCCAACGTGATCCAGATGGCTGACACCTGTTTTCAGGAGTTCAGGGGCAGTCCACAGGAGCTGACTGTGACGGGAGGGGAGGGAGTAGTGAAGTGGAGAAGAGTTGCATATGCAAAGAGAGAGGAACGGGAAGGGGAGCAGTAAAGTGGAGAGTGGAGGGAGGGTTGGGAGTGGACACACACACACACACACACACACACACACACACACACACACACACACACACACACACACACACACACACACACACACACACACACACACACACACACACACACACACACACACACACACACACACACACACACACACACACACACACACACACACACACACACACTGTGTACCCAGCAAGATGAGGCAGCACAGGTGAGTGCCACCACAGCTGTTCTCCACAAACACACTTACGTGAGCTGACTGTTGTCTGGCATGGCTTCAATAGTGCTCTCATCCAGGAAGCCTGCGTTGCTGTTGAAAGCAGGCACACCACTTTGGTTGGCCTTGAACTGGAGGAGGCCAAAGTCTGTCAGCTTCAGAGTCCAGCGGTTGTCTACCACACAGTTGGAGGATTTGAGGCGGCCATGGGACTTGATGGGGCTGGCTGAGAGGTAGATCATGCCACGGCAAATGTCCTGAACGCAAGAGAATTTAGAATGAGGAGCATGTGGTATAGCAGAGGAAATGAACACACAATGGGATCAGTGGAGTAACCTTGAGGAGTGAGTACTTGAAGTTCCAGTCTAACTTGACAGCTTCATTGGTGATGAGGTCATCTAGGCTGCCCTTGGGTGCCAGTTCCATCAGGACACCTACATTCGGGGACTCCACACAACAGCCCACAAAGTTGACAATGTTATGATGTCGGAGATCCCTCATCGCCTTGACCTCCAGACGGATGACCATGTTGGTTGGCACACTCTCCTTCTCCAGTGGCTTCAGGACAATATCAATGCCATTCCACTTGCCCACATTCTTCACGATATCTCTGCAGGGGTACACAGTACAAGTCGTCAACTTCAACACACACACACACACATGCATGCACGCAAGCAGGCACGCATGCACGCACAGACATGAACACATACACACACACACACACACACACACACACACACACACACACACACACACACACACACACACACACACACGCACGCATGCATGCAAGCAGGCATGCACACACGCACAGACATGCACACATACATGCACACGCACGCACACATACACACACACAGTCAAATGGCACCACACAATGCAATGCAACTTTGGTGCTATTCCATGTGCTCACTTCTTCTTCATTTGATCTGACGCCATTGAGACCATGCTACGGAAGGCTACGCTGCTGGCAGCTCCTGCTCCACCAGAAGACAGCACGACATCATTGTAATCAACGATCCAATCATTGCTGGCCAGTTCGGCACGAAACCGCATCCTTTGGGGGGGGGGGAGGGACAGTGACAGAACTCACCCAGCCCAAATGTGAATGCTGCCTACCGTTTGTAGTACCACCTCCCAAAGAGGACCAGGAGTACGAGCAGCAGGGCAAGCAGGAGGATACCAGGGATGATGATGGCTGGGAGGGGCAGCTCACAGTTGGTGCCTGCCCACGCTGTGTCACAAGTTGCACATGTTCCACTGCCACCCGGCCCTACACGGGCAGCACACAGCAACAGCTCTCAGCAGTCTCAAAACATTCATACATATATATACACTGTAGCCTCTTCGACACCTACACACAGCCACCCACCCACCCACCCACATGCACCCAGACATATGCACATGCAATGCCCACTGGCTCACCGTCATCGCACACTCCATGCAGGCAGGAGCACAGTGCCTGGCAGTTGCTGCCAAAGTAGCCCGGCTGGCAGACCAGACAGGTCCCTTCTCCATTTGGCCCAGAGTCGCACATGCCGTTGTCACAGGTGCACGTGCCCTCACAGTCCATCCCAAAGTAGCCCTCCCAGCAGGCATCGCAGTGTCCGTCACCCGTGATGCCCTCGCTGCAGTTCCCATTGGCTGAGTTACACGTGCACTGTTGATCACAGTTCACTCCAAAGTAGCCAGGGTCACATTCGCTGCAGGTCCCTGTGCCAGTCTGCCCCTCGATGCAGACACCCTGCTGGCAGGAGCAAGGCTGCGAGCAGTCGCGGGACCAGTACCCAGGGTCGCAGTTGCAGGAGTCAGGAAAGGTGCATCGTCCGTGAGCAGGATCACAGCCATAACTGCAGCAAAACGTAAGTACATAGACAAAGATTGGACATGCATACACATGCCCTTGTCAGTCACTTGAGTTACCACGGTGCACAGGCAGAGTTCCTCCCAAGTACCTCTATGCTAGTGCCTAGGCTGCGGGAGTGGAACGAGTGACCTACGTGTTACAGAGAGCAGTGCCGCAGTCAACATCACTCCAGCCAGGGTCACACTGGCAGTTGTCTGGGGTCGCGCAGTATCCGTTCTTGCACTCGGGGTTGCAGAGCACCTTGGAGCAGTTGTTCAACCCATAGCCATACTCTGTGGAGTTCTCTTTCAACTTGCACTCACATGTGTTCTCTTCCACACATGTTCCATGGGCATAGTAGAAGACACTGTCGTTGGAGAGCAGAGCACCTCCGCAGCCATCAGGACAAGAGAAGGGGGGTCCTATGGCATAGGAAAAATTCGCTGCCTCCCCAGTCTCTAGTATTGTTGCCTCAAACCTGCACACACACACACACATACATACACACACACACACACACAAGCATACACACGTAGACACACACACTGACTGGCAAATACATGTGCATACATCTTAATTGCCTCCCCCCCCCCACACACAGACCTCCTTGTATTGGTCCTGTTTGCAGCAGCAAATTCCACCACAGAGGGTACATAGAGGGTGCTGTTGAGTTTTCTTAGGTGGTTGTACTTCTCTGTGATGGACGTGAAGTTGTGGTCAGCTATCAGTTGAGCTATGAAGTAGAAGGCCTGAATAGGGAGGGGGAAGGAGGAGGGGGAGCGGGAGGGGTGAGGGAGGGGTGAGGGATGGAGATGGGAGAGCGGGAGGGGGAAGGAGGAGGGGGAGGGGGAGGGGGAGCGGGAGGGGTGAGGGAGGGGTGAGGGATGGAGAGGGGAGAGCGGGAGGGGGAAGGAGGGGGAGGGGGAGGGGTGAGGGGGAGCGGGAGGGGTGAGGGAGGGGTGAGGGATGGAGAGGGGAGAGCGGGAGGGGGAAGGAGAAGGGGAGGGGGAGGGGGAAGGAGGAGGAAGGAGGGGGAGGGAGAGGGGGAGCAGGAGGGGTGAGGTGAGGGAGGGGTTAGGGAGGGGTGAGGGATGGAGAGGGGGAGCAGGAGGGGAAAGGAGGGCAGCAATGAAGAGCTTGTGACTTCACATGCATGAATTGCAGTAGCGTTTGGTTGGTCACTGGACACAGCACCTCACCTCATTCTCATTAGCCGGGTACTCCTTTATGGGGACCTCGTTCCACAGAGCCAGTTCACAGCCCAGTCTGTTGCCAACACTGCTAAAAACCAACTCACCACTGCCTCCCATAAAGTGGCTCTGGTGTGTACATGAGGGGGGGAGGAGAGGTAGGTACCATGCGGTACGAAACATACATGACTTTGTATGACTACTTTCTCCATACACATTGTCCCTTAAGCCTTGAGCACACCTTTCTAATTTCTAAATTGAGTGTCTCCCCGTGGATGGTCTCATTTCTCTTAATGATGCTGATGATGCCATGGAAGATGGCCAGGAGGGCATCGTGGGTCACTGAGGCGCCGACAAGCGAAGGAGCTCCCATTGCATACTGGTGCGTGAATGTCTCATAGGGGTCCCGGCGAACATAGTAGTGGAAGAGAGTGTTGGCCCAGTAGCCCGTGTCCAGGCTCTGGAGGTAGAGTGGGAACACCAGCACGAGGCCCCGCATTGCATCAGTGCAGCTCTTTCCCAGTGATCCTTGGCAAAATGGGACCTGGTTCTTGTGTGGCAGGGCCTCCCCAGACGAGCCGTGTGTTATCCACTGGTAGCCGTCAGAGCAGGCAAAGCCTAGCCTGCAAACACAGACACACAGACAGACACACACACACACACACACACACACACACACACACACACACACACACACACACACACACACACACACACACACACACACACACACACACACACACACACAGAGAGAGAGAGAGAGAGAACTAGTACAGGGCAGACAAAGCTAATAGCACAGCCACATACATGCATACAAGCATACAGTGCCCCACCCCCTGTCCACGCCCACCTCATTGCTTCATGGAGTGTGTAGTAGATGCTAATAGTGTCGACCAGAATGATCAGGACCTTGGTTCCTATAGTCTTGATCCTCATTGCCTCCTTGTCCAAAGGGGGTAGTCCAGTGAAGTTGGTGGTGCTGGACGCGGTGGGCATCACCACCTCGGCGAGCACCTCAATCTGGCTGGCAGCCATGCCATTGTAGAAAGCAGCAGGCACAGGGGCTTTGGAGCTGCGCAGCACCATCTGCAAACAAGCAAAGTAGCGATTGTGTGTACAGGTATGTGTGTGTGTATGCGCGTGTGTATACATGTGTACTGTGTGTTTGCTTGTGTGTGTGTGTGTTCATGTGTGCGTGTGCGCACCACTTTGGTCAAGAATGAACGTTGCAGCCACTGTCCCAATGTGAAAAACTGTGCTTCATCGTTGGAATTCACACGGCTAAAGTACTTGTGTCTATCCTGCAAAGCAAGGCACACACACAAGCCGTAACACCTCTCAAACTCAGCCACAATATCAGCAGACACCGTGCTTGCTCAGTATGTGTTTGTCCAACCTTCAGTCCCAGATCATCGCTGGTGGCTTTGTACCCAATCACTGGCATTTTATCAAGCTGAGACACAGTGCTCAGCTCGGCTGTGGACTCCTCATCATAGGACCCCACAATGGCAGAGTAGCTGCGCTGAGTGACATCCGCATTGGCAGCACGAATGGAGCGATAGTAATTCAGTGCATGGGTGGTACCAGGAGTGGGGGCAAGAAAGGTCTTGCCCACCAACTTACGCCCAGAACCTGCATGCACAGAGAATGGAGGGGATTAACATGGTTATAGCAGTCGTAGTGTGTGTGTGTGTGTGTGTGTGTGTGTGTGTGTGTGTGTGTGTGTGTGCGTGTGTGTGTGTGTGTGTGTGTGTGCGTGTGCCAACCTGAGAAGTCAAATCCTACTTCGTCATCCCAGAGACCATCGTTAATTAGGTCTGCTGCAGCCCAAAAGAAGCCTGTGTTCATGGTAGTACCGTACTTCCTGCCAAAGTATGCAACATGGACCTCTCCTACAGGGTAATGCAGGAAACAACTTTGACAAGACTGTGGGAGAACTACGTACCACACACATGCAATATTTCCCCTCTGTATGCACACACACGCACTCATGCACAGACAGAGGGCACAAGTGGTGCACTAGCTCACCAGTGACATTGAACAAGGGTGTCCAACCCGTGTACAAGGTCTGGTTGAGACTGGTGGTGACAGAGAACTGAATTCTAATGTTCTGTCCCAGCTCGCAAATGGACCCCAGGAAGACGCCGACACCGTTCACGAGTGTAAATCCAGCGTCATTGGAGAGGCAGGCGGTGGACGGATCCAGCTCAGCCACCACAGCCAAGGAGGCATCCGGACCATCAGTTATTACCCATCCACTGACATCGTGGATTTCTACCGAGATGTCCTTCTTAAAGGGAAGGTTGGCATCCACCACTTGGTCCTCAAAGCCGTCCAGCACATTCTCAGAGAAGTTTAAAGACACAGGAGTGGGAGCTGTGGAGACAAAGAGTTGCAACATCAAGGCATGATATTGCACAATATTGAAACATGTTGGTCTCTACTGACCAAGAACATTGAAGCCGTTGCTCACGGCAACTCCTGGAGAGTAGCTAGCTGACAGGTTTACTTGAAAGAGTCCGGGGCTATGCTCAGGAAAGTCCAGAGCATCTCCGTACTGGAAGGGGACTCTAACCCACGGCCAGTAGGGCTGTGTCTGAGTAATGTTCAGGTGCACGTCAGTGGCCAAGGTCAGTATGCGCACATCTTCAAACGTGGCCATTCCAGCAATGCAGCGCTTGCGTATCCGCAGGTCCTCCTTGGCATTGAGGGTCACGTCCCTACCACCCAGTTTGTAGCTCGAGGTCACCAGAGATTGGAAGTGGAACCCATAACCAGGGGCAACAATTCGAGCATACTCCTTGCTGTCGTAAGAGATGGTCAGGTCTACGTGAAGTTCAGAGTGTCGTCCAATGGTCAGCGGGCTGTAGCCCGTTGGAGAGCTGGCATTCTCCATCATTGTCTGCACCACCACTGTCTGAGGTTCATTGACGTAAACATCACTAAAGCTCATCGGCTGCACTATCTCCAATTTAGCTCCTTCGGGATGCACGGTGATTGGGTTGGTGGTGGTATTGATGGTGGTTCCGTTGTACTCAGCTATGAACAACAGCTGTCGGCGAGTGCCATCTGTCGGTCTGGTGTGGAGGAGGTTCTGAAAGCGTGCCACTCCATCGTAGGTCATGTTCTGGACATAACCCAGAGGGTATGTGGTGTTGGAAAGACAGACAATGCGTTCAGAATCGTAGTACCTAGGTGGCCATATAGAATAATGCCTTTTGCTTCTCCTACACAGTGAGCCATTGTATGCGTCAACCCCATTGCCCTCTGGGATGGTAGTGGCAGTGACCACTATGTTGTCGGTGATGAGTTCGCCAGAGTCGCTTTTCAGGAGAACCAGGTAAGGAAGGAGGGCCCGTTCATTTGCAGGAGACGTGTACACCATGTCCACAGCGTCAGTGGGTTCCGCGGGGGGCGGGCTGAAGTCGGGGTGCATCTCCAGGTAGGCTGCATTACACACGTGAACCAGTTCTAGGGGAGGAAACCGGTTGAAGCACACTGAACACGGATTCACCAGCTGAGGGCATATGAGCATGCAAACGTACCCAAACAGAAGCAAGCTGCAAGCACTGCTGCAAGCAAACGCCCTATCCGGCGCGGCATTCCACCCCACAACTGCAGAAAACGCCTCTGCTGGTGCTGTGATACGACGTCGGTCTTCTCCTTGGCAGCAAAATTGCTTCCAATTCGCCTGCTGCTCCATGGTAACTCACTGATACCCAATAGAGGGGGAGAGGCTGGCTCTCCACTGTTTGAATTGCCCGCCGCTGGTAAGACTCTGGCGCTGCCGTCCCGCGTTGCAATGAGTGACCCCCATTAATTAGTACGAAAGGGCGTTAGCAAGGATAAATTGAATACCGCCCGGTTGTGGTACATAGAGCTCTGAGGGTTGTGAAGTGCCCGGCACTCAGACAGTCGACCAGTCTACTGTGAGTTCGCACGACTGAACGGATCGAAGCATGTGCCTCGTGTGCTGAAGAGGGAGTATATCTCAGGCATACGAGGTCTAATTCACGCTCACTCTCTAGCTACTTTAGTAGGCATTATTTGGAGTTCTTTTATCAAAAAATGGCCTCCTCTCATTGTGTGCACCGTAGGTCTCGTTCAGAGTATGGGAAAGAAGGAAGAGATAGACAAAGAAGTGTACCAATGGGCTGTGACCCAAAGGGAGATGGGAGTGGTACCCTCTCCCATTGACATTCGGAAGAAGGCATATGAAATTGGTCAAAAGTATGGAGCTGGCTTCAAGGCATCCCAGAATTGGTACGCCAACTGGAAAAAGCGCATGGGATACAAGCAAACTGGTGAGGATGAGGTTGGCAAGAACCGCAAGCGAGCCTATACTGCTGCATTCAAGCTTCAGGCGGTGCAGAAGGCGGCCGAAATGGAATCAGCCAGCCAAGCAGCCCTTGCCCTGAGTGTGTCCCGTCGGTGTCTCCAGCGCTGGCGGAAGGAGGTCGACATTATTGCCACGGTGGCCGAGGAGGCTGGGACAGCAGTGTATCGACGTCCAGGCCAAGGGAGGAAGGTCAGTGATTCCAACCTAGACAGGATCCTTCTGGAGTGGATTAGCTCCTGCTGGGCACAGGGTATCAGTTTGACCTCCACATTGATCAGGGACAAGGCATTGGAGCTGCGTTCAGAGCCATCCTTCAAGGCATCGTTGGGGTGGTATGTCAAGTTTTCCCGGCGGTATAGCTTAGACCTCAAAGGGCAAACCTATGACAGCTCAGCAGGAAAGAATGACCTGGAGCTGAAACTGAGAATTCTTCCTAATGAATTAGCAGGTGATGGAATAATTTCATCGTCGGTGATGTCCTCAGCCTCTGAAGCTAAGAGGCCAAAAAGCACGTCGTGTCTGGACGATGCTGTGAATCATCAGGGCTGGACAGAGCACTATGACCGTGTGCTTCTCAACTGGGTGGTATCCCGGATACAAGGAGGAGAAAAGGTGCAGCGTAAACTATTGCGGGACAAGGCTTTGGAGCTGTGCAGCTCACCCGGGTTCAAAGCAGCTCCTGCCTGGTTGAATTCCTGGGTGGAGAAGCACCAGCTCTACAACATTTGCGGTCCTCCCAGCGAGCTGTTTGAGGAAGAGCTGGCAATGGAGAGCTACCAGTCTCACTCTCACTTCTCTCCACTAGCCCTCAACTCATGTTTTCCGAACATGTCTGTAAGTGGAAAGGCTCCAGCAGCCAGCAGCAGTAGTGGTGAGGTAACGGAGCATTTCCACAAGTCGTGCAGCTCCCTGGGGTTTCTCCCTATGGAGTCCCTGCGTCTCCCCCAGTCACTAGCCCAGCCACTGACAGGCGAGCTCGTGGCCACTCTCTCCACCGCCCACACCAGCGCCACGCCCACAACAGAGATTGCATCTGGCGCAGACCTGCTGACGCTGACTACGGAGGTGGTTGAAGTAGCATCGGAGGAAATAGTGACAGATGAAGGCATGCTGGAACTGGATGGGGACCACACATGTGCACCTGGCAGCTATGGGAGCGAGGAAAAAGACAGTAGAAGGCGAGTGAGCATCTTAGCAGGTATCCGGTGTGAGTGCTGGAGGTCTTGTGGGTGCATGTATGCATTGTATGACAGTGCGGCTTTGCATTCCCATTCCAGCTGTTACATGACTCTGGACCACTTTGGGGCAGCCAGACATGCAGTGGCGGTGGACGCAGGCAATCAGGAGCAGCTGTTGCACCACACAGAGCTGCACCACACAGAGCTGCCCCACGAGAGCCCCACTGAACTGTATTGTGAAGAAGTCACCTTATCCACCTCTTCAGAACAGTCAATTTCTCCCACCATTTAGTCACCCCTACAGCCGATGTATACGTCTATTGCATTGTGTAGGGGCATCTTCAATTCATACATTATTATCCATTACAGAACAAACATTACATTGACTGTGAATAAGTCAACTGTCCTCATGCGGAGGATGTAGACATCCGCCCCCCGCTGGATAGACGCCTCTTCCTCATAATCTCTTGTTTCCTCTCCCTTGCCTCCCTTGCTCTCTGTGCCAATAGCTTTGCATACGCAGCAGCTTCATCGCGACTCTTCTTCCCCCAGGCAGCTACCTGTGCTAGCCTCCTCCTCTTGCGCTGCAGGACAACTGGTGTGACCAGACGCTGAATCTTTGGCGCCTTGTACTGTTGCTTCGTCTTCCCTTCCTTGATGGGCAACGGGCGGCGAATGACATACTGACGAACATCGTCCTCTTTGCTAAGATTGAACATCTTTCGAATCTTTCCCACTCTCTTTGGGCCCAGTCTGGAGGGAATAGGGCTGTCTGTGAGGCCTGGGATGTCGCCCTCTCCCTTCTTGATGATCACCAGACTCAGTACTGCGAGGTTGGAATCCACAATGCAGCCACGAACACTCCTGCGCCGTCTCTCGCCCTTCCGTCGCGGCCTGTAGCACGAGTGCCCCTTGGACAGCAGAAGGCGCACGCGACCGTTGGTCAGTACTCCCTGCTTCATGGGGAAACCTTGCTTGTCGTTGCCACCAGTAATGCGGACCACGTAGCCCTACAGCGGAGACAAGAGGAAGACGCGCACAACAGCCTTTCTCGATGTAACACAAGTACAATATACACTGTCCCGAGGAGCAACGTGCTGCTTCTCACTCAAAGGGCAAACAACCAACCTTCCATTCCTCTCCAAGATGGTCGGCTGGTACTTCAGCCGACATCCTCTTCTCGTAAAACGGACGCCTACACAAGAACAGAATACAGCCTAACACCGTCAAAGCAGTGCTGGACCTGGAAATTGCTTCAAATCAACTCACAGTTTGAGTTCATCGTCAATCTCAATTAGCTTCTGCTGTCCCGTTGCAGGAAATGCAACGTTTAGCTGTAGTACGGTAAAAGGGCGTGATAGTCCTCTGATATTCTGCCCTCAAACCAACAGTTACTTGCACAGTGAGCAGGGATTAGATGGATGTTTCTAACGTCCTACTTACCTTCATCTTGCCCAAGCGAGGCACACGTGCGTGGACCACGGCTGTTTCGCATAATACAGATGGCGGCAACTTAGTTTTGATTTGGAAACCGAGAACGAGGGATTTGAATTCCTCGAGGAACTTAACTCGCAAAGTATTTAGCCTTTTTCTCTTCGGGGACTAAAGGTAGGAGACAAGTAACAAGCCATGAAGGTAGAAATGATGCAAAGCAAGCGTGCTTTAGTCTAAAAAGTAAGCTTTATGCTCTCTCGGCAGCAAAATGCGTGTCTCTCTCTCTGCAAGTAATCGCTCCATAGCACACTTCTCCCAGTTTTCCAGCTAGTGTGCTACATATCAAAGAAAAGTCAGGTATGCACAGAACATTACCCTATATGGCTCATTCTACTGCCCTTTCCGTAACTCATGTTTTGGATGAGTTGATTTAAGCAACATTAATTGGTGTTTTAGCCTTTTTCTCTTTAGAGACTACAGTTAGGAGATGAGTAACAAGCCATGAATGTAGAAATGATGCAAAGGATGTGTGCTTTAGTCTAAAAAGTAAGCTTTATACTCTCTCGGTAGCCAAATGCGTATCTCTCTCTCTGCAAGTAATCGCTCCATAGTACTCTTCTCCCAGTTTTCCAGCTAGTGTGCTGCATATCAAAGGAAAGCCAGGTGAGCACAGAGCATTGCCCTATATGGCTCATTCTACTGCCCTTTCCGTAACTGGTGTTTTGAACGAGTTTATTTAAGCAACATTAATTGGTGTTTTAGCCTTTTTCTCTTCGGAAACTACATGCAGTTAAGAGACAAGTAACAAGCCATTAATGTAGAAATGATACGAATCCAGTGTGCTTTAGTCTAAAAAGTAAGCTTTATGCTCTCTCGGCAGCTAAATGCGTTTCTCTCTCTCTGCCAGTAATCACTCCATAGTACTCTTCTCCCAGTTTTTAGCTAGTGTGCTACATGTACACATAGACTAAAGTATATTTGCTTTGCATCACTTCTACGTTCATGGCTTGTTACTTGTCTCTTAACTGGAGTCTCCGAAGAAAAAAGGCTGAAGCATGACTTAATGTTGCTAAAATAAACCCGTTCAAAACACGATTTACGGAAAGGGCAGTAGAATGAGCTATATAGGGCAATGTTCTGTGCTTACCTGACTTTCCTTTGATATGTAGCACACTAGCTGGAAAACTGGGAGAGGTGTGCTATGGAGCAATTACTTGCAGAGAGAGAGACACGCATTTTGCTGCCGAGAGAGTATAAAGCTTACTTTTTAGACTAAAGTACACTTGCCTGGTATCAGTTCTATGTCCAAGCTTGGTCGCTTGTCTCTTGTTAAAGTATTGGAAGAGAAAAATGGTAAAAACGAACATGTCTTCCAATGGCCCCAGTCTCGGTCCCGATCCCAATTCCGACTCGAGAAAACTAAGTTGCCGCTCCGAAACAGCCGTGGGACCAGCCCACATGTTGCGTAATAATTTGAAGCGCGGGAGACTTTTGTTTTGAAAGTTTGTTCACATACAACCCACCGATATTCACACAAGTGACACGACACTGTGTGGTAGATACACCCTACATAGCTAGATGTACCGTGCCACCTGTGTTACAAGCATATAACATGACCCGGATAGGACTGACATGTACAGCTAATTGCAAGCAAAATGCAAAAAAAAAAAAGCAACTCTGAAAATTAAACAGTCAAGGAGGTCCCAGGTGGCCAGTCCAAAGCTATATCATTCACATCAAGGGCCAGGATGTCCACGTCTTGTCCAAGGAAGGAGCGCAAGTTGGGCCTAGTCCTCCCAAAATCTCCATGCACAAATTCCTTAATGTACGTCCCTGCCTGCGTACTCAGGTGGAGCTTGAAGTGGTGGTCATCCAACAGGTCACACCGCATGCTGTGCACCACTTTCTCTCTTGTAGCCAGGGATCTACGGTGCAGCACACGCACAGGGGTCTTTTGAAATACATGCACATCTGTCTGATCCTCCAACACATGCAGGTCATCTGCTGTAATGCTTTCAGGACACCAAATCAACGCGCAGTACTCTTTAGTTTTACTTTCCTCGCCCTCCTTCAGAAGGGCAAATTCACTCTTGCTCACTGGCTGCAAGTGATGAACAGCAACCATCCCTTCACTGGAAGATATTATACTCTTTTCAATTTCCTTCAGCTTCTCTACAGACACTGCAGGGTTCTTTGGGTTCAGGAGTGTGAGAACAAACGGACGTCCACGGCCCAGCATGCGAACATCTGCATCCTCCCTACCAGAGGAAGACAACTTTATCTCTTCCACCTGGTATGCCTGGAGCAAAGGCTTCCCAATCAGCTCCTGCACTGACGTCTCCATCTTCTTCTCCCCATCAACCACCCAGGGAGTCTGGCTGAGATGTCGTGAGAACTTACAATAGCGTCCACCAATGAAAACGGGTTCATGCAGGCATGTGATCTGTGCACATTTCAAGGGAGTGTCTACACCTGGTGGTGGCCACAGGTTGAGGACTCGGTAGTCCTCCTCTTTCATTACTTCTATTGCCTTATACATCGCTCTGAGACTCATACGAGTGACCTTTGCACCTTTACCTTTGGGGGTGAGCACTTCAAAACACTTTGGGTGCTGCTTCATGACAGCATGGCTCTCACTTTCAGTCTCTGGGTGCATGAAGTCCAGAGCAATGTTAAAGGGCGACTGTGGGTCATGTGCGAGACCAGTCACAGTGAGCAGCTCGTCTGCCAGTGACACCCGTAAGGTGTCCTTCAACTGCACTTTAGACACTGCCAGATTGTGGTGCAAGGCAATTGCACACTGCCGAACCAATACTGAAGGAGGAAGCGCAATTGACAGGCTGTAGGCGGACACCTTGTACTGGGCGTGCTGGAGCTCATCTGCAATCCTTTGGGCGAGGTCACTGATTGCCAATCTGTTGTTGGTGCCAATGCAGAGACTGCATAGTAGGTTTCGCGAGCACTTTGCGGATGACTGCCCTGTGTCTACAATGTCCTCGGCGGGAGGCAGAGCGACTGCATCACCCAGTGGGGAAGAAGAGCAACCAGGGATAAATCAGCAGACATCTGCCGCAACACAATATGACCCGACTATATAGTGACTGAAATGCAGTTCAGGAAGGCCAAATAGCTAGCTAGCTATGCAGCCATAGATAGTCTAACCTACGTACGTTGGCTGGACAACGTGCAGCTAGCAGTGGTGATTCACTACGAACGTATGCGAAGATGAAAGAGGTAGTTATAATGATATGGAGTGCTAACTTGGCTTCTCAGTGCTGCATTGAGAGGTCCACTGTTGACAATGCTGACACAGAAAAGAGGTCGGCTGACAAGCGTCTGTAACTTTGCTTGAGGCGGCCATTTTAAATATTAGATAAGAAAATGGCGGGCATCAGCGTGGTCTTCGTCTGCTGACGACCTGTGCAGTCATCTGCCGATATTGTATATTCTTGTTCGGGTAAATCGAAAGTAAGGCACATTTTGGACATAGTTCAGTCATGCGAAGTCATTAGTTAAGTTTTGTTCTAGTTTAATGATTCACACGCTGACTTGACTCGCTTTACTTGCAGTGTCTGAGGAGCAAGAAGAGGGTGAGATCGTGGAAGAGGACGGGGGCACCGCAGGTCCTAGTGGAGATACGTGCATTGACCTGACAGGAGTAGAAGAATACGAGGAGAGACAAGTCTTTTACCATTCAACATCTGGATACTACTACGACCCTGTGTGTGCCCGGTCAGGTGTAATGCTGTAAAGTGTTATGTGTGGAGCTGCACTACCTCTTGTCAGGAGGTGCATGCGTGTGTGTGTGCACATGTTTGCAGACCACGTGTACGTGGTTCTCCTGGTCCACACATGCATGCATTTTGTTTCTTTGGGCCCAGGTCTCACGGCAGTACCTTGTCCCAATGAGCTGGTGTTCTGCAGACACCAGTGGCACTAGCAGTGCGCCTGCAGGTGGGGCCGACAAGGGAGGGCCTTTAAGTGTAGTAAATGAGCGCGGAGAAGAAGGGCACAATGAAAAAGGGGGAGCAGGGGTGAAGGAACTTCTCAAGCAAATTGCTGATGTGTCAGAGATGGCAACAAGACGGTCAGGTCTGACGTTTGATGCCCAGTCTGGGATGTATTACGACGCTCAGAGTGGACTCTACTACGACCAGGTGGGGCTAGCGGTAGTGTGGACTCTACTACGACCAGGTGGGGCTAGCGGTAGAGTGGACTCTACTACGACCAGGTGGGGCTAGCGGTAGAGTGGACTCTACTACGACCAGGTGGGGCTAGCGGTAGAGTGGACTCTACTACGACCAGGTGGGGCTAGCGGTAGACTGCTGGCAGCATAAGCAAAAGGTGCACGTATGTATGTGTACTGAAGGTGTGCCTATGTATGTGTACTGAAGGTGTGCCTATACCGGATGGCAATTAAAGGTCAGGAGCTTAGTTTAGACGCGTCCCATCTTTCACATGTCATCACACATTCCTGTGCATGTTGTGTCCTACAGTACAGTAGCACTTGGGCATATTATAATATAAATAAGACTCTCATACAGAATACGAAAACATGGACTATTTCTGTTTTGAAACAAGTGAAACTTCTCTGGACAAGCAGTCTGGTAATATTTGTAGGCCGGTAGCAGGTAGCTGACTGCTACGTATATTACCGGCGGCCAGGCTGTAGAGAGGTAACCACGTACGTACATTTGTACTCTCGTGTCGTACACCCAGTGACTGAGGAGATGGAGTGAGTCCGTGATGCTCAGTGTGGTCACGAGGTAGGTTGTCAAAGGGAAGTGTGGCCTTGGTCTGACCAAGTCCACTGGACCAACGGGCGTGGGAGCATTTGAGATTTGTTGCAGTGCACTCTGCTGAACATCGTAGGACGTGGTGCACTTTGGTGGCTTACTCGAACACAGATCAAAGTGAACAATTTGTCTCAATCTTCAATTGATTGTTGCATGTGTTTGACCCCAACTACGCCCAGACATCGTTCACTATGTGTAGTTGTAACCCCCCAAATGTTCCATTCAAGTGTCTGGCATAGAGATCTGATTGCCTGCTATGTGAGGCATGCGCAAGCAGACACCTGCAGTGCTGCCCACTCACCGTCTCTGACAGGTCTTTCTACCTCAAGGTGAAACAGGATGGGAGGAGAGGGTTAGCCAGGTTTCGTCTTTCACAGTCTCTCCCCGGTGCTCTCTCAAAGGGTTTGGAGTAATAGAGTGGTGTCTGATTGCCGGTAACTCCTCTTCGCTGCCCCCTCAATGTACCACATGTAACTTTATATGCCTTTCTTGTGTGATGTGTGCACATACGTACGTATGTACATTCACTACACTGCATTTCTGATGTGCCCAGCAGCCACTGCCTTTGTTTTAGGACTGCCCCATTGCATGAACATTGATCTGTTGTAAAGTGGGAGCTTCTCAGCTGGCTGTTGCATGAACTGTAAAGAGTTCTTCAATACCAGCTAGAAGATGGGCTGAAAACCTTGCCCCTGACGTTTTGACCAGAGTGCTCTGGTCTTCTTCGGGGCAAAGACAGACCAGAAGAAGACCAGGGCACTCTGGTCGAAACATCAGCAAAGTTTTTCAACCCATTTTTAGCTGGTATAAAAAGAAGAACCCTTTACCATTTCTGATCTGTTGTGTGTGTGTGAGTGGACAGTCGTCACAAGAATGGGCAAGCAGCCCTGTGGTGGTGGCTGTGTTTGGGGGAGATCTCTGGTTTGTTTGTCTCTTGACTCACACAGAACTCTCGACTGTACTACTCTGCTGAGTACCACTGTTACTATGACTACGATCAGAAGGCTGGAAAGTATCGGTTCCACAGTGCTGTTGAGCAGCCTGACCATGGTATGGTGTGTCCATGTGTCTGTGTGTCTGTGTGTGTAACGAGGTAAATACTTATGTATGCATGTGTAATTTCCTGCATTATGGTGTGTGTGTACATGGGCCTATGGAAGACCCACACCGTATAATAGGTGATGATGTCCTGGAATGCATACCGTGAGGTGATAGTATGGCATTGTTTGCTAACCTGTGATCCCCAGCAGCAGCTGCAGGACAGACAGGAGGGCGACAGCTGATTGTGTGTACATGTGTGTGTGTGTGTCCCATTCATTGAGGATTGCTGTTTTTGTACAAACTAATACCTCTCTTCGTCAGTAAGTGTTACGCAAGCTGGTGTGTAACATGTCTGTCATGAACCACGACCCGGCGCCTGAACTCATAGCCTACGTCCTAACGCGGAGCTTCAGCCATGCAAGCCACCAATGTGGTCACGATTCTTCGTCCCCAATCGCCATATATATATAAAGTCATGGGCGGGCCACAATGCTGCGACCACTTAGAACCCAAGCCTTGAGGATCTGTGCGATGGTATACTCAGCGGGCAGCTAGCATGTGTATGTATTCTTTTTCTCCAGTCGCTACTTTCAAGCTGTGTAGTTGGCAAACTCAGACATAATACCTCTCTTAACGGTGTTGTGAAAAAGGTTCGCTACATGTACTTAATGGCCGGGCCATACCTGCTGACGCTACAGTGTTGGCGTAGTCTGCAGCTGCAGACACTGGTTTAAAACAAGAACACTGTTCCTTCCCTCCAGTCGAGTATCCTACCTCGGTGATTGCTCATAGCTGTGTTCTTACTGAGCTCCAGCGATCACATTCCCCTCTCATTGAAGCACAATTGGATGGGCCTTTTCCCACATGTGTGGCCATATCGGAATTCATGACTGCAATATTCGATATTTGTCGTGACAGATGTGGTCTGGACATGGTCTGGTTCATGCCAGTGACATGAGACACAATAGCTCGTTGTGGGTGAGCTGTGATGTCCGATGTGGGATAGACTAAAAGGACAAGCTTGTATTAGGTGACTGGCGGCGGTATTGATGTGGGAACACATCAATAGCTGGAACCAATAGCTTCATACGTGTGTGTGTGGGGAGGAACAGCTGTGGGTGAGAGGTGTTGGGTTAGGTCCTTTCACGTTCCACAGATGTTCTATTGTTCTACCTATCACTTACGAGTGCACTTGCGGAGGTAGGAGGCTGGGGAATCATTGCAGGAATGCACCTCCCTGCTCCTCCTGAACACACACACTTGTGGGATGGTCTTTGCTCCTGCTCATAGGATGGCTCCATGCATGCAAGAGCTAGTCTTGTGTGCACGCATGTGCGCGAATATGAAAGCACGTGTGCGCATCTACTAACTCAGTTTGTGTTATGGTGTTTGCCGTTTGGTTGACAAGCTTCTTCAGGTGTTAGTGGACGTGTCAGGGTCATTCACACCTCAACTTGTGGTGTTAATGGCATTGTTTCTGGTACTCAACTGCGGACAAGTGGATCCAATGCCATTCACTCTAACGCACTTAGCTGGGAGAAAGCTGGAGTGCACTGCTTATGGCGATGTGCAAGCTGGCCGCTGATGCATCGTGAGGTTATGCACTTCACTTGGCTGAATTGCATTGCAGTCTCCCATGAGATATCCACCAACTAATGATAGCCCTAACCCCAAGCCTTGTTGACCCCGTTAACCTTTGCTCCTGGACAAAGCATGACAAGATGTCATCATTGCATAAACATCTTATGTATGTATTAGCAGTTAGGCATAATTTAGTTTAGTTGGTCAGTAACGCTTTGTGTGGATCCTGTACATAATGGTGTGTGCATACATGCATGAACTCTGTACCAGGCCTGTGTGTGTGTGTGTATACATGTATAAACTCTGTACCAGTCCTGTGTGTGTGTATATGTGCATGAACTCTGTACCAGTCCCAGTACCAGTGTGTGTGTGTGTGTGCGTGCGTGCGTGCATGCGTGCATGCATGTGTGTTTACGCTTCTTGGTGTCCCCTCCTTACTGTTAATCTATACGGTGTGAATACCTGTGTTTGGTGCCAACAAGCCGGTCGCCAAGTGTAAGTTGTGCGTTTGCAGATGATGTGTGTGATTACCTTCATTGATGCTGCCTCAGGATAGGTGTAGGGCCAGTGGTGCACGTGGGCCGGGAGGGGGTGCGTGCTGGTTGGCAGTACGTACACTGTGTGGTTGGCTGTGGTGAGTGACTTGTTCAGAATGGCATAGCTGACACTTAGGATGAGGTGGGGGAGGCTGTTGCCTCCTCATTGATTCCAATTTATCAATTATTTGGTTGTTTCTTGTACCAGCATTTCTTGTCCGTACAATAGTAGCACCTTGGGAATGGATGTAGTCGATATTCATTTACTGCTGGGATACGTGACTTCCACTCACTTCTCCTAGCCACAGCACTCTGGTTTGGCGGAGGTGTATTCCTACAAGAAATGGTAGTGTGTGCATAACGATGGGTGTGTCCCCACTGATTTACAATCAGGGTAACCTAGCAACTGAAAGGTTTACACAGGCCCTTGTCAGCTCATTTGGTGACAGACCACTATATTGAAATGAGTGTCACACATGCCCTTGTCAGCTCATTTGGTGACAGACCACTATATTGAAATAGATGCCGTGTACCTCTGGTGGGTATAAGAGGTAGTTTGTGATGCATCAGCAGAGGGTGAGGGGGTGGGGGAGCTGAACTGTGGGGTCCGTTGTACCCATTGCAGGGGTGGGGAGTGAGGAGTCGGACCCCGTGGACACATGGAGATCAGATATGGGGGAGGGGGAGGGGGAGGGGGAGGGGACTCCATGCCTGCGTGTTGTGGTCACTGAGTCAGACAAGCTCAACGCTGGAACAGTGTTCATTGTCACTCGGATTGGCGCTGACATTGGAAGGTATGTGTGTGCGCGTGCATGTGTTTGTAAAAGTAGGGGAATGCGGAGTCTCAGTGTGTAACCCCTCCCACACTCCATACACACAGGCATGCATGTACTCACCACCACCTCTGCCACCACTGTGACTTGCAGCTGCCTCCTGACCCCAAAACACCAAACAACACGTGCATGTGTCATGTGGTGTGTCTCCACGTTGTCTGTAGTACGTACTACACACACTGTCTGGTATGTGTGCTTGTGTGTGTGTGTGTGTGTGTGTGTGTGTGTGTGTGTGTGTGTGTGTGTGTGTGTGTGTGTGTGTGTGTGTGTGTGTGTGTGTGTGTGTGTGTGTGTGTGTGTGTGTGTGTGTGTGTGTGTGTGTGTGTGTGTGTGTGTGTGTGTGTGTGTGTGTGTGTGTGTGTGTGTGTGTGTGTGTGTGTGCATGTCTGTGTGTGTGTGTGTGTGTGTGTGTGTGTGTGTGTGCGCGCGCACGCTGTGGAGAGCATACTTGTGTAATTTTCTCTCTTAGGTGCTAGCACACTTAGCAGTGTTTGACAAGTAATCCATGCACACATCTCTAATACATGTCCCAAGACCAAGTCCACGCTGGGGGCTTGGTCTTGGGACTTGCATTAGAGATGTGTGTAGAGTGTATGCGTGCTATTGTCTGCTGTCAGCTGACTAGATACATCTTTGTTGCCCTCCACCCTCTCTCCTACACCTTTCAGAGATGTGTGCGGGCCTGCAGACATACGGCTACCAAGCATCTACATTAGTAAGGTAAGCATGCAGTGTGTTGGAGCATCTCCAGTACATGGACCACCTCTCCCTAGACTTCTAGACTCCTTAGACTAACCGTAATAAAAACACCACTGAAGAAACCAGCAGTCAGGTGCTATATAATTTGGTGCATCAAAATCTTTGATTCGTGATCTCTGTGCCTGGGGCAGTTAGGGATCTTCCCTCCACACCATACCTCTGTAATAGATTGCACAGTAAGCATTGTGTGGAGTGAAATTGATTTTAGAAATCACCACTCCCCTTCCCTCACCACTCCCCTTCCCTCACCCCCTTCCCTCACCACTCCCCTTCCCTCACCACTCCCCTTCCCTCACCCCCTTCCCTCACCACTCCCCTTCCCTCACCACTCCCCTCCCCTCATCACTCCCCTCCCCTCACCACCCCCCTTCCCTCATCACTCCCCTTCCCTTACCCCCTTCCCTCACCACTCCCCTTCCCTCACCCCCTTCCCTCACCACTCCCCTTCCCTCACCACTCCCCTCCCCTCACCACTCCCCTCCCCTCACCACTCCCCTCCCCTCACCACTCCCCTCCCCTCACCACTCAGCTCCCTCACCACTCCCCTCCCCTCACCACTCCCCTCCCCTCACCACTCCCCTCCCCTCACCACTCCCCTCCCCTCACCCCTCCCCTCACCACTCCCCTTCCCACATCTCATACACATGTTTACACATTTACCACATCTTGCCAGTTTGTTTCGCCAGTGTTTGTTTTCACCACAAGTTGATTACGTGTAATTTGTGTCATTGTCTGTGTGTTGTCAACACCTGGTCAGCTCCACGCAGCACTGAACTACGATGAAGACGAGGACCTGTACTACATTAAGGACAGAGGGAGTGTCTCTGGAACGTTCCTGAATGGAGAGCGGTTGAGCCAGGTGCCATGTTGATGGGCTTAGCAATGATCGTTAACTGCCTGGAAAATTTGGTTGTGCTCGCATTGCTGATTAGATTTGGTCATGTGTGGCTGGCCACCGGTGCCGCTCATTGTTCTCTTATAATGCAAGTTAGTATAAGAATGTTTATGGGCTGTGTATGATGTAATGTTTGTTGAACGCTGGAATAGGTGTTTTGTGTGGCTGTGTGCAGTTGTTAATTTGTTGTGGTTCTGTGTGCAGGCCAAGGAGCACAGTGAGGCCCACCCCCTGAACCATGGCGACCGTGTTGTGATTGGTGCAACAACCTTTGAGCTCCACATCCATTCAGGGATGACAACCTGTGTGGGGTGCATCCCGCAGTCGACTGTTGTGAAGGAGCAGCAGCTGTATAGCGGTGAGTGGGAGGTGAGGGTGTGGTAGTGGTGGGAGGTGAGGGTGTGGTAGTGGTGGGAGGTGGGAGGTGAGGGTGTGGTAGTGGTGGGAGGTGGGAGGTGAGGGTGTGGTAGTGGTGGGAGGTGGGAGGTGAGGGTGTGATAATGGTGGGGATGTAATGAACAGATATGCAAAACGGTGAATTGTACTGTCTTTAGTGAAGGCGGAACCAACACAAAATGGCGGTTTGGCTACACGAGGCTAGTTTGGGGACCAGCCCTTATTCCCTAAGAGGTAATTAAGGTCTGGGAGAACTCCTGTACTGAAATTGTGTTCTGTGAGCAGAGTTAAACATAGTCATGCTATTTAACGCTTGGTGTGTGAGATGAACATGAGCAAAGTGCAAGCATGAGTGAGTCAGGTAACGACTAGGCATTGGTATCGCAGTTGTACCAGACCCTTTCACTCACGCGGTGTGGCACAATTGAGGGAAAGGGGGTTGGCTGGCTGGACTAACGTGGACTAGCCAGCGGTCTTTTTCTGTCTCTGAACCTGTGTAGTACCAAGCGTTGGCAACAGTGGCTCCACAGAGGAAACACGCAAAAGCATTCTCACCTCACTAAAGGAGAAATATGGAGTCTCAGTGTGTAACCCCTCCCACACTCCATACACACAGGCATGCATGTACTCACCACCACCACTAGCAGACAGCCATGTGTGTCCACGGAGGCACAAGTTGCTGCTGTGCACACCACCTCTGCCACCACTGTGACTTGCAGCTGCCTCCTGACCCCAAAACACCAAACAACACATGCATGTGTCATGTGGTGTGTCTCCATGTCGTCTGTAGTACATACTACACACACTGTCTGGTATGTGTGCTTGTGTGTGTGTGTGTGTCTGTGTGTGTGTGTGTGTGTGTGTGTGTGTGTGTGTGTGCGTGTGTGTGTGTGTGTGCGCGCGCGTGTGTGTTGTGTGTGTGTGTGTGCGTGTGTGTGTGTGTGTGTGTTGTGTGTGTGTGTGTGCGTGTGTGTGTGTGTGTGCGTGTGTGTGTGTGTGTGTGCGCACGTGTGTGTGCACATGAGGTGTGCGTGTGCGTGTGTGTCATGTGTTGTTTATTGTACGGTGCAGGGCAGTCGACCAGCGGTTACATCTGGCTACAGAGACAGAGCTGCCAAGAGGTATGGGAAGCCCAGTGTAAACCGCTGTGCCATTTTACCCTAGTCATGTGGCAGTAATTCACAGATTGCCCACTCTAAGTGGTTATGGGCACATTCTTTACACCCAAATGAGCACACCTCTATGGCCACACCCTATGGCCACGCCCTATGGCCAGCCTCCTATGGCCACGCCCTATGGCCACGCCCTATGGCCACGCCCTATGGCCAGCCTCCTATGGCCACGCCCTATGGCCAGCCTCCTATGGCCACGCCCTATGGCCAGCCTCCTATGGCCACGCCCTATGGCCAGCCTCCTATGGCCACGCCCTATGGCCAGCCTCCTATGGCCACGCCCTATGGCCAGCCTCCTATGGCCAGCCTCCTATGGCCACGCCCTATGGCCAGCCTCCTATGGCCACGCCCTATGGCCAGCCTCCTATGGCCACGCCCTATGGCCACGCCCTATGGCCAGCCTCCTATGGCCAGCCTCCTATGGCCACGCCCTATGGCCACGCCCTATGGCCAGCCTCCTATGGCCAGCCTCCTATGGCCACGCCCTATGGCCACGCCCTATGGCCAGCCTCCTATGGCCACGCCCTATGGCCAGCCTCCTATGGCCACGCCCTATGGCCAGCCTCCTATGGCCACGCCCTATGGCCAGCCTCCTATGGCCACGCCCTATGGCCAGCCTCCTATGGCCACGCCCTATGGCCAGCCTCCTATGGCCAGCCTCCTATGGCCCGTGGTGGTCCTCAAAGAAGTCCTGTGATCAAAGGAAGCTGTTTGGTGCTCATAGCAGAGCACTTCGCCATCCAGTGTGGTCAAAGCACTGTATTAGGGGCATTATCTTGCTGCTCTAACCAAGTCAGGCAGTCTGATGCAGCGTGAGAATTTATCATTCCGTTAACATTCTTGCCCTCTCCTTGCATGGCTACCACCCACTCCTCTCGCTGCTGTGAGGTTGAGTGGTTGAGTGGTGGCACTGGTGGGTCTGTCCTTGCGTATCTGCAACACCTGTTCTGGTGGAAGGGGCAGAGGTCCCTTGTGAACCCGAGGGCAAGGGGCTCCCGTTAACCTGTTGGAGGTCAGAGGAGCACTGTACCCATTATTCTGAGGACACGACCCTCACCTCCTGAGGACACCTCCTGATTAGGTCAGGGTTGTCATTCACAGGCACTGGGACACCTGTGCTGCTTCTCATATGGATGCCTGCCTGTACGGGTCATTCCCCACAGTGGGTTTTGGATTAGGTCCAGGACCCCCTCTTGCACAAGCAGGTGCCACGTAGAAGAGGCTGTCACACACTCACTCTTCGGATCCCTGCAATCAAGTAGCCTTACTCCAGCTGTACCCTCGGAGTAATCATTTTAATTGCAAACTAAATGCTAAGAGATCACTCACTCACCCTCATCCCCCCTCACAGCTCACCGTCACCCCTCCCTCACCCTTCCTTCATCTTTTCTTGCCTCTTCATAAACCATCTTCCCTGTATTCCTCCCCCACTCGTACCACCTCCACTTCCTCACTGGCTGCCGTCCCCTTTACTCCTGTGTAGGAGGAAGGAGCAGGGAAGTGAGCCGCCTCCAACAGAGCCCCATCCTGCTGCAGAGATTGCCTCAGACGTACACAGGTAAGCCTTTGGAGGAGGCGTATTCTCCACCACTGTGTACCGATGGCGACTAGCGTTCGTGGCATGCTGTGACGGCCATCTTGTCTGTGTGTGTAGACCAATTAGCGAGAGCAACATTGGGAGTCGGATGCTACGAAGGATGGGCTGGGAAGAAGGGAAGGGATTGGGCCGTCTGGCTCAGGGTGTGAAGGAACCGGTGAGCATGGGGGAAGGAAGGTGGTAGACAGGTGATGTGGCGTGTGAGGGGATATGCGGTTGCTGCACTAATAAGAGCTGCAGCTGTGGTGCTGGCCACAGCCTTGCCTGATCAATAGCAGCAGCTGTGCATTCGCCTATTGTGCCAATGTGTGCTTTTCTGACCCTGCACCTGCAGGGGTCTGCTTGCTCAATTCTATCAATTAGCGATGCGTGCATGGAATACTTTGGCCAACCTCAGTTCTCTAACCAAGGCTGTTGATTTGGACCTGACAGCTTGTCCCAGTGTATGTAGTGCTTCTTCGGGTCATGGCACTTTGGAGGCATCACATGTGTTGACCACCGGTCTGCCTGACTGGGTTTGCTGCCCACCACTGTCCCTGTGTAGCCTCCCTTCCTCCCTCCCTCCCTCCCTCCCTCCCTCCCTCCCTCCCTCCCTCCCTCCCTCCCTCCCTCCCTCCCTCCCTTCCTTCGCTCCTTTCTTCCTGTGTTCTGTTCTCAGATCCAGACCATCGTGCGTGAGGCCCAGTCTGGATTAGGAGTCAGCCACGCGTCTGGTTCACTCGGAGAAGCTAAGAGTGTTGAAAGGTGGAGACGAATGCAGAAGAGATACGAGGAGGTGACACAGAGGAATGTGGAGGCTTCTGGAGATTGACAAAGGCACATTTTGCCACTTCTTTGGGTGTGGGTCACATGACCTCCTGCTCCTCCCGATGATATAGGGATTAGATGATATCAACTAATGGAAGTTGTCCCCACATCTCTCTGCAACTCATTTCCCTCCTCACAAGATAGGTCATATGTAGAACTACCTAGGATTGCACCCACCCACCCACCCCTGCATCCAGTAGCAGCCAAAGGACAGACAGGGTGAGAAGGCATGACTGGATTAAAGCGACTGTCTGGAGCTGCGGTTGTCTGCTGTGCAGTAGTTCCTTTGGTGTGGGCTGTTTGAGGACCAGCTGCTCGCAGGAAGCTAAGAGAAGGGGAAGCTGCAGGAGAGTTTTCAATTCTGACTCCTACAATATCATGATGTAGCTACTATTCATGTGAAGTCATCCCCCGGTATCTCAAGTTATGGGTGCACTGTTTGCCATACACTCAACTGCAATAACTACAGATTTAGGCTTTCTCCCCTTACACTTCCTTCAACTTGTAACTAAGTGATTAGATCTGCCCTCGTTGTGACAGTGAATGTTGCGAGACTCATTTGAATGAGGCAAAGGTTTATTCCAATTGGCCAAATTGAAAGCAGCCAGAAAGGACTTGATGAATTAGTTGTTGAATAAACTGTACTGTAAGAGGAGAACATACCATAAGCTTCATTTCTGAATATAGCAATTTGCAATTTGCTTGTCACTGACAGTTGGAATTGGCTTTGGGAACAGACCAATGATAACATCCCACAGTACAGAATAAACCAATCACAGTAGAGCAAAGTGTGTCATGTTAAAGCCAATTCCCATTGTCACTGACAAGCAAACAGTAAGCTGCTAATCACTGTATGTACGCACAATCATGATAGATACAGCTAGTTAGGTGTGTTGACTGGAATGCCCACCTGCACTCAGTCTTTTAGGAGTTTTACGCTGTGCTATATAGATAGGCCACTTTCGTTTAACTAGCAGTCTCATGGCCTCCTCCTCCTACTTCTGTGGCCTCATGCCACTCCTCCATGGTATTAGGCTGTTGATGATGTTAATGGTTATGTAGCAGTTTGTCCCGCACCAGTGAAGCATGCAGAGGAGTATAAATATGCTCTACTGGGCTCAGACCACCTGCAGTACGTGAATGCCCTCCCAAGACCATGTGCCAGTCCTTCTCTCTCTCCCTGTACCACCTCTATTTCTCTCTAATTCTGCTGCTTTTATCAGTTCAGTTATCACCTGAGGCTTTCTCTGGTGGGCCAAGGGATGCAGGGAAGAAGAGTAGGGGCTGTCTGTCTCTGAAGATTGGCCACAGCAGAAATGAACTTCCCGGACAGACACCACAACCTGTGGTCACAGCCAAGCTGCTTAACACCTCTACCCACCCAGTGGAGTGCTACACCCCAGGGGCCAAGCACTTTGGTGAGTGCCTCAGCAACCTCTGTAACAGCTCATATACTGTGTGCATTTGACCTCTCTGCACTTGGTTGTTGTCAAACACTTGAGGCAGCCCTTTCCTAAAGTTTGTTTTGACGGGTTGATGCTGCGTAGCACTCGTAGTGACACCATTGCTCGCACTAATAGTACTATTACAGTACCAGTGACCCTTATAGTACTGCTACAGTACTAATACCAGTACTAGTGGTACTAGTAGTATTGCTGTTCAGTGCATGTTGTTTCTCTGTTCAGTGCAACTTGAAGTCCGTGGCACCGACCACAAAATCAAAGGCCTGGCCATATCAGCCATGAAACCCTGTGGTCGCCTCGGACTGGAGTCAGACACTATAGGCAGGTTTAGTCCCGAGAGACCTCTCCGCTGGTGGTTGACCTGCCCGAACACAGTCACACAGAAGTGAGCTGGGTAGCTAGCAGTACAGAGCTGACATGTGGCGTGGCGTGGCATCAGTGTCTGACGCTATGCTATCCCACTGCTGCAGCATGGTGTTAGGAGGAGGAGCTGGTGTGAAGGAGGTGTCGATAGTGTGGAAGGCGCCTGCGATGAGCTCCCAGAGTGCCATGTTTGTGTTAGTGCCTCTACATCAAGACTGTTGACACAAGTGCTTTGATTAGCCCTTCCTGCATGGTTGTGTGAGAGCACTGTGGTAGGTAGGTGTGGACTGCAATAGGTCGACATGAATGGACGAAATATGGCTGCCTGAGTGCATGGCGGCCAGCTACTGTGACAAGGTGCTGCTGTAAATGGTTTGAGGGGACCTGTGGTGGGAGGCAGATCAGAAGCTGCTCAGTGGCATGTCACCCTCTGAGCAGCTTCTCACCACCTGCATAATTATGTATAACTAGCAGAAATGTTGATAGTTTAGGAACAGTAAACAGTGCCACAGTGACAGCCCTGACACACACACACACACTTCAGGCACGTAGCAGAGCCCATGCCTTGCACCTGCAGGTACTCAGTTGTGTTCACCCAGTACGAGTGGCTAGATGAGCTGAAGAGCACCTTTCCCTCCTGTGTGGTGAGTGAGCGAGCACCATTGCCATGGAGATGACAGCATGCACACACTGCTCAGTGCGTGCAGTGCCCATTTTAGCAGCTGTTGGTCCACTTTGGGTGCAGTGCAGCACAGCACAGCTGTAGCTGAATGAAAGCCAACAGTTCACCTGCCAAACTTTCATTTTACACACTTTACTCATGTTCTGCACCCGGGAAGCCTTCTTTATGCAGTCCTTTTCATTACTGTCCACTCCTCTCTTCTTCATAGGCTCCTTGTGTCAGAGTGCCTCAAAACAAGAGCACCAACACTTCTGCAGCTGTTGCTAATTCAACGCTTGACGACCCACAGCAGGCTATGCTGGACGAGTGCAAGCCCTCCATTGCCAGTGAGACACTGGTGCGGTGTGGTGCCCTCACATCCTTTCCCAAGGAGTGTTCAGTGCCACGGGGACGTTTTATAAGTGCCCAAACTCCCAGCCAAACTAGGGACTTCACCCGTCACCACCATCCATCGAGTACGCTCAAGTGTGCCAGAACTGACTGTCACTGTTAATAGGGTCATCAGTATACAACTTTGTAACATCATCAATCCATATATAATTTTGCTATGATGCAAGTTGTCTGTATAATATACGTACGTGCATGTACTGGTATGTACACTTATGTTGGCCAACTTGTGGAGTCATCTGTACTGTGTGTGTGCGTATGTACCTGCCCCCTTTTTGCTGTAACACACAGTTTCAATTTTTTAGTACTGACCTGTACTTGCACAACTGTTTAATATATATACGAATATTAAACTATATATTAATCCATATGCATATATTATTGCTTCATGTACGGGCTGTTGTCGATACTTTACTCTTGGTCTGCTGTGCATGCATTGATCACTTGCGCATGTGAATAGCACCTGTACATAAGGCAGGCAAGGCAGTTAGCTGTTTCCATTTCCATTCCAACTGTGAGCTGGATCAGCCAGCCACTACAGGTTGCTGCATCAATCAGTCGGCACGGTATACGTATTTACGAAACCTGCTTCAATGGCACGACAACAAGGAAGCGTGGAATGCAATAATCGTTATATTACATTCGTAGCTAAGACAGCTAACTGCACATGCACTTGTTTCAAATACAGTAGTGTTCTCAGCAGGGCCTACGTACAACGTGTGCAGGATCAAAGTGTTTGTGCTCTATTCGCCACAGACATTACTCAGACGTGGCGGCTTGCATGCCCGTCACCACTGCCTGCCGGGCAGCACTGCGCACAGTCTTGCTGCTTGCAGCTGTCCTCAAGGCCTCCTCCTGGGCCCTCTGCAGAGTACCACCTGATGCTCGATAGTAACGGTGGACCTGTGGAAGGATGGAGCGACACAGGCATGCACAGACCTCATAATCACACTGCTGAGAACTCAGCTGTTACATCTCTACTTCCTCCCACTGCCTCTCCTTTCTCCCACTTCTCCCCTTCTTACTGCCCCTGCTCCTTACACTGTCCTGCCTTTCCACTAGTCCTCCTTCCTCCCACTGCCACTCTCCCACTTCACCTCCCCCTCTCACTGCCTCTCCACTCCCTCTTCCCTTGTCTCTTCCCTCTTCCCTCTCACTGCCCCTCTCCCTCTCACTGCCCCCCTCCCTCTCACTGCCCCTCTCTCTCTCACTGCCCCTCTCTCTCTCACTGCCCCTCTCCCTCTCACTGCCCCTCTCCCTCTCACTGCCCCTCTCCCTCTCACTGCCCCCCTCCCTCTCACTGCCCCCCTCCCTCTCACTGCCCCTCTCCCTCTCACTGCCCCTCTCCCTCTCACTGCCCCTCTCCCTCTCACTGCTCCTCTCCTCTCACTGCCCCTCTCTCTCTCACTGTCCCTCTCCCTCTCACTGCCCCTCTCCCTCTCACTGCCCCTCTCCCTCCCACTGCCCCTCTCCCTCTCACTGCTCCTCTCCTCTCACTGCCCCTCTCTCTCTCACTGTCCCTCTCCCTCTCACTGCCCCTCTCCCTCTCACTGCCCCTCTCCCTCCCACTGCTCCTTCCCTATACTCCACAAGCTCTCAATTTCATGCCACGTTCCCACTGTGTGTGTGTTCCAACATACTCGGAACACAATCAGTCCATCAAAGACGGCCAATGCGACCCACAGGAAGCCCATGATGACCATCATGGCTCCCAGGGCTTGGGTGAAGGCAGGTGAGCTGGTATTGGCATCAGTAGCACTTTGAATAGCCAGCGATCCCAACCACCAACCACTGAAGAGGGGTAGCGAGGTGTGAGGGAAATACACCTCCCTCTCAAAGTGGCTGGAGCTAAAACACTTCCATGCCAACACAAATGCACATCTGCATGGCAATAGAGATGTTGAGCATGTCTCACATGGGACTACTCCGTTCAGACCACAAAGGTCTTCGCCAGGTACTAAACCCTACACTAGGTACAAAATGTTTTGCACTTGAAGAGCAGGCCTTCGTAGTCGAAACTTGTATAATTACAATCTACTGAGCTACGTGAAATGCTCAACATCACTACTGCCGTTAAGCTGCAGCCATGAGACTCTACCGCATCACACATCTGTATACTTGGTCACCAACCCATCAACGCACCATGATCCAAGGTTAATGAACCCAGCAGCATTGATGATAAATCCTATCCCCTGGATCACAAATATGAACATGAACCACATGAAGAAAAGAGAGCTGTCCTTCCTAGAAAGGGGAGGGGGAGAGGGGAGGAGGACAGACAACACTATGCATTAGGGAGGCAGGCATGGGCTACACGAAGAATAGATTTCAAACGGAACTTTTTAGTCTAGACTTCATGTTGTAACTCGTTGCCCCGCTCCCCCCCCCCATCACAACGCCTCGCCTCCCACATGTTGAACTCGCCTTGCCCCACCTACCCTCCCACACAGTACTCTCCTGTCCTACCCACCTACCCTCCCACACAGTACTCTCCTGTCCTACCCACCTACCTTCCCACACAGTACTCTCCTGTCCTACCCACCTACCCTCCCACACAGTACTCTCCTGTCCTACCCACCTACCCTCCCACACAGTACTCTCCTGTCCTACCCACCTACCCTCCCACACAGTACTCTCCTGTCCTACCCACCTACCTTCCCACACAGTACTCTCCTGTCGTACCCACCTACCCTCCCACACAGTACTCTCCTGTCCTACCCACCTACCCTCCCACACAGTACTCTCCTGTCCTACCCACCTACCCTCCCACACAGTACTCTCCTGTCCTACCCACCTACCCTCCCACACAGTACTCTCCTGTCCTACCCACCTACCCTCCCACACAGTACTCTCCTGTCCTACCCACCTACCCTCCCACACAGTACTCTCCTGTCCTACCCACCTACCTTCCCACACAGTACTCTCCTGTCCTACCCACCTACCCTCCCACACAGTACTCTCCTGTCCTACCCACCTACCCTCCCACACAGTACTCTCCTGTCCTACCCACCTACCCTCCCACACAGTACTCTCCTGTCCTACCCACCTACCTTCCCACACAGTACTCTCCTGTCGTACCCACCTACCCTCCCACACAGTACTCTCCTGTCCTACCCACCTACCCTCCCACACAGTACTCTCCTGTCCTACCCACCTACCCTCCCACACAGTACTCTCCTGTCCTACCCACCTACCCTCCCACACAGTACTCTCCTGTCCTACCCACCTACCCTCCCACACAGTACTCTCCTGTCCTACCCACCTACCCTCCCACACAGTACTCTCCTGTCCTACCCACCTACCCTCCCACACAGTACTCTCCTGTCCTACCCACCTACCCTCCCACACAGTACTCTCCTGTCCCACCCACCTGTAGGCACGATATAGAGGCATGTACCAAGCCAAAAGAGAAAGGCCCGGACACAAGAAAAAGTAGACAAGGGATATGCCAAAGGATGTTCCGTAGGCAGTCACTAAAGTGGTGTCTTTCCACAGAACAAGGGAGAGGAAGAGGACTGTTGAGTTCAAGGTCAGTAGGATTAAGTACACTGCAGTGAGGTGGAAGACCGGAGAGGACACCAGGGTGACACACTCTGTCAGGACATTCAGTGTGCTGTAGTCAAGTGAGTGAGTGTGGTGACGGTGGGGTGGTGCATGTGTGCTTGTGCATGGCATGTGTAGGTGTAGCGTGGAGTGCTGTGGTGTGTAGTGCTGTGGTGTGGAGTGCTGTGGTGTGTAGTGCTGTGGTGTGTAGTGCTGTGTTGTGTAGTGCTGTGGTGTGTAGTGCTGTGTTGTGCAGTGCTGTGGTGTGTAGTGCTGTGGTGTGTAGTGCTGTGGTGTGCAGTGCTGTGGTGTGTAGTGCTGTGGTGTGCAGTACTGTGGTGTGTAGTGCTGTGGTGTGCAGTGCTGTGGTGTGTAGTGCTGTGGTGTGCAGTGCTGTGGTGTGCAGTGTTGTGGTGTGTAGTGCTGTGGTGTGTAGTGCTGTGGTGTGCAGTACTGTGGTGTGTAGTGCTGTGGTGTGCAGTGCTGTGGTGTGTAGTGCTGTGGTGTGTAGTGCTGTGGTGTGTAGTGCTGTGGTGTGCAGTACTGTGGTGTGTAGTGCTGTGGTGTGTAGTGCTGTGGTGTGTAGTGCTGTGGTGTGTAGTGCTGTGGTGTGTAGTGCTGTGGTGTGTAGTGCTGTGGTGTGGTGTGTAGTGCTGTGGTGTGTAGTGCTGTATGAAGTGAAATGTGGTCACATACCTAACCACATCACCAACACGGCCCTCATAACCCACTGCTCGCTGGCAGGAATTTCCTCCTTGATGTTATGATAGAAGCACGGCTTGATGGGGCACCGTTTTGGGAGGGGAGGGAAGTTGTTTGGACGCGCTGCAAAGGGACAGACATTGAACCCGCTTCACTGCGTGTGAATGCTCGTATCCACCAGGTGGCGGTTGGCAGAGGCACAGCTGATAGTGTCCCATCCCACACAATGCAAGAAGTAGGCGCACCAGAATGGGTGACTTTCCATGCAAAGAAGGCTTACGGTCTGCAATTCTGGCCAGTCGTGCCTCTCGAGCTGCAAGCTCCCTCTCTCTCTGTGCAATTTCACTCTCCTTTTTTAGTATTTCCTCATCTTGGGCGTTGGCATAGGGAGTATATGCTGGAGGTTGCTGATGGAGAATAGGAGAAAATAGGAAATGTATTGCAATGGCAACCTAGTCTCATACCCGGCCTGTGTCAGCCGCCATTTTATTCACTGGGAGGTGGCGAATAAAATGGCGGTCGACGAACAGAGTCGGGTATAAGACTAATGGTGACCAACACTAGTTCAGACAGGGACGCAGTACAGTGGAGCACGTTCACCTAGCAGCATACAATGGTGGCTACATCCAACACACATTCACACTCTCACTGTATGTGCACTTGTAGCTAGCTGAGTTTCTGCACAGCCCCTCAATGACAAACAAGAACAAGTCAATTATTACGAGCAAAATACGCAACAGTAAGGGTAAACACCAACCTCGAAGGTCTTCGTCTCCTCGGCTGACGAAGACCTTCGAGGTCGAAACGTCCTGTTTTTTTACTCTTACTGTTGCGTGTTTTGCTCGTAATAATCGACTTCCGTTCATATGTTGACACAACAATAAGCCTCTACAGCATCAAACAAGAACAACCAGCACCAACTCTTGCTGGCATCACCACCCTCACATAGCACACCCTCTCCCAGCCTCACATAGCACACTCTTTCCCAGCCTCACATAGCACACCCTCACACAGCCTCACATAGCACACTCTCTCCCAGCCTCACATATCATACTCTCTCCAAGCCTCACATAGCACACCCTCACACAGCACCTCCCCTCTCTCTGACCCCACAAGCCAAAGCTATACCGCGAAGGGCTGTGCCACACCGGGTTGGATGGTGGCAGGTTGGATCACGGCAGGCTGCATTACTGCCGGCTGGGGCTCTGCATCCGGTGGGCGTTCTGGACCTTGGGGGCGTTCCTTTTTGTTCTTCTTCTTGCCAAGAAGATTCCAGCCCTTTACTTCCTCCTTAGTGGGGGGTGGAGCAATGCCCTCAGCCTGTAGGAAGAACAAAACCACACACAGCACACTGACGCACACTTAAAAAAGGCTCTGCATTTTCAATACAAAAATGATGCCACTCCCGCCTTCATCGCCACACAGGTAAGCTAATACGACAGCGTACAAAAACCTGCCATTCAACCATGCGCTGCCTCACCCCGCCTTGGGTGTGTGCGTCTCCCTCAAATGGGTTGTAGTCCTCATCCTGTTGCTGGTCTTGGGAGGCGCGGACCACAGACGGGTCCTACGGGATGGGAAATAAAATGGAGCCGAGTGATGATCAGTGAAAGAAAACGGGCCAAACATCTGCCTATGTCCGGCCGAAAGGCTAACAAATACTAACTGCGAAAGGATTAACGTCAGCTGGATCGGCGAAGGGATTGTCTTCAGCCATTTTTCTCGGCCTCGGAAGTCATGTGTCCCCCAAATCACGTGCCTCACAGCTTAGAGTGGCGGTAAGACACGTGCTACGAAATTGGCGCTCTCCATTAATCGGATATGAAGGACTGAAGGAGCGTGTCTGAGTGATAGTGCTTTGGTCCATTAATTACCGTTTTTGGCACTGATTGTGTCTTCCTTCGAAAGATATCTTATTCACCGTAAGCCAGTTTGTTTTTCCATATCACACGATTGACGTCATTCTTCTCATTTTTCGTCACGACCGCGTGAAGAAACATGGCGAGGAGATGGCAGGGACAAGGTGGCGGTAGAGGTATGATCCTTCACAGCATTCCCGCTTCAGCCATGTGCTTTAACCCTATGTTGTGTGGTGTGTAGGTCGTGGCGAGGGAGGCGACCAGGGACGGTGGAGTGGCGAATCGCCAGGGAGGGGCTGGGATGGTTATTCCGGGTCTTACTCGGGACCTCCACCAGGCAACTTTGGCGGGCCTTTCCGCGATCACCCGGGAGGATCCCCGAACCACGGTCACGCGGGAAGGTTCATGATTGGCCCCAAAGGAGACGAGGACATGCTGAGAGTGCTGCTTCGTTCCTCGGTAGGCTGCCTCCTCCCACCATAACTAGTCACGTGACTGACCCTCGGTAGGTGAGCGATGTGTGTGCTCTTCCCGCGCCTGTAGGACGCTGGTGCAATCATTGGCAAGAGTGGTTCCAATGTGCGCGAGTTAAGAACCAAGGTATGCATTCAGCTTATAGAGTGCACGGCCTTGCAGTGCTTGCATCTGTCCTCAAGTGATGTCACACATTAGAATGGCTGTCGTCTCTAATATGTCGAATTGTGTAGCATTGCTGCATGTGTCATCCCCACACCCAGTAGCAGAGGCAGTTGGTTGCTGAGTTTGTGTTGCATGAGTTGTGTTGTTCCGACCTCTTGACACACCATGTCTGCCCTCCTGATATCTATACAGTGGAACCTCTTTATAAAGGACGCTCTGACTAGAGGACACCTCTCTAATAAGGACACTGCAGTCCAACCACATAGAGCATTGTACAAATCTACCTCTGAATTAGGGACACCTCTCTATACAGGACAGCCAGCTGGGTCCCAGCAGTGTCTTTTATAGAGAGGCTCCACTGTATGTGTTTACTCTCTAGCTCACACGTAGCTCCTCTAGACTGTGTGACTGTGCACTGTTGTTCTCTCCCCTCCCCCACTCTCCTTGCCTGCCCCTTGTGCCCCATCCCTGCCCGACCCGCCCTCCCCTTTTCTTCCGCAGCATAAGTGTCAGATTCACCTCCCCGAGTCAGGAGATAGCCCAGAACGGTAAAACCCAGTGCCCCATACCCGCCTGCTCAGTAGAACTGCGAGAGCACGTGTCATATTGCCTGGAGCTGAGTTGGCTGCCTCGTGGCCTGGTGCATCGTGGTCTATAGGGGTAGGAAGGCAGCTAGGAGCTCTGGCGCTAGCCCCAACCTCCGCGTTGCTGTTGTTGTGCAGTAAGAACAACACGAAGGGAAGGGCTGGCGTGCAAGACTAGCTAGGATCTGTCAGCCAACGAAATGAGCTCTTGAAGCGGCCTGAGTGGCTAGGCAGATCATTCATGCTCCGTTGTAGGTTAACAGTATCCTGGGAACAGTAAGTACTATGTTGTTGGCTGTTGAAGCATTTGTACTCAATGTTTCCTGGCTACTGTGAACCTAGAACTCAGCGTGAGCTCTTGTGTGCAGCATGTAGGCCTAGCCCATGCCCACTGTCAGTCACGTGTGCCAATTGCATTGTCTCATTGTATTTGTACGTATGGAAGGTTCAAACGTGTTGGGTATGGGGGTGGTCTAGCCGAAGCATTTCTGTTGTCACAATAGGAGCATGAGACCGAGTATCCGTGTTCTTATAGGTGGTGTGGGTATGGTGTTTGTGAGGCAGTGTGGGCGTGGCGGCACAAAGTTGGGGTGTCTGTTGCTCACTATCTGCACTGTGTCTATCTCATAGGCTCCTCATCATAACTGGCTGGAGAGTTAACATTGTGCAGGCAATGAGGACCATCTTGACACACATTAAGGAGGTGAGCTTTGGTGTGCTTTGGGTGAGCTGATGAGAATATCACCTTATAGTTGGAGTAAGAGCTAGGGCTTTTATGTAGACCAGTCCATATACCTGCGTGCAAGCACAAGAGTCACAATGTAGAGCTTGGGGTCGCAGTGTAGAACTTGAGGGTCCCAAGGTAAGAATTTAGGGGTCACACTGTAGATCTTGGCGGTCACAATCCAGGGTGTGGGGAGCACAAAGTAGAGCTTGGGGGGTCATAATCTAGAGCTTGGGATCACAATGCAGGGCTTGAGGGTCACAATACAGGGCTTGAGGGTCACAATGTAGGGCTTGAGGGTCACAATGTAGGGCTTGGGGGTGGTTGAGGTTGTGTATTTATGTATTTCAGCCATTGTGTGCACTATGTGCAATTGTGTGTTATTCCTTGACCTGTCCCAGCCGGAAGTGCCCAGCCAGGACATGAAGCCGGGCAGCAAGGAGCTACAGATTCTCATACCTGAACAGTTCATGGGTGTCATCATTGGGAGAGGCGGAGACAAGATTCGGGAGCTTCGGGCTAGGACAGATGCCTCCGTTAAGGTGCGCGCAGACAGCAGTGTTTTAGAGGACTGTGTTATTGAGTTCACATCTCTGTCGAATGTGACCTTGTCCTTTGGTGCACCAGATCTTTAGGGAGGCCCTCCCAGGTTCCTCCGAGCGTAGCGTGTCTATCCAAGGCCACGAGGACAAGATATGCGACGTCATTGACTATGTCCTTGAGCAGCTGTCGGGAACCAAGGTACATGGTTGTGCAGGCAGCAACACACACACACACACACACACACACACACACACACACACACACAAACAAACAAACAAACAAACAAATTTGTCCATTTGCAGTGTTTGAAAAAGCTTTAGTAGTTGAAGGATGTCCTTCTTTTCAATTTTGCCCAGCATGAAGACCGAGGACGGGTGATGTTCTATGATCCAGCAGTGGTGACAGGGGGTGGTAATTCTGAGTTGTCCGGGCCCCCACCGGTGGGGCGTGGTGTGGGATTTAATGGTCCTAGGGGGGCAGGGCCAGGCGGACCCCCTGAAGGATATTTCCGAGGGCCGGGCGGACCTCCCGGAGGCCATTTTGGAGGGTCAAGAGTCAACCCCCCACATGATGGGCACTTCGGAGGACCTGGCTTAGCACCTGAGAGTAATCTTGGAGGTCCGAATGGACCGCCTGGAGGACATCATGGAGGACCTGGGGGTCCCCCTGGGGGGCATCACGGGGGACTTGGTGGTCCCCCTGTGGGGCATCATGGAGGACCTGGAGGTCCCCCTGTGGGGCATCATGGAGGACCTGGAGGTCCCACTGGTGGGCATCACGGAGGTCCTGGGGGGCATCATGGAGGACCTGGAGGTCCTCCTGGGCTACACCATGGAGTGCCAGGGGGGCATCATGGAGGACCTGGGGGCCCTCCTATTGTCCATCAAGGAGGGATGGGGCTGCCCCCTGGAAGGCATGTGGGAGGCTCTGGTGGACCGCCCCTTGGACGTGTTGGAGGTCCGGGGGGTCCTGGTCCAGTGGAGTACGGCCAATACCCAAATCAACAGGAGGGAGGAGGCAAGTGGAAGGGTGGCCGAAAGGTGGATGTGAAGCGAGATCGTCCAGAAGAAGGCAGCCACCTCCAACTGATGGCACAGACACCCGCCCCCGTACCAGCCAATGCGCCCATAGTCCACTCGATGCCTGTTGTTCCACCAGGTGCTCCCTATGCCCCGCCCCCCAAGGTGACCCCGCCGCAAATGCACCCCCCACCTGTGCAAGGTACAGTCTGCCGAATTGTGTGTGTGTGTGTGCTTCCACCCACCAGTCCCACTGTGTTGGTCTATCCCTTTGCAGCCCCCATCCCGTCTGTCATGGCTCCCCCGCCCACAGGAGTTGTGCCTCAGCCAGTGCCCACACAACAGGCCATTCCTCTGCAGCCAGTCGTACAGGTGGGGTCTACATGCAGGACCTGTCTCAGTTTCTGGTACAATAGTTTTAGCTTTGCTTGTTAAGGAAGTGGGGGTCTGGTACAATGGGTTTCCACTAGATTTGGCCTTGTAGAGTCAGTCCTAGGGTGTTCACAGTCACCACATCGCTCCTCCCTTCACTGCAGGTTCAACCGCAGTCAGTGGTCAGCGTGCCCCACCCTCCCACTGCCTTCACATCATATGTTGCGACGCCTGCCTCCTACACGACAACCTCGTTTGTCCCTGCCGTTGCCCAGCAACAGCAGCCAGCTATCATGACCTACACCTCCTACGCCCAGCCGGCAGTCTCCTCCTCCTCAAACGCTGTGGCAAGCACTGCTGTCATCCCACAGACGAGCAGTGTCCAACAGGTCACGATTCCTCTAGAGTACACTGATTCCATTATTGGTCCCAATGGCTCGCGGCTGCAGCAGACTTGGTGAGGCTCCTCATCCCGCCATTCCACTTCTGTCTACTGTTACAAACAATGTTGCTAGATGTGTGTGCCTGTTAAACACCATCCCTTAGTATAAGGTGTACTGTCTACGGGGTGCGGTATGCTAGTGGTAAATTGGGTTGCTACTGGTGAGAAATTGCAAAATCTGTTCAGTAGCCTAGCTGTCATGGTTGTAATGCGTGCTAACATCTTTGGTTACTTTCCTGTCTGTCTGTCTGTCTATCTGTCCGTTCATGCATTCGTGTAGTGAGCAGTCAGGCTGCCAGATCAGGCTAGAGGAGCCAAAGCCGGGCAGTACCCAGCGCATCATCACCATCATCGGTCACCAGAATGGCATTCAGCTGGCACAGTCGCTGCTTCAGAACAGGTACGTGTGTGTGGGAGTATTTTGGGGGTGTGCACAGACCCATATGTGGCAGTGTGTGTGTGGACAAATCAACCTCTGAATTAGGGACACCTCTCTGTACAGAACAGCCAACTGGGTCTCAATGGTGTCCCCTATAGGGAGGTACCTCTGTATGTGTTGAGTCTGTTGGTTTTGTGCATGTGTAACAATCATCTTTCTTTTCCCTCTCCAGTGTTCGCCAGTTCCACGTTGTTTAGAGCCAGACATGCCTACCAGGAGTATGACCATGCACTGAGAGACACATAAACAACTTATAGGTGTTTTTTACATTTTAGCCATTTATGGACATTGTTGTACAACCTGTTGTGCTATGAAGATGTCCTTAACACACACCATGCAGCACAAAGGCTTGTTAGTAATGGTTCATGTAGTGTTCCCATGTATCTCATTATCATCAAGAGCAATAATTAACTCATTCAGGAACAACAATAGTCATTGAATTGACAGGGAAAATTGACGATATCCTAGCAAGTTAAATTATAAACCTTTGCTACTTGTAGGGGTGTCGTCACTTCCTTCTGTGTCCTTTTGCAGCTGGCACTGGCCTGGGCTGGGTAGATGGGCCATAAGCTTTATGAGACAATTGGTTGATGTAGTACAAAGCAACCAGGGAGAAGATGACACTGGGGCGGGACAGGGGGAGGAGACACTGGTAGGTGGGGGCAATGTAAAGGTCCATTGCACTGCATTCAATTCCTAACTGCACAAGAACACCTCATGAAAGTTATTAGGTGTGCTGGAGTTGGTGGATTTTTGACATTCAAGCACAGGAACAAGTCATTTCGCCCATCATGGACTCTGTCCGGTACATACGTGTGTGTGTGTGTGTGTGTGCTTGATCAACTAAGGGCAATCATTCTACTACTAACAGAGACAACACCATCACGGACGCATGAGAACATCAAGCACTGCCACCTTCACAGCACAAGCGCACTCACCACACTGTGGCACACACTCTGTGCACCAAGGCGGACACCCCAGCAGCGGCTGCCACACACAAGACAACTGATGCAGAGCAGACAAGAACGAGCAGTGGAATAGACGCTCTGCACCACAGCAATCGGTGTTAGCACTATGGTAGATAGCTCACCCTCAGGAAAGAGCTTGGTTTGAAATCCTGATCCAAAAAGGATTGTCTCTACATTTCCAACAGCCTGCAGGATACGGTCGGAGAGCACCATCCCGTGAAGACGTACCAACACACCCAACATTATCCACAGACAGCCACAGATGACCCGCCTCCCAAGTGGAAGAGGCGAGTCAACTTCTCTCCTTACCGTCAAAAGGAATACGAAGAACCATGAACCCACGAACCCGCCAAGGATGGTCTGGAGTCTCCCCGCCGCTAGGTCTGCCTTGAAAAGTTGCATCACGCTAAAGGTGAGGACACAGAGGAGGAGGGCCATGCCCGCAGACGTGGTGCTCGGTAGAGCTGGAGATAAAAGCGGCAAAAGAAATCGTCTGAAAGCATAGCACACACCGCAACACACTGCAGTTCATTTTCTTGTGCTCACCCATTGTGTTGCCCCCGTGGTGACGTGTTAATGAGCATGCGCAGTTCCACACTACAATCTACCCACGTGGTCCGTGGTCCTGCGAGTGGGGAAGAGTGCCGAGTGTATCGAGTTCTCCGATTCAGTAGTATTCACGCTAAAAGAGGAAATGACGAAAACACAGCAACAAGGACCAGCCAAGTCCTCAGTAAGTGACTGGAATTCGCTTATTACCGTATGCATGTTAATAACATTTGTAATCTTTGTACTGCACAGAAAAAGGCGATGGAGAGCATCAATGCTCGCCTACAGCTGGTGATGAAGAGTGGCAAGTACACCCTGGGCTACCGGACGACCCTCAGGACACTGAGGCAGGGAAAGGCGAAGCTGGTCATTCTAGCCAACAACACTCCGCCTCTAACGTGCGTTGTGATATACAGTGGGTGGCTACTGTGTGGATTTGTGCATGGTGTGCGGTGTGTGCAGTAGAAGGTGACGACTGGGATAGCACAAACAGTGAGCTTGTACTATTGTGTGGGTCCTCAATAGGCATTCTGTGCTCCCCTAATGTAGAGACTTGCCGTATTCCGTCTTACAGGAAGAGTGAAATTGAATACTATGCAATGCTTGCCAAGACAGGTGTCCACTACTACTCTGGGGACAATGTCTCGCTGGGCACGGCTTGCGGCAAGTACTTCCGTGTTGGGGCTCTATCAGTGATTGATCCAGGAGACTCGGACATAATCCGGTCCATGCCAAAGGAAGAGGAGAAGAAAGCAAGCTAACTCACACACATGCCTGCCTGTGTCTCTTTGAATTGTGCTGTATTGTCAAATAAGTCAATTTATCTTGTTTTGAAAGCCCTTACCGCATGCCTGAGTCACTGAGTTAGAGTGCTGTTGGAAAGGGACTGGTTGTGCTGTAGTTTAGACAAGAGTATTGTGGAAATTTTGGGCCAGATTAGTAGGGCCAATATTCTAGTGGTTGTGTAGTGATTCATCCGTCTACTAATGCTACACCTGATGTGAAGTGAGAGAACTACCCCCCCCTCCTCCCCCTCCAACAGAGCATATAGTTCACAGCATGCCAGTGCACCATACAATAGCCTGCATAGAATATCTGATAGCTCATGCAGCTGCTGGCCGAGCTCCGTAGACAGCGCTCTGTGTGGAGTGGTCCAAACGGGAGCTTGACAATAACATAAACACATAATACAACACAGCACTGACAGTTGCAACACAGGGATGGTTTGAAATCGTGAAACAGCCATGAGTTTCAGTAACACACACACATTGCTCATAGCATAGCATAATAAAATATTCAGTCTCTAGTACACACGAGCTTGGCCTGCGAGGGGCCTCCTGAAGAGCAGAATGTGTGGCTCTGGTCCATGGAACATGTAGTGAATCCAACCCTGAGACTGCTGGACGCCGAGCGACCTCCATTCGTACTCCGTCATTAGTTTGTCTCTAGGTACTCTCTTGGCAATGTCCTTGGGTAACATGACATGCCTGGGCAGGAGGATCAGGTTAGGTTATGGTTTAATTGTTATTGCAGAGCAACTCGCTAACTGCGCGCCCCTTGGACCAAAGGTCATGCTAAGCGAAGGACAACTGGCAACCTGACTACCGTGGTAGCACTCACCTGTACTCATACGAGTCATCAAAGTATTTTTCAGAGTAATAAATGTTCGCGGCGGACATGGCTCTCCTAGCTGCAGGCTGAGCTAGCCACACAACCCAATGAAGAAAGAACTGACGGTACTGCGACGGGAGGCGGGTACGTTTAAATGTACAACTTAGGCAATGTGATTGGCTGCTGTCCTCCGCACGTGATCCCGACTGATCTCAATCCCGCGCCGAATTGGAATGGGACTGAACCAAAATGGCGCAGGGAGTGTGTGTGACGAGCAGTCAAAAGCTGTGCAAGCACGACCGAAGGTTCTTCCTGACGTCAGTGAAACCTTCCACTGGTAATATTTCGGTGCTAAGGGAACAGTATTTGAGGGAAGACTTATCGTGCCATTCTCCCTGGTGCAGAGTGTGCCTTGACACAAGTGGTATGCAACGTGCAGCATAGCATGTTGTGAGTGTGTGAGTTGCAGTGCGTCTGACAGGGCTGTGTGTGCTTGTAGGTTTAGGCGAGTGAGTAATAATGTGAGGTCTACAAGCGGTTCTCACACAACCCACTAGCTGCCAAGTTTCTTATTTTACCAAGTACATACACTTCAGCACAAACATTGTTAACCCACTCATTTCACTTATTCATTGGTTGGGTGGCTTACTGCTGGTTAAATGTATGAAGGTGACAGCTGATGATGTGTGGGATAAAATGGGTAAACAATAGGTATATGGATTGTAGTTAAAAATGAAAATAAAATATTACATGTTACTCTAGCACTGACAAAAGTAATTCAGTTTAATTTAATGTACATCTCTACATGTGCATGTCATGGTGAAGCGTTCAAATTGCTACTTGAAGTGCAATGTGTTTTTGTTACACCTCTACCTGTACATTTTTTTCAACAATTGAGTCCCAATGAGTGGGTTCTGTCATTTAGGGGGGTGTTCTAGTTCTCTGCTCGAAGGGTTTCATCAGCAGAGGAGGTTGACTCCACCAGCTCACATCACCAGCTGCCCCTTCAACAGTAACCAGCACACACTCCATAAGCCACAACCACTATATAGCTAGACAGTAATTAGAATATAGAAGTCCTTACCAGGGGGACAACCTAGTTGGACAAGCTTCTTCAAATAAACAAGTTCTGATATGAAGGCTGTGGTTTTGTCAGAGTGTGTAATTGCCTCCTCTGTTTGTGTGGATGAATGCTTAGCACTGCTTTCTGAAGACGCGGCCCATTATGTCATCCCTTCGGTTGAAATTGTCAGTCGGTACCTGGAGATCTTGGAAGACTCAGAGCTGTGTGGCATGGTGTTCCTCCAGACTGTGGTGGCTGGAGTGAGACGGAGCGGTGGCAGCAAGGCCCAGAGCAGAGTTAAGACACTGCTCAAGTCGGAACGGAAGGGCAGTGTGTACTTTGCCAATGAGTTATGCCGGCACACATTCTGTGCTCAAAGAACTGCAGAATCAAGAAAGGAGTGGAACAGAAGGTAACCAGTACACACACACACACACACACACACACACACACACACACACACACACACACACACACACACACACACACACACACACACACACACACACACACACACACACACACACACACACACCTCTAAACTCCTTGTCCTCATTATGGCATGTGCTGAGCAGCGAGTTCTTTGGTCCATTTGCTGTCCTGCAGGCTCGTCTGGGCAGCCAGCTGCTGGTACGCAAGCCACCTGGCTCCCTTCCACATTGTGTTACTGGTTGACGACTACAACAGTGACTGGCAGTCCATTCCTGTACTCGAGGTGTGTGTGTGTGTGTGTGTGTGTGTGTGTGTGTGTGTGTGTGTGTGTGTGTGTGTGTGTGTGTGTGTGTGTGTGTGTGTGTGTGTGTGTGTGTGTGTGTGTGTGTGTGTGTGTGTGTGTGTGTGTGTGTGTGTGTGTGTGTGTGTGTGTGTACGTACCTCACCTATATAACTCACTTGACCAATCCTTACAGGAGGTGGCTACCATTCCAAGCAACCTCGCAGTGTGCTGCATGTCCCAGTACCTCAAAGAGCACTGTGCGCCGAGTGTGCCCCGCTATGAGTCACTCCGGCGCAGCTTTTTGGAAACAGTGGAAGGTGATTGGTACCATAGCAACAACAGGGGGCGGGGCTTGCATCCTTGCCCATCCTGAACAAGGTGTGTGAACGTGTTGTGTCTTCTAATCCTGCCAGACACGAAGGGATGTGTTCCTCACTTGAGTGCAGCAGAACTGGCAGATGGCATCGCAAAAGTGAACACCATTAGAATAGTCATGTGTATCCGTGTTTGCTGTGTGTGTGTGTGTGTGTGTGTGTGTGTGTGTGTGTGTGTGTGTGTGTGTGTGTGTGTGTGTGTGTGTGTGTGTGTGTGTGTGTGTGTGTGTGTGTGTGTGTGTGTGTGTGTGTGTGTTTTGGAGTGTGTACCTGTGTGTATTGCTTCTGCATGCTCTGTCTTTACAGTAAGCTGTACGTGTGTGAAGGGGCACTATTTGTTATATGTAGCAGTTGAAAGTGTCTACGTCTCTCAATGTCACTCCATCTGTGCCTCACAAACTGACAGCTGCAGCTTTGCGTTCATCACAGGGTGTCTATCTGGCTGGGACGCTGCGTGTGAGTCGCCAACGTGCAGCAACAGTGGCTTATGTCACACTTCGGAGAGGCAGTCTCGTCTCTTTTTCTGGAGACATTTGTATTGAAGGACCACACAACAGGTGAACAAGATGATGGGTCTAGTGATGGGATGGCAAAGTGAAACACATGGAGCGTAGTGGAGTTGATGTTGTGAGAAATTGCGTACGGATTGTTTGTACTATTCGCACTAGGAACCGTGCCATCCATGGTGATGTGGTTGCAGTTCAACTATTGCCATCTGAAGAAGCAGACACAGGTATGTTTGGATACTAGCTCCCACTGACCTACTGCCAATCGCCCCTCCTTTCTGCCCAACCAAACCCATTTCCTGTCAAACAAACCCTCCTGTCTGCCTGGACAGTCCTTTCATTGACTTGCAAAGCATGCCCGCACACCATGTACATACAATGCATGTATACATACATATGTCCCTATGTAGTATGTACATACACATGCACATGGAGCATTCCCTTCTCTACCTGCAGAAATGGCTGCCAGCCGGAGTGCTGCCGTGCTGGGGCGAGTGGTGGGTGTACTTGAGCGGCCAATGCATGAACACGTGGCCGTGTTCCCAGTGAGTTGTCGCCTCATACACTTTAAAGAATCCTCCGACGACTCCCTAAATCTCAAGCATGCGACACCCTTTCCCACTCAATGGTGGAGACGTGTTATGTGTTTTGTCTACAGGAGTCAGGTGGTGAGACAGCACGGAGCAGAGCTGAGAAGGTGGGAGTGGTCATACATACCTCATAACAAGCTCTAAGTTTCAAGGGACTTTTATTTCACAGACTGATGTGATATGAATTACAGAAGTAGAAGTAATATTGCAGTAATTCCTACTGTTCACATAAGTGTTGGCCACTGTTTGCATGTGTACACATGTTTATAGTGTCAGTAAAAATACATTGTATTGTGAATTATGCCATCCTAAATAGGAGAACAACCCTTACTTACGTACAACGGACATTTGTATTGCTTGTCTTGTGCAGTTGTGAGCATGTGGTGTGAGTGATTGAATGGCAGTGCCTTGCACTTGGTCGCCAGTGGCCATGTTATCTAGAGCGGTCTTTCCTCCCCGGCAGGTTTTGGTCATTCCATTTGATGTGCGTGTGCCAAAGGTCCGGATCAGTACCCACCTTGCCGAGGAGCTGTGCAGCCACAGGTGCACTGCAGCACTGCACTCGTCACACTGCACCCGTCACTGCACCCGTCACACTGCACTCGTCACACTGCACCCGTCACACTGCACCCGTCACATTGCACTTGTCTCATGCCACTCGTCACATTGCACCATCACAGTGCACCCGTCACACTGCACTCGTCACATTGCACTTGTTTCATGCCACCCGTCACACTGCACTCGTCACACTGCACTTGTCACATTGCACTTGTTTCATGCCACCCGTCACATTGCACTTGTCTCATGCCACTCGTCACATTGCACCATCACAGTGCACCCGTCACACTGCACTCGTCACATTGCACTTGTTTCATGCCACCCGTCACACTGCACTCGTCACACTGCACCCGTCACACTGCACTCGTCACATGAGTCCGCCAATAGAGGCGATAGATGAACAAGTGCACAACAGCTGTCGGCACGAATCTACTCCCTGCACTCTGCAGGATTGTCATTCGCATTGATGGGTGGGAGGTGGATTCTCAGTACCCCCACGGCCATTTTGTGTGCAGCCTTGGTCCGATAGGGGATGTGGAGACAGAGACGAGGGCCATCCTCGTGGAGCATGGTCTCCTCTCTAAACCGTTCACCAGAGCACAAGTGAGAGTGGGTGATGGATGCATGCTGGGGCTTCTGGGATATAAAAGCTAGCTCCATTTCGTGGGTTTTGTATTTGTATTTCAGTTGGCAGAGTTGCCCCAGGGGGAGTGGTCAGTGGGCAAGGAGGAGCTGAGCAGGAGGCGGGATTTAAGGTCAGTGGGCATGTAACATCACATGACATCACATGGTCACATGACATGTGGTTTGTCCGGGCATTCATTTGTACTCTGCAGAGATTCTCACTTGATCTTCAGCATTGACCCTGAGGGGTGTGAGGACATCGATGATGCCTTGTCTGTGAGGTAGGTGGGTGAAGGATGCACTGGCAAGGCTAGATTGTTTGGTTGTAAACCCTCCTCTTCCTGGTGCTCAGACAGAAGAAGAACGGTCAGATTGAGTTGGGTGTCCACATAGCTGACGTGTCTCACTTCGTGAAGGCTGACTCTTTGATTGATAGAGAGGCAGCTTCAAGGCATGTACACCCACATCCTTCACCCTTCCACCCTACGTCCCCCTTCTCCCTCCACTCCCCTCCCACCTCACCTACCGACCTCACCTTCCCATTCCACCTCACTCTCCCACTCCACTCTCCCACCTCACTCTCCCACCTCACTCTCCCACCTCACTCTCCCACCTCACTCTCTCACCTCACTCTCCCACCCCACTCTCCCACCTCACTCTCCCACCTCACTCTCCCACCTCACTCTCCCACCCCACTCTCCCACCTCACTCTCCCATCTCACTCTCCCACCTCACTCTCCCACCTCACTCTCCCACCCCACTCTCCCACCTCACTCTCCCACCTCACTCTCCCACCCCACTCTCCCACCTCACTCTCCCACCTCACTCTCCCACCTCACTCTCCCACCTCACTCTCCCACCCCACTCTCCCACCTCACTCTCCCACCTCACTCTCCCACCTCACTCTCCCAACCCACTCCACAGAGGGACCACTGTGTACCTTGCCGACCGTCGCTATGACATGCTGCCCTCCTTGCTGAGCACTGACCTGTGCTCACTGTGGTCAGGGAGGGAGAGGTGTGCTGTCAGTGCCTTGTGGGAGATGGACCAGAACTGCAATGTGAAGAAGGCTTGGTATGGCCGCAGTGTCATCCGCTCAGCCTACAAACTGACCTATGAGGTGTGTGGTGGTTGAGACAGTTAGCCCGTGAGTGCCTAGTAGTGGGGCCCATCTTTGGGTGAATGGGCTGCCATCACGCAGTGACCCTCCCCTCTCCCTTCTCTCTCAGACGGCGCAAAGCATTGCTGATGGAGCACCACTCATGGATGTAGCCAAAGGCATCCCTGAACTGGGCGGTTTGGCAGAGAATGAAGTGAGGACGAGAATGTCAAATTTGAAGGAAGCCATTTGCAGTTTGATGGAGGTTGCTCGTGTGCTGAAGAAGAGACGGTTTGAGGACGGAGCACTGGAGTTGGAAGGGGTGGAGGTCAAGCTGATCCTGCAACGTGTAGGAGACAACATCACTGTGGAGGAAATTCTACCGAAGCAGGTGTGGTGTTTTCATGTGCTACGTGACAGGTTTGAAGCACGCCCTGCACGCACGCATGCCTCCTGGTTGTGCCTTCAGCCCACGTGACAGGTTTGAAGCACGCCCTGCATGCATGCCTCCTGGTTGTGCCTTCAGCCCACGTGACAGGTTTGAAGCACGCCCTGCATGCATGCCTCCTGGTTGTGCCTTCAGCCCACGTGACAGGTTTGAAGCACGCCCTGCATGCATGCCTCCTGGTTGTGCCTTCAGCCCCTGGGACAGGTTTGAAGCACGCCCTGCATGCATGCCTCCTGGTTGTGCCTTCAGCCCCTGGGACAGGTTTGAAGCACGCCCTGCTGCATGCATGCCTCCTGGTTGTGCCTTCAGCCCCTGGAGATCCACGAGACAGTCGCAGAGTGCATGATTTTTGCCAACCACTGTGTGGCCAAGCGGGTGTACGAGGCCTTCCCCTCGGCTGCTCTGGTGAGCGTTCGCTCCCACAGGACTGCTTATAGCAAAGCATGGCTATCCCACCCCACCCCCCTACTCATTGCCATGGTTACCACTCCTTGCAGCTGCGTCGTCACCCCGCCCCAGAGGTTGACCGCTTCAGCCAACTGCGTAAATGTGCTGCAGCTAAGCAGTTCAGCATCAGTGTGAGGTCAGCTGTAGTGGGCGGGCATGGGGTGGGTGGGACAGTGTCTGTGAGGTCGGCTGTAGTGGGCGGGCATGGGGTGGGTGGGACAGTGTCTGTGAGGTCGGCTGTAGTGGGCGGGCATGGGGTGGGTGGGACAGTGTCTGTGAGGTCGGCTGTAGTGGGCGGGCATGGGGTGGGTGCGACAGTGTCTGTGAGGTCGGCTGTAGTGGGTGGGCATGGGGTGGGTGGGACAGTGTCTGTGAGGTCGGCTGTAGTGGGCGGGCATGGGATGGGTGCGACAGTGTCTGTGAGGTCGGCTGTAGTGGGCGGGCATGGGGTGGGTGGGACAGTGTCTGTGAGGTCAGCTGTAGTGGGCGGGCATGGGGTGGGTGCGACAGTGTCTGTGAGGTCGGCTGTAGTGGGCGGGCATGGGGTGGGTGCGACAGTGTCTGTGAGGTCGGCTGTAGTGGGCGGGCATGGGGTGGGTGGGACAGTGTCTGTGAGGTCGGCTGTAGTGGGCGGGCATGGGGTGGGTGGGACAGTGTCTGTGAGGTCGGCTGTAGTGGGCGGGCATGGGGTGGGTGGGACAGTGTCTGTGAGGTCAGCTGTAGTGGGCGGGCATGGGGTGGGTGGGACAGTGGCTGTGAGGTTGGCTGTAGTTGGCGGGCATGGGGTGGGTGGGACAGTGTCTTGAGGTTGGCTGTAGTGGGCGGGCATGGGGTGGGTGGGACAGTGTCTGTGAGGTTGGCTGTAGTGGGCGGGCATGGGGTGGGTGGGACAGTGTCTGTAAGGTCAGCTGTAGTGGGCGGGCATGGGGTGGGTGGGACAGTGTCTGTGAGGTTGGCTGTAGTGGGCGGGCATGGGGTGGGTGGGACAGTGTCACAGGAGGCCAGCTTTAGGGGGTGGGGCATGGGGGAGTAGGACTGTATGAGCCAATTGTGCCTCCTCCCTCCTCACCCACCTGCCAGTGTTGCTGTGCAGCTAAGGCCACTTTGCACCCTTGTGTTGCGTTGGTGAGCATGACCCTTCCTCTGCAGCTCCAACAAGGACTTGGCGCACTCACTTGAGTCGTGTGTTGATGAAAGGGACCCAGAGGTCAACCAGGTGCTGCGCATGCTGGCAACCTATGCCATGCAGAACGCTCTCTACTTCAGCACTGGCTCCTGCAAAGAGATTGAATTCTATCACTATGGTAACATGCCTAGTATCACTATGGTAACAGTGGCTGACCCCGTTTTGCATCCGATTTGTTATTGTACGCATGTCTTTGATACATGTACACACGTCTGTCCTACCTCCCTCCTTGGTCTGTGTAGAATGTTTGTGCTGTGTGTGTTGGTGGGAGTCACCGAGCACCTCCTGACTGCAGTCCCCTCTCCTGCCTCTGCAGGCCTGGCACTCAACTACTACACCCACTTTACCTCTCCCATCAGAAGATACGCTGATCTCGTGGTTAGGACTCTAGACTACACATCACAGACATGTACAGTACATGCATGCACACTCACACTCACACACACCCATGACCCCACCCCACTGTAGGTTCACCGAATGCTGTTGGCCGCAGTTGATCCAGGCGGCGACACAGACAGCCGTCTCCTCCCTGGTCCTGAAGCCTTGGACCGGGTGTGCACACACATCAACAAGAAGAACCTCGCCTCCAAGTTTGCTCAGACAGCGTCTTCCGAGTTGTTCCAGGCATTGCATTTCCTGGGGAGGGAGCAGGGGTCACCCTGCGTTGTGGAGGGGATTGCCGTGGAGATAAGAGAGACAGGGCTGACAGTGCTTGTCCCAAAGTATGCTTCTCTGACACACACACACACACACACACACACACACACACACACACACACACACACACACACACACACACACACACACACACACACACACACACACACACACACACACACACACACACACACACACACACACACACGCATGCATGCATGCATGCACACACACACACACACATGCACACACACACACACACACACACACACACACACACACACACACACACACACACACACACACACACACACACACACACACACGCATGCACACACACACATACACACACACACACATGCACACATTGTAATATTCATACATGTACGTGTGTGCTTGTGTTGAGTTCCTCCATCTACGCTGCTCCCCTCTGGTTGGTTGCAGGTATGGTATTCGAGGGACACTCCACCTCCAAGACAAGGAGGAGCGTGTCGCCTGTCCAGGAGAGGATGGGGCAGGAGTGACCTTTGACAAAGGTTGGTTGGTCTCCCTCCTGTTAGCCCAGTCACTGTACCACATGTGGTCATGATTCACGTGGCTTGCCAGCAGCTCTGGTTGAGGGTTGCTGGTGCATGGCCAGCAGTATCGCACAGGCAGGCACTGGTCACTAAGTTGTGGTGGGCATGTGGTGGCACAGTTGTCCGCAGCCAATCGAGGGATGGAGGAGAGTACTCCACAAGAGGACGATTCTGGTTGATCCGGTTATGGTTCATTTGCTGCCTCCACATCTGGTTCACTTCCCACCTGCATGCCAGCTCTGCCCAAAGGGGACTGGCGTGTATGGCATGTGGCCTTCCAAACCTTCCAACACCACATGCCAGCCCTCCCACTGGCAGTGGACATGAGGCCACTGGTAAACACCAGAACAGCTTTTCTACCTTAGCTGGTGCTGCGTTGTGTGGTGCACCTGGTGTATTTGTGTGTAGAGAATACAGGGTTTTGCAAAATAATTGTCACGAACGTTGTTTCAACTCGTGACTCAACTCTTTGAACTTACTTTTGGCTAGCCTTATTGCGCCCAAAGTAAGGTCAAAGTTCAAAGGTGATTCCTGCGTCAAATACCGTTTGCGACAACCGTTTTGCAAAACTCTGCATGTTAAGGTTGTGTCTAGCCCACCGTCGTCGTATCAACACCACCATGCTGGCCAAGCAGGTAGTTGTGGCAACCGACTTGGCAGCTGCTGCTGGTGCAATTTGTGTTTGTGTTCCCAGGGTCGCTGTCTGTGCAAGATGGCGGCATCACAGTGCGGTGGGTGGGAGGGGCCTACACGCTGAGACTGATGGATCGGCTGCTGGTGAGGAGAGGAGAAGGATGTCATTGCAACTCTTTGCTGCATGTCGTGGTATGGAGAATGCCTCCCCTGTTGTATGACCAGCTAGACCCTCCTCTTGTATTTGTACATTGGTGGGTGGGTGAACGGGTTGGGATGTGCACTTGTGTGCGTGTGAGGTATGCAAGGCATTTGTCCTTTCCATTCCAAACATGGAGCATGCAACGGTTGACTTCACACACTTGTACATGTGCAACAACCTGTTTGCTTTTCACCTCACTCTCCCACCCATGCTGTCCTAGGTTGAGGTGAAGGTGAACGTGACAAGGGCTCATGGACCGTCCTTCTTGTTTGAGCTGGTAACGTGCGCAGCGGTGGAACCAGACCAGACGGCACGGCTACAAGCAGTAGCCAGCAGTAGCTATAGTCGCATGGAGCAGCCGGGAAAGGTGCAGGGGAGGGGGAGGGGGAGGGGGGTTGGGCCATAGTCTGTTACAAGATGCAAGGTGCATGTGGTCTGTGCTTACCTTTGCTGCAGGGTGTTGTGGTGAAGGAAGGGAGGAGAGGAGGGCAGGGGAGGAGGAGCGGTGCCGTAGAAGAGGAGTGGTGCCAGAGCAAGGACGCGACCAGCTTGTACAGTCTGTGTGCAAGGCTGAAGGCGACGAGTCTGCAGGACAGCTCGTCATGTTAAAGTATTCATGGCATGCAATGAAAATATTTGTGGACACGTAAGCTATTCCATTTACGGAATTGTCGATTCTTCTCCCCCCACTCGGTGTAGAGTGGGTAAATTGCATCGCAAGACTGAGAGAAGACCGGTGCCCGGATGAGTACGCTCGAAGGATTTAGCGACAACGCGTTCATCGAGAAGCCGGCCAGCGGCTGGCTCCACGGCGACAATGACCTAATTGACGGCAACTCCATTACCTACACCATACAGGTGGGGCGGCGGCGGCGGGTGAGGGGGACAGGCAGTCGGTCCGCTCGGACCGTCTTGTTGTTACTGTGCTTGCATGTTCTCTCCGCTCTGCCCCGCAGTATGTGGGGGTGGTGCCTGTCCTGGAGTCCATCAACAACTGGAAGCAGGAGACCCGGACGGAGCTGATCCGGTAGGCGTGTCGGTCGCGCATGTACGTACGTACGTATACTTGTAGTAGCGCGTAGTGGTATTCGCTCTGCGTACGCCGCACTTCACCCAATGGCCACGTTGGAAGTAAGTGGTCCCAGCTCACGCTTGCAGCCTTTTGCATCTTGAACCACACTGAACTGCAAGCTGTGTGCTGGTGTGTGTTGTGCTTGACACTGTGGCTTGGCCACTGGTGCGTGGTGTGTCAAGGTGTTCCTTCCCTGCACAGGGAGGCCATTGTGAGGCTCGCCGACCATGCAGAGATCATACAGGCCAACAAGAAGAGAAAGGTACGTACCATGTGTGTGTGTGCGTGTGTGTGCGTGTGTGTGTGTGCGTGTGTGTGTGTGTGTGTGTGCGTGTGTGTGCGTGTGTGTGTGTGTGCGTGTGTGTGTGTGTGTGTGCGTGTGTGTGTGTGCGTGTGTGTGTGTGTGTGTGTGTGTGTGTGTGTGCGTGTGTGTGTGTGTGTGTGTGTGTGTGTGCGTGTGTGTGTGTGTGTGTGTGTGTGCGTGTGTGTGTGTGTGTGTGTGTGTGTGTGTGTGTGCGTGTGTGTGTGTGTGTGTGTGTGTGTGTGTGTGTGTGTGTGCGTGTGTGTGTGTGTGCGTGTGTGTGTGTGTGCGTGTGTGTGTGTGTGCGTGTGTGTGTGTGTGTGCGTGTGTGTGTGTGTGTGTGTGTGTGTGTGTGTGTGTGTGTGTGCGTGTGTGTGTGTGTGCGTGTGTGTGTGTGTGTGTGTGTGTGTGTGCGTGTGTGTGTGTGTGTGTGTGTGCGTGTGTGTGTGTGTGCGTGTGTGTGTGTGTGTGTGTGTGCGTGTGTGTGTGTGTGTGCGTGTGTGTGTGTGTGTGTGTGTGTGTGTGTGCGTGTGTGTGTGTGTGTGTGTGTGCGTGTGTGTGTGTGTGTGCGTGTGTGTGTGTGTGTGTGTGTGTGTGTGTGTGTGCGTGTGTGTGTGTGTGTGTGTGTGTGTGTGCGTGTGTGTGTGTGTGCGTGTGTGTGTGTGTGTGTGCGTGTGTGTGTGTGTGTGCGTGTGTGTGTGTGTGTGTGTGTGTGTGTGTGCATGTGTGTGGGGGGTGTACGTGTGTGTGTGTGTGTGTGTTGTATGTAGGCCTTTCAAGCTCCAGCTCTGTGTTAACACCTGTTACTGTGTTGGAGTGAGAGTGAGAGTGTTAATTCCCCTAGCTAGGGTGTTAGTATAGTTTGTGTTAATATAGCTATGGCCTCCTGTAGATTCCCTCTAAAGTGAAGAAGGCTCTGGCAGCTCCTAACGCACAATGGAGATGTGAATGCAGGCTCTCCATCAGCATTGATGGCTTTGCCATCAAAAATGCAGTGAACAAGCGAGTAAGTGGTTTGACACACATGTATGCACACTTGTATACTTGCACACCAGGCACACATGCACACTCGTATATGCACACATGCACACACACACCAGGCACACACCACACCCGAGGAGACACATGGATATGTATGCACATTTGTATATGCACACACAGACACACACACACACACACACACACACACACACACACACACACACACGCGCACACACACACCACATCTGAGGAGGTGTGTACCACTTTGCCCGAAGGGTGTGCTATGTGGCCGCACACATGTTGCCATCCACTGCAGGAGTTATGCAAGCACCCTCTCAACGGAGTGTCGTTTGCTTCTGGCGGGGAAGGAGTAAGTCCTCTCATACACACATACAGCATTGCCATGCTTGCCCTCCTCCCCTCTGTACTACTCTTCCCTCCTCTGCCCCTCCCCCCTCCTCTGCCCCTCCCCCTCCTCTGCCCCTCCCCCCTCCTCTGCCCCTCCTCTCTCCTCTGCCCCTCCCCCTCCTCTGCCCCTCCCCCCTCCTCTGCCCCTCCTTCCTCCTCTGCCCCTCCCCCCTCCTCTGCCCCTCCCCCCTCCTCTGCCCCTCCTCCCTCCTCTGCCCCTCCTCCCTCTGAGCACTGCAATGGACACATTCCTTCTCCCCTTGCAGCAAACCCTTGACTTTGTGGCATACGTGGGGAAGGAGCCTAGAACCGGAAGAGGTGAGTCAGTGCCACACACGACAGCACCCCCACCGCACCTGCCCTTCTTCCCTGACCTCTGTATCCTCTCCAGGTTGCCACATCTTTGAGTGCCCCCGTAAGGCCCACCTGGTCCTCCTGACCATGGGGCAGGCCTTTGACCTCGCTGCCAGGAGGTACAAAGGGAGGAAGGGGCTGCCCCTCACTGTACCCAAGTAAGTGTATTCATTGCTTCAAGTGTGGTGATTTGCATGCGTGCGTGCATGTGTGTGTGTGTGCATGCGTGCGTGCATGTGTGTAGTGTTTGTCCGTACATGTGTTGTGTTCCTCTGTTGTCCAGTGATAGCTGGGCCCCTAGTGGACCAGGACCGTCACCGTCAGACTACGAGGCACCGACAGTGAGTATGTGTGTTGGTACAGTGGAGTTAGATGCCGTGGTGTGTGTGTTGGTATCAGTGGTGACGATGGTGATGACATGAATCCATCGCGTCTCTCCCAGGCAGTACGTGGCATGAATCGCAGTGGTGAAGGTGTCTATGACAATGGAATCGGCAGCCGTGGTGAGATGTACAGTAATGCACTTCGTGTGATTTGTTCACCACTGGCCCTTTCTGGTTACCTAGGTGAAGGTCTCTATGACAACCGTTCACCCCAACCTGCTGACTATGAGGCAGTCACCCAGAGTACTCCAGCTGACTACGAGACGGCCAGAGCATGTGAGTGGGAGAAATACGTACCTCTGTTTTTTTTTTCTACTGTAGCTACTCTGTTACAGAGAAGCCCGTAAAAATGTCCTGTCCCCGGGGGGAACAATTCTGGGACTCCTTGGCTTAGTGGTTGCAATAGTCCTGCACCCTCCTCCAGTGGTTTGTGTAATGTCCATTTCCACTGCAGCTCGTAAGGGGAATGGCATGTTTGATGATGACATCTACGACACATTGAAGAACGACATGGCCCACAGTAGGGATGGGGTGTACGACAACCTCCCGGCAGGTGAGACTCTGCCCATTGAGGACATTGTGCGGGTTTACGTGGACCAATAGCTGGCAGCAGAGATGAGGGCTCCAGTGGATCCACTGTGGATCCATGTTGCTATACAGTGTGATGGCAGTGTGGGAGCTGATCTAGTTGACTACGTAACGGTGTCTGTGCATACGTACACAGATGAAGATGGTTGTATGTCTGTTGTATGTACAGGTCATGATGGTGCTGCTGGCAAGGGAAGACCCCAGAAGAAGAAAGGAAGTGGAGAAGAGGAGGACATTTATGGTGGCCTTGGGGAGGGAGGAGAGGGCATCTACGACAATGCCAGTCGAGGGCAAGCCATGAGGTACAGTGAGGACGGTCTCTATGACAACCCACACGGCATGGGTGAGTATATCTGACTGAGTCAGCTTGGCTAGCTGTCCAATGTTAAGCATACGTATTTTGTACTTGGATTAGGTTAGATTAGCTTGTTGACCAGCGTTTGGAATTCGTAGATGTACTACGTAGGTGTGTTAATGTAATGACAACCCCAGGCTTTACGTGGCACTCTGTTCACTGTGCACCGTGTGTGCCGCCGTGTGTGGCTGTGTGCCGCCGTGTGTGGCTGTGTGTGGCTGTGTATGGCTGTGCCGCCGTGTGTGGCTGTGTATGGCTGTGCCGCCGTGTGTGGCTGTGCATACCCACACACTACCTACCATACAGTGCATACAGTGCATACAGTGCATACAGTACATACAGTACATACAGTGCATACAGTGCATACAGTGCATACAGTACATACAGTGCATACAGTGCATACAGTACATACAGTGCATACAGTGCATACAGTGCATACAGTGCATACAGTGCATACAGTGCATGCGTATATGGATCGCGTCTGGATGATGCGTGCACCACGTACTGATTTTACAGTGCCTTCCCAAACTTGTGGCTGCCGTTGCAAAAAAGATACAAGCATTTTTCATGGAATAGTGGTTTATAAACCTGTGCGTATCCATGGTAACAACTGATCCTGGTTTTGCTGTAACTTGAAGTTCTCCACTTGAAGTTCTCCACTAGTCAGCGGGTGAACGACTAGGTTGAAAATGGCTGACAGCTTAGAAGTACTTAGAGGCCACTCACAGTGTGCAACTGCAGTGAACGCCATTGGTTTGCTAGTTGTATTTGGTGCGGTGTTTGACGAGGGTTGTGTGGTGATCCCTTCAGGTCAAGATGGGGTCTATGACAACGTTGCTGCTGGCAAGGGAAGACCCCAGAAGAAGAAAGGAAGTGGAGAAGAGGAGGACATTTATGGTGGCCTTGGGGAGGGAGGAGAGGGCATCTACGACAATGCCAGTCGAGGGCAAGCCATGAGGTACAGTGAGGACGGTCTCTATGACAACCCACACGGCATGGGTGAGTTGTGTTTGTGCCCGGTTAATCTTTTTGCAGCCAGCCTGTTCTCTGCTGCTTGGAATGCCATGTACGTACATGCATTCCTTATGGTTGTTAGGTCAAGATGGGGTCTATGACAACGTTGCTGCTGCCAAGGGAAGACCCCAGAAGAAGAAAGGCGGTGGAGTGGACGAAGACATTTATGGTAGCCTTGGGGAGGGAGGAGAGGGTCTTTACGATGACACCCGCGGAGGAAAGGGCATGAGGTACAGTGAGGATGGTCTCTATGACAACCCACACAGCATGGGTGAGTTTGTGGTGTGTGCACATTGACTGGTAGTCTAGCGCGATAGCCCCTCTCTGGCACTGGACAATTATATTGCGGGAGGGGGGTGAAGTGGAGTAAGTGAACCCTGCTGGAGATTTGTGCTAGATGGGTTGGCTGGTGCTGTCAACTGCCACCACAAATTGACACATGATGCAGCCTAGACGTCTCTCTTTTGCTTGGAGGTTGTATATCCCATAGCACTGGTGGTGTGTTTGTATGTGCAGGTCAAGATGGGGTCTATGACAACGTTGCTGCTGCCAAGGGAAGACCCCAGAAGAAGAAAGGTGGTGGAATGGATGAAGATATTTATGGTAGCCTTGGGGAGGGAGGAGAGGGTCTTTACGATGACACCCGCGGAGGAAAGGGCATGAGGTACAGTGAGGACGGTCTCTATGACAACCCACACGGTGGTAAAGGTTTGTGCATGCACACACACACACACACACACACACACACACACACACACACACACACACACACACACACACACACACACACACACACACACACACACACACACTTTTTTTTTTGGACATGTCACCAATAATTATTACTTCAATCACCAGCACTGAAGACTGGTAAAAACAAAGCAAACAAATGCCATGCATACGTAAGTACAATCTAGAGAAGTGACATGTTGGTGAACCTAACACTGCCAAAAAGGAAGTTCTGAAGATGAACATGCACAGTATAGTTAAGACACCAGGGGACTAAATATGTAGATTATAATCATATACAGAGAAATGACTAATAAAAATTAAGCATGCAGCAGAGTTGAGTAGAGGAAAGTTATTGGAACAATTCATGCACAAATCTAACTCTGCCAGTTCCGCTTGCACCAAATGTCATGTGATGATGAAACAACATGCCTAATAATGTCACGCTCAAAGGCTGCACGGTCAGTGGCTTTAGCTTGTACTAGTCTGTACAGCTGCTGAAAACCGGCGATGCTGAGAAAGCCCCTTGATCCAACCTCCAGAGTGATAATGGACGTGTGGTGGGAGCGTCCACAGGCACTGGCAAGTTCCCGGTAGCGGTGGGCCTTCCTCTCCACAGCTCCAGCAATGTTGGTTTCAAACGGGACCGTCAGCTCCACCAGGTAAATGGCTGAAGTGCTCCACATGACGATGTCTGGGCGCAGGTCCGTGGGGGCAATGTCTTGCGGGAAGGTGTACTGCTGGCCTGGTAGGTCAGCAGTGATCTGGAACCCAGCTGCCATGTGGCGCTGCAAGAAGTCAACGATGACCTTGAGCACGCCGTCATGCCTGGTGGAGTAGCGGCCCAACGTGAGGGCTTTCTGGCAGGAGTTGAGGATGTGGGCCAGAGATTGGGTTTCCCCACAGAGTTGGCACTGTGGTGAGGACAGCTTCTTCCACTTACATAGGTTGACATTGTGGGGAAGTGTGTCCGTCACTGCGTTGAGTGCAAACTTGAAGACCCACTCAGGAAGGCTGAAGACAGCAGTGGACCAATTCTGGGCTGCACTGCCCTCATACTCCCGCACAGTCAACCCCTGTACAGGAAGGCTGCTGGTGTGAGCCAGTCGGGAGGCTGTGTCCTCAGCCTGGATCTTGGCCTTGACACGAGACAAGACCTTCTTCTTGGGGGCTCCGGGGTCCTCCTCCTCCACACACACACATACACACACACACACACACACACACACACACACACACACACACACACACAATGTATTGTCAAGTGTGTCACAGATACGTACATGTGACTCACTTGGTCTGTCATCTTGTGTGACATGCGTTGATCTCTCCACACTTAAGTGATCCTTGATATTTCATAACTTTGAATACAACTACATATTGTCATGTTCAGCAGTGTTGTTTGTTGCTGTGACACATTCTTTTAGTCAGAGTTAGTTGGTGCTGTATCTTCTTCACTTCAGTTAGTTGCAGTTCAGACTAAAGAATTGAGTCAGTTGTAGTTAGTCTTACTTTTAGTTTCAGTTTATGTTTCAAGACAGAAGTGGAGAATGTTGACAATATAGTGTACATACATACATACGTATGTATGTATGTATGTATGTATGTATGTATGTATGTATGTATGTATGTATGTACGTATGAACAGCAGTCTACATACTGGGTATGTTCTGTGTATGCTCCTGTGGCTTGCACACTCATAGCCCCAAGGTACTGTACTGTATCATACGTACAGTAGCTTACTGTAGTAATTTGTGGCCCATACCTTATGGCGTACCTTATGGCGTACCCTATGGCGTACCTTATGGCGTACCTTATGGCGTACCTTATGGCGCACCTTATGGCGTACCTTATGGCGTACCTTATGGCGCACCTTATGGTGTACCTTATGGTGTACCTTATGGCGTACCTTATGGCGTACCTTATGGCGTACCTTATGGCGTACCTTATGGCGTACCTTATGGCATACCTTATGGTGTACCTTATGGCGTACCTTATGGCGTACCTTATGGCGTACCTTATGGCGTACCTTATGGCGTACCTTATGGCGTACCTTATGGTGTACCTTATGGCGTACCTTATGGCGTACCTTATGGTGTACCTTATGGCGTACCTTATGGTGTACCTTATGGCGTACCTTATGGTGTACCTTATGGCGTACCTTATGGTGTACCTTATGGTGTACCTTATGGTGTACCTTATGGTGTACCTTATGGTGTACCTTATGGCGTACCTTATGGTGTACCTTATGGCGTACCTTATGGTGTACCTTATGGCGTACCTTATGGCGTACCTTATGGTGTACCTTATGGCGTACCTTATGGCGTACCTTATGGCGTACCTTATGGCGTACCTTATGGTGTACCTTATGGTGTACCTTATGGCGTACCTTATGGCGTACCTTATGGTGTACCTTATGGTGTACCTTATGGCGTACCTTATGGTGTACCTTATGGCGTACCTTATGGCGTACCTTATGGCGTACCTTATGGCGTACCTTATGGTGTACCTTATGGTGTACCTTATGGTGTACCTTATGGCGTACCTTATGGCGTACCTTATGGCGTACCTTATGGCGTACCTTATGGTGTACCTTATGGCGTACCTTATGGTGTACCTTATGGCGTACCTTATGGCGTACCTTATGGTGTACCTTATGGCGTACCTTATGGCGTACCTTATGGTGTACCTTATGGCGTACCTTATGGCGTACCTTATGGTGTACCTTATGGCGTACCTTATGGCGTACCTTATGGCGTACCTTATGGCGCACCTTATGGCGTACCTTATGGCGTACCTTATGGCGTACCTTATGGCGTACCTTATGGCGTACCTTATGGTGTACCTTATGGCGTACCTTATGGCGTACCTTATGGCGTACCTTATGGCGTACCTTATGGCGTACCTTATGGCGCACCTTATGGCGTACCTTATGGCGTACCTTATGGCGTACCTTATGGTGTACCTTATGGCGTACCTTATGGCGTACCTTATGGCGTACCTTATGGCGTACCTTATGGCGTACCTTATGGCGTACCTTATGGCGTACCTTATGGTGTACCTTATGGCGTACCTTATGGTGTACCTTATGGCGTACCTTATGGCGTACCTTATGGCGTACCTTATGGCGCACCTTATGGTGTACCTTATGGTGTACCTTATGGTGTACCTTATGGCGTACCTTATGGCGTACCTTATGGCGTACCTTATGGCGTACCTTATGGTGTACCTTATGGTGTACCTTATGGCGCACCTTATGGCGTACCTTATGGCGTATTAACAGTGTATTGACACAATAAACGTAGTACAATACACCACATGTATAATACATGTGCACAAAGAATAGTAGAGTTGACAAGCGTGGTCCTCCCTTGTCCCTGTGCTACAGGGGAGAGTGGCCTGTACGACAACCCTGCTCGCCAGAAGCAGCGGGAGCGGGCACAGAGAGCTGGGGAGGATGAGGACATCTATGGGGGAGTGGGGGACGGAGAAGAGGGTGTTTATGATACTGTTGGTGGAGGCAGGACAATGAGATTAAGTGAAGATGGGATATATGACAACCCACATGCCAAGGGTGAGAACGTCCACACATACGTATGTGCGTACGTGTGTGATGCAAGCTATGCCAACAGTGCGCTCAACCAGATGGTGGTTTGGAGTTGTTGTGTGCCCGCACACTCTTGCTCCTGTGATGTTTGTTAGTCTCCTTCTTGCCTTGTTACTCTGTTCAGGGGAGAACAGTACTTATGACAACCCTGGCATGAGACGCACACCCCACGCTGCTGTGAAGGGAAAGGGCGATATGGATCCGGAGGAAGACATTTATGGTGGATTTGGAGAGAGAGAAGGCGGCATTTATGATCTCACTACTGGTGGAGGGAGGGGGATGAAGCATAGTGAAGAGGGCATCTATGACAACCCTCATGCCAAGGGTAAGTGGAGGGACTCATACAAGCACCCATACAGCTGCAGCGGCATTGTTTGGAGCAGCCGCCATACAGTGGAACCTCTCTATAAAGGACACTCTGAGTATAGTACACCTCTCTAATGAGGACACTGTCTGCAGTCCCAACCACATAGAGCTGTGTACAACTCTACCATTGAATTAGGGGCACCTCTCTATACAGGACAGGCAGCTGGGTCCCAATGGTGTCCTCTATAGAAGGGTTCCACTGTACAATGATGACATTTTCAAGCTTCATGGACAAGTGACTCTGTACAAAGTGTCTTCCTCACTCCTCTCTGCAGGGGAGGAAGGTGTCTACGACAATCCTGCAATGAAGCGTAGACCACAGGCTGCTGTCAAGGCAGGCAGCAGTAACGGACCAGAGGAAGACATTTATGGCATCACGGGAGAGGGCCAAGGAGTTGAGGGTATCTATGACAACCCTAAAGTGGTTGGAAAGGGAGGCAAAATGGACTTCAGTGACACCGGTATCTATGACAACCCACATGCAGCTACTGCGCAAGGTTTGTACATACGCACATGAATATGTGTGCATGGAGTGGTTGGAGGTGGTTGTTAATGTAGTGGAGGGTAATGGAGTACCATACGTGTGTCATAGGTGTGAGGTGTCCACACTAGTTCAGCTCAAACTGGACTGATCCCACTTGGAGATGGATCATTGACAAGTTCAGCGTAGAGTTAATTGCCACGGGATGTGTGCCTAACAGAAGAGTGGTCCGATGTGTGCACCTGGTGTTGCCCTTAACCAACCCACACTGCCCCACACAAAGGCACCAGCTGCATGCATACACACATAGCTGTTGAAATGTCCGCCGTTGTTCCACCCTGGCTTAGCTAGTGTGTTGAACTCCACTCCCCACCGCTAGTCACCCACTAGTGGGTAGTCTGGCCCGCTAGGCCCAACTCTCGTCATTGGTCTAGCGGGCTAGACTAACTGGTAGTTGCAGGGCTCTGTGTGCTTGCCCCCCAATGGGTACTGACTGCGTGCGTGTACTGGCTGCTTCTGCCTCCAGCTGGGGAGGAGGGGGTGTACGAGGGGATTCCGGATGACTTCATTGAGAAGAAGAATACTGGACCGGAGGAAGACATTTACGGAGGTGCTGGTGATGTGGTGGGCGGAGACGGTATCTATGACGACCCACATGTGGTGACAGGGGGGAGTGCACCGGGCAGTAAGGATGAAGGCATGGCCTACAGCGGGGATGGTATCTATGACAACCCTGAGGCAGTGATGCAAGACGACCCTCTCTATGACAACAAGGAGGGGGTGATGACCAAACCTGAGGAAAGACCTGGACACTTTCGGAGGCAACCAGAATTTGACCATTCGATATACGCACACAACCCAAGATCCACCATGAAAGGTGAGTTTGTTAGAATGGAGGAGACTACAGGGAGGAACGGACAGGTGTCTGCTGCTATAGAAAGTTCTATGTAGGTACATAGTGCATTTTATATTGGTGTGGTTAACACAGTGGGTTTGGTAAACAGGCCAGTCCAGCTGTCACTGATGCCTGGAGGTGAGCCCTAGCCAGGTGCAGTGCTGCTGTTGCCTTCCTGCAGGGCTGCAGGGTCCCAAGGAGCGCTGGCCGCTCATTCACCAGAGCTGGTTCCACGGGAAGGTGGAGAGGATTGAGGCAGAGGCCCTGCTGGAAAATGACGGGGACTTCCTCGTGCGAGAGAGCAAGAAGAAGGAAGGGCAGTATGTCCTCACAGCCCTTGTTGGCAAGCAGCCTCAGCACCTCGTCCTGGTGGATCCCCAGGGCAAGGTGTGAGGGAGTGGGTGGTGGGGTTGAGGGGATGTGGAGGGGGTGGTGGGGTTGAGGGGATGTGGAGGGGGTGGTGGGGTTGAGAGGATGTGGAGGGGGGGTGGGGTTGAGAGGATGTGGGAGCGGGTGGTGGGGTTGAGAGGATGTGGAGGGGGTAGTGTGAAGGAAGAGGTGTGTAGTGATGAGGTGGTGCTGGGGGGTTGTGATAAGGGAGAAGAGGAGATGTCTGCGGACATTGCTGGAAGGAGGTGACAGTTGATGGCTGATAAACTGTCTCTCTGTCTGTTGCTGCAGGTAAAGGCTAAGGACCATGAGTTTTCCAGTGTGGCCGAGCTGGTGTACCACTTCATGGACAAGAAAGTTCCTCTCTTTCTTGGCAAGATGGAGGTCTTCCTCAAGCAGCCCATTGAGAATGTGTTCCCAAGGGCCAGCATGGATGATGATTTTGGGGAGTCCATCTATCAGACAACGGACCAATAACAGAACATGCTTTAGTGTCTTCTGTAAACACACACCCCCGAACCCTGATTTGTATGTAACCTGAGTGCTGTGCACTGGATAAAGGGGCTGATGTGCTGATTGTATGTGTTACAGCACGGCACCGCTGGCAGGTGCACTCACTCACCCTGCATGCAGCACAGGACAGGACGGATGCATAGACTGAGTGTGTGTGTGTGTGTGTGTGTGTGTGTCAAATAGTGCAGCGGAACACACTATACGGTATGCGTAGTTGGTGCTGACGCGAAGCGCCTGTACTGCACGCACGCAGTCCGCCAGCAACTGATATGTATAGTAGGGTTGGTGCTTGGTGTTTAGCTATCTAGATATATTTACCTGCTAAGCCATGTATTTGGCCGCACGGCGAAGAGGGCGTGTCTCGGTTGCATGGCTATATGGCGGGCTTTGCGCGGGCAAAGCAGGAAGGTACCCATGGGGTCCGTGAATAATGGTGAAAAGCAAGCGAAGGAAAAGGAGAAGGAGCGCGTGCACTAAAACAGAAGAAGGAACTGTAGATGGCGATAGTCCGGAACTTTCCAGAACAGCATTAACCAAGAAGGCAATGCGTGTGCCCTCTGCTGCGTCGACTGCGTGCACCACCAACTGCAGCACGGTGACCGAAGGGGAGCCAGGAGAAGATGTGACTAGCATTGCTGACAGCCCGCCTTTACCCCAACACCTCCCCGGGGCGGCTGTTGGTGGTGAGACAGGCAGCACGGCAGCTGGCCCCCAGTCACCGTCTGTCGCTTTCCCTCATGGAGACGTCCACTGCAATGACAGCGTCTGTGATGGTGCAATGATTGAGGAACTGTTGGGCGGCCTCTCTGCGGAGGATGTGTTGGGGAGCTTCTCTGTGACCATGAGCAGTGAACCACCCCATGCTCTCTGCGCTCCAGATCACCCGGGCTGTGATGTTGCTGTAGACCAGCCCCCTCCCTTGCTGTTGAGTGCACCTCCTCCGTTGAGTTCCACACCGGTTGCCAGGCCCCAAAGCACCGCCTTGACAAGAGGCAAAGTGCAAAGTGTGGGTCCTGCCCCTCCGGTGTTGTCTTCCACTACTGGCAGCGATGCTGGGCTTGTCGAGGACTCAGCAGCTGCTGTGCTCCTCCAAGCATGTCCGGATTGGGGCAAGATGGAAAGCGTGGTCTCCGAGGAGACGGGCGGCACTCAGGCAGAAGACTCCTGCTGCTACCCTTCTGGCACATTCTATGGCCTCTCTGCTGAGGTGAAGCGTCTTCTGAGAGATACACGTGGGATCACAGCGCTCTACGGTAGGCCTTGTCATCAGTGTCCTTTGGAGGACGTGCATGAGATGTGTTTGCTGTTGGAGGAAAACATTTCTCTTTTCAATTTTGTCAATACATTCAGTTTTAAGCTCGCACCTCAAGCAGGTGGGCAATTGTATTGTGAAGTAACAGTGCATGTTGAAAGGGTTCATGGAAGAGATTAATTGGGTCACTGGAGAGTCGAGAGTACACGGGCTTTAGTGTAGCTAGGTGGCCTGTACCATCGTCCTGAGCTGGTGTGTTACATGTTCGTGCACTGCGCTCTGTGGTCTCTCCATCATGACTGACACAGTTCACTTTGCCATCCTCTCTCTCCAGAATGGCAGGACAGATGTCTCTGCTCCCCTGCGCTGCGTAAGGGGAGGAACCTCATCTACTCCCTGCCCACCAGTGGTGGAAAGACACTAGTGGCGGAGATCCTCATTCTCCAGCAGGTGCTGCAGCGAGGGAAGGACGTGCTTTTTCTCCTTCCTTTTGTGTCCATTGTGCAGGAGAAGGCAAGGATGAGTGCATGAGGCAGTGGGCTTTGTGGTGTGGTGTGTGATGGTGTAGTGGAGTAGACCCTGGTGTGGTGTGTGATGGTGCAGTGGAGTAGGGTCTGGTGTGGTGTGTGATGGCGCAGTGGAGTAGACCCTGGTGTGGTGTGTGATGGCGCAGTGGAGTAGACCCTGGTGTGGTGTGTGATGGCGCAGTGGAGTAGACCCTGGTGTGGTGTGTGATGGTGCAGTGGAGTAGGGTCTGGTGTGGTGTGTGATGGCGCAGTGGAGTAGACCCTGGTGTGGTGTGTGATGGCGCAGTGGAGTAGACCCTGGTGTGGTGTGTGATGGCGCAGTGGAGTAGGGTCTGGTGTGGTGTGTGATGGCGCAGTGGAGTAGGGTCTGGTGTGGTGTGTGATGGCGCAGTGGAGTAGGGTCTGGTGTGGTGTGTGATGGCGCAGTGGAGTAGACCCTGGTGTGGTGTGTGATGGCGCAGTGGAGTAGGGTCTGGTGTGGTGTGTGATGGCGCAGTGGAGTAGGGTCTGGTGTGGTGTGTGATGGCGCAGTGGAGTAGACCCTGGTGTGGTGTGTGATGGCGCAGTGGAGTAGGGTCTGGTGTGGTGTGTGATGGCGCAGTGGAGTAGGGTCTGGTGTGGTGTGTGATGGCGCAGTGGAGTAGGGTCTGGTGTGGTGTGTGATGGCGCAGTGGAGTAGACCCTGGTGTGGTGTGTGATGGCGCAGTGGAGTAGGGTCTGGTGTGGTGTGTGATGGCGCAGTGGAGTAGGGTCTGGTGTGGTGTGTGATGGCGCAGTGGAGTAGACCCTGGTGTGGTGTGTGATGGCGCGGTGGAGTAGACCCTGGTGTGGTGTGTGATGGCGCAGTGGAGTAGGGTCTGGTGTGTGATGGCGCAGTGGAGTAGGGTCTGGTGTGGTGTGTGATGGCGCAGTGGAGTAGACCCTGGTGTGGTGTGTGATGGCGCAGTGGAGTAGACCCTGGTGTGGTGTGTGATGGCGCAGTGGAGTAGGGTCTGGTGTGGTGTGTGATGGCGCAGTGGAGTAGACCCTGGTGTGGTGTGTGATGGCGCAGTGGAGTAGGGTCTGGTGTGGTGTGTGATGGCGCAGTGGAGTAGACCCTGGTGTGGTGTGTGATGGCGCAGTGGAGTAGACCCTGGTGTGGTGTGTGATGGCGCAGTGGAGTAGGGTCTGGTGTGGTGTGTGATGGCGCAGTGGAGTAGGGTCTGGTGTGGTGTGTGATGGCGCAGTGGAGTAGGGTCTGGTGTGGTGTGTGATGGCGCAGTGGAGTAGACCCTGGTGTGGTGTGTGATGGCGCAGTGGAGTAGACCCTGGTGTGGTGTGTGATGGCGCAGTGGAGTAGGGTCTGGTGTGGTGTGTGATGGCGCAGTGGAGTAGGGTCTGGTGTGGTGTGTGATGGCGCAGTGGAGTAGGGTCTGGTGTGGTGTGTGATGGCGCAGTGGAGTAGACCCTGGTGTGGTGTGTGATGGCGCAGTGGAGTAGACCCTGGTGTGGTGTGTGATGGCGCAGTGGAGTAGGGTCTGGTGTGGTGTGTGATGGCGCAGTGGAGTAGGGTCTGGTGTGGTGTGTGATGGCGCAGTGGAGTAGACCCTGGTGTGGTGTGTGATGGCGCAGCGGAGTAGGGTCTGGTGTGGTGTGTGATGGCGCAGTGGAGTAGACCCTGGTGTGGTGTGTGATGGCGCAGTGGAGTAGACCCTGGTGTGGTGTGTGATGGCGCAGTGGAGTAGGGTCTGTGTCTATGCAGGTTCGGCAGTTGACAGCACTGGCTGAGCCACTGGGCTTTGCTGTCGAGGAGTATGCCTCCAGCAAGGGGCGACTGCCACCCCGCAAGAGGATAGACAAACGTGTGCTCTATGTGGCCACAATTGAGAAGGTGGGTCCTTATAAAGTGGCTTGGCTGCATTGTGTTCTGGGACAAGTGGTAGGTTGTTTGACCGCGTGTACTCCTCTCCCTGTCTCCACTAATGCCTTCCTTTTGTCTGTGCATTTGTGTGTGTGTGTGTGTGTGTGTGTGTGTGTGTGTGTGTGTGTGTGTGTGTGTGTGTGTGTGTGTGTGTGTGTGTGTGTGTGTGTGTGTGTGTGTGTGTGTGTGTGTGTGTGTGTGTGTGTGTGTGTGTGTGTGTGTGTGTGTGTGTGTGTGTGTGTGTGTGTGTGTGTGTGTGTGTGTGTGTGTGTGTGTGTGTGTAGGGTAATGGTTTGGTCAACTCACTGGTGGAGACAAAACGGATTAGCTCAATTGGATTGACGGTTGTGGATGAGGTAGGAGAGCAGTCAACTGTTCCTTCGCCCAGTGTGCACCCTTCCTTCAAGTCCTCCAATCTATCACTCTCCATTTGTTTCAGCTCCACATGGTGGGGGAGGAGGGGCGTGGTGCGGTGCTGGAGGTGTGTCTGGCGAAGCTGATGTTTGCCAGTCCTACCACCCAAGTGGTGGGCATGAGTGCAACACTCAGCAATCTCGACCAGCTGGCGGCCTTTCTCTCTGCGGAGGTGTTCACCGATGACTTCAGACCTGTGAGCACGCGAGCCCACCACACGGTGGAGTAGACGGGTTGTTTCACTGTGAGTGGTTTGGCTGCTCGGTGTGCTTCCCTCCGGGTCGTCTTTCTGCAGGTTGCACTGCACGAGTACCTGAAGATTGGAGCTGGTGTGTTCAGTGTTGGCTACAGTAGCAGTGGAGCGGTGGAGTTGGGGGAGAGCAGGGTGGTGTCGGCAGCACCTGGTGTGAAGGTGGGTGAGGGTGCGTGCATGCATGTACACCAGTGTTGTGGCAATTACTGGATAGAAATAGAACTGCTATTACAGTTCTTTGGCCATCTTATGAACTAATTACCATTATACTCTGATAGTAACTGTATTCAAATGTCAAGTGCAATATTTGGACAACACAGTGCTTTATTAGATGTACAACACAGTGCTTTATTAGATGTACGTACAACACAGTGCTTTATTAGATGTACAACACAGTGCTTTATTAGATGTACAACACAGTGCTTTATTACAGGGCAGAATGGATGGTTAGCACGGAGAGGGGCAACTTCAAAACAGGCATCAGAGCCTTCTCCCCTCGCTCTCCTCCCCTCTCCTTTCTCCCCTCTTCTTTCTTCCCTTCCCTCCCTCCCCTCCCCTCTCCTTTCTCCCCTCTTCTTTATCCCCTCCCTCCCCCCCCCCCCCTCCCCAGTGTCCTGCCTCCTCAGACGAGAACCACCTGCTGCCTCTGGTGATGGAGGTGGTCCCACAGCACGCCTGTCTGGTCTTCTGCCCCACAAAGAAGAACTGTGAGAACGTTGCTCTCCTCCTCGCTCAGAACCTGCCAAGGTGGGTAGACCCACCCTTCCCTGCCTCCTGTGTAGAGGGGTTGGGCCCTGTGAGAGTATGCAGTTCTGCTGAGTCTACCAACGGACTTCACTAACCAGTACTTACGTACATGATAAAGCCAAACGTTTTGACAACCATGCGGTTGTCATCGTCATTGGCTTTCATGTCCCAATCCACTGCATCAGGCACTTGTGCGAGTACAAGCAGCAGGAGAGGAGGGCCTTGAGGGAGGTGCTGAAGATAGAGGCGGCAGGTGAGAGAGTGCGCCAGTACACTTGTAACCAGTGAAATGGTGTTCTGTGTTGATGTGGCAGCCCCTACCACTGACAGTGTACATCACCCACACTTTAATTTAACAATGCTCACCTCATGAAAGATTAGAGATGTGTGGAGGTGGGCAGGAGTGCAGTCTGTCCTGTTACAGGGACTTCAGTCATTACTGCACTTCCACACCTCCCCTCCCTCCCACACCCAACTGCACCCTCACCCTCCCCTCCCTCCCACACCCAACTGCACCCCTCGCCCTCCTCTCTCTCCCACACCCAACTGCACCTCCCCCTTCCCTCCCTCCCACACCCAACTACACCCTCACCCTCCCCTCCCTCCCACACCCAACTACACCCTCACCCTCCCCTCCCTCCCACACCCAACTACACCCTCACCCTCCCCTCCCTCCCACACCCAACTGCACTTCACCCTCCCCTCCCTCCCACACCCAACTACACCCTCACCCTCCCCTCCCTCCCACACCCAACTACACCCTCACCCTCCCCTCCCTCCCACACCCAACTGCACCCTCACCCTCCCCTCCCTCCCACACCCAACTGCACCCTCACCCTCCCCTCCCTCCCACACCCAACTGCACCCTCCCCCTCCCCCTCCCCTCCCTCCCACAGGTCTGTGCCCAGTGCTGCAGCAGACGATCCCCTTTGGCGTGGCCTACCACCACTCGGGCCTGTCCTCGGAGGAGAGACGGCTACTGGAGGAGGCCTACCTCCTGGGCACCCTCTGCGTGCTGGCTTGCACCTCCACCCTGGCCGCGGGGGTGAACCTGCCTGCCAAGAGGTGCCTCTCGTGTACAGCACACAGTCTCGTGTCTGAAGCGGGGGCTTCTCAGCTGGCTGTTGCACGAGCAGTAAAGGGTTCTCCTTTACCAGCTAGAAATGGGCTGGAAATCTTGCCAGATCTTGCAAGATTTTCAGCCCATTTTTAGCTGGTAAAGGAGAACCCGTTACCAGTTTCATGTCTCTTGAGTTAGACACTGCCATCCATCCAAAGTCTTCTCATGCAAAGGTGTTTCCTTCCCCCCCCCCCCCCCCCTCTCAGGGTAATTATTCGCTCTCCGTACATTGGGAATTGTTTCATGTCCAAGGGCCACTACAAGCAGATGTGTGGGCGGGCTGGGAGGGCGGGGTTTGGGCAAACAGGGGAGAGCATCCTCATTGTCCCACCCCAGGACAGACAGAGGGTACGACACCACTGCAGTGGGAGTGACAGTGGGAGTAGTGTGACAGTGGGAGTAGGTGTGACAGTGGGAGTAGGTGTGACAGTGGGAGTAGTGTGACTTTTTGGAGTAGGTGTGATAGTGGGAGTGAGTGTGACAGTGGGAGTAGTGTGACTGTGGGAGTAGGTGTGACAGTGGGAGTGAGTGTGACAGTGGGAGTGAGTGTGACAGTGGGAGTAGTGTGACTGTGGGAGTAGGTGTGACAGTGGGAGTGAGTGTGACAGTGGGAGTGAGTGTGACAGTGGGAGTAGTGTGACAGTGGGAGTAGTGTGACAGTGGGAGTAGGTGTGACAGTGGGAGTAGGTGTGACAGTGGGAGTGAGTGTGACAGTAAGAGTAAGTATGCCTGGTGCTGCCAATACATGGCACACTGCATGTTTATAGCATCATCTTAGCTGGTGTCTTCCTTGCTGTCCCATCTGGGGCGTGCAGTTGCTGGAGGTGCTGTCCAGCCCCCTGGAGCACTGCCGCAGTGCACTGCTGGGAAATGGAGGGACAGCCATTGCAGGCCTTCTCCTTGCAGCTGTGGCCTTGAAGGCAAGCAGGCGTGATCTACATATGCATAAACCACACAGTTGCTACCAACCCCTCCTCTTCCTCTTACCCACCCCTCCTCCTCCCCTCCCCTCCTCCTCCTCCTCCCCACCTCCAGCTGGCCAACGGACCTTCTGAGGTGATGCAGCTTATGGCTAGGACCCTGCTGTACGCCCAACTACCGGCAGAGGAGTTGAGATGTGAAGTGCAAGCTTCACTGGAGGGACTGGTAGCCAAGGAGTTTGTTGTGGCAAGGACTGCTGCTGCTGGTGGCGGTGGCAGTACAGCCCTCCTCTATGAGGTCACTCCACTCGGCAGGGCTGCCTTCAAAGGTACCATAAATCCTATCATGGCAGGACAAACGTACCAGATCCTGGCTCATGCACAACGATGTCTGGTGGTGTCCTCGGAGCTCCACCTCCTCTACCTGGCCACGCCCCCTGAACTGGTACCCAGCTGCAATCCTAACTGGATGGCTTATCTGGAAATGGTATGCACATTGTGGTTGCCACACGCTACCTATTGCCACCCACGTACTGTGACAGCTATACGTTGTTGGAGGTACTGATCTCAAATCCTTGCTGTTTCATCTTGTGAAGTTCGCTAGTCTGTCTGAGGATGAGAACAAAGTGGCTGAGGTGATTGGTGTGCGAGAATCAGTTCTTTCCCGACATGCGACAGGGATGGGCCGGAAGATGGTCAGTCATTGCATTTTCCATCACCTGTCCTCTCCTTGTCCATCTCTGCCATCCTCCTTCTCCTTCATGCTCCACCTCAACTTAGAGTGAGGACACACTCCTTGCCTACTGTCGCTTCTACCTCAGCCTCATGCTGCGCTCCTTGCTGAAGCTGGAGAGCAGTGCTGGGGTGTGGAGGGTGGCTGAGCGGTTCCAGTGCTCCAGAGGCTACCTCCAGGGCCTCCTACAGTCGGCTGCATCCTTCACTTCCTGTCTTGTTCACTTCACTCAGGTGCTCTGTGTGTGTGTGTGTGTTTGAGTGTGTTGTGTTCGTCCAACGTTCCCCATGCCTACTGTGCGCAGGAGCTCCCTGAGTTTTGGGCAGTCCACCTCCTGCTTCCCACCTTAGTGAAGAGGCTGGCGTATGCCTCCAGCGTAGACCTTGTGCCCTTGCTGGAGATTCCTGGAATGAAACATGTAAGTATGCAATGGAATGTAGGTATGCGATGGAGAGACTGCACTCACTCACCCACTGTCCCTCATGTGTGGCCATCCCCCATGCAGGGCCGGGCTAGGCAGTTGCATTCACTTGGCTACCGAACTCCGCAGCATCTTGCTCAGACCACTGCCAAGGAACTTGTGGACAGCGTAGACCACCTGTACCACAACGCAGCACTGAAGCTGATTAGGGAGGCAAAGGTGTGATTGTGCTGGGCAGCTCTGGCCCCAGGTGTTACCTGACGTCTTTCTGTGTCACTCACTACTTAGAAACTGCTGGCAGAGCAATTGGAGATGCTGCAGGAAGAAGTGGCTGAGCTCAAGGTATTCCTCCCTTATTCTTAATGTTTGGGATGCATAGTGTGAATGACCGCAAATGCCATTATAAAACATATGACCAATTTTATGACAATATTATCATTTGTTTTTAGCCTTTAAATAATGAAAAGGGAACAAACAGTTCATATGACCAATTTGTTTTAATTGCTTGAACAATTTATTCATTCTTTTATTTTTTTTTACAAATGTGTGCATTTATGACATGTTTAACTGTTTTGTTGTCTGGTGATGACTCGTGGAGGGACTTAGATCATCAACTTGGTCTATTCTTTCCTGACTAGCTTGCGCTGTTCTTTGAGTGTACCCACACGTCCCAATTGTGTGTTCAAGGGAATGAATGGTGTATGTATGTGTACATATGTGAAGTATATAAGACATAACGAACAGAGAACAGAGTCCGTTGCATGTGTCTACTACAGATTGAATGAACTGTTTTCTTTGCATGATCGAATGTACGTATGTATGTATGAGGAAGCAGGCAAAGTACCACGATCTCAGGGTCGTACAGGTTTGTAGTACACACAGTGAGCAGGGTGTGTGAACCTTAGAGTGTGCATCCCCTCGGGCCGGCAATTTGAGTGTAACTTGCCTGCCAGCACACATCGTCCAATGCATGCCAGCCAGGAACATGAACAGTAGCCAGAGCTTGAGATTGAAGGTTTGTGCTAAAGGCCCTCGCTTTGTGGGGGCAATGACACAACACATTGCACAACATTCTCTGAGGTGCACACGTGTGGTTACACTATAGATAAGGGACACCTGGCCAAGCCCTGGCTTGCCTCGCTACAACAATCCAACAGTCCCGCAGGATTCTGTTCATTCAGCTCACCGTCCAACTGAGACAGTTAATTGAGCACGTGGAACACTCACGGCAGTTGGTCGAGTCACAACTCCTTACAATCAGGCTAAACAATCATCGTGTGCTGTGTGACAAAGCTACAAGTTGACAATAACAAAAGGTGTTACATAGCATGCATATAGTATGGAAGTAGATACTAATCATGTCTCCACCAAACGCATTCACTGATGTTGCAGGCACTCAGACACTGGAGCTGGCTGCTGTGGAGCTGTCTGCTCGCTTCCTTGGTCCATCAGCATTCACTGGGGCATCACTTCTTTCAGTTTTGTTGAAAGGAGTGAGAAACAGTGGATGAAGGGAGTGGGGAGGGAGAGGATGAAGGGAGTGGAGAAGGAGAGAAGAAGAAAGTGAGGAGACAGAAGATGAAAAGAGTGAGGAAAGAGTGGATGAAGGGAGTGGGGAGGGAGAGGATGAAGGGAGTGGGGAGGGAGAGGATGAAGGGAGTGGGGAGGGAGAGGATGAAGGTAGTGGGGAGGGAGAGGATGAAGGTAGGGTAGGGAGGTATAGGTGCACGGACACATGTACACATATGTATCCCCTGCAAGTGGCCCAGAGTAGAGGTAAACCACCTCAAGCAGCAAATCCATAAAGACTCACCCCGTGGAGGCCAGCAGGTTTCTGTTCTCTGAGGACCCACTAACTGAGCGAGTTGGTACCAACCGTGACTGCCGTGACTGCCTCCACTTGGTGTATATGGTGCCTCCCAGGATGAAGACTGCCACAATAAGAGCCTCGCACACTATGCCCAGTATTGGCCACAGCACTGCAAGGTTGTCTGCAGGCACAAGTTAAAGAAATTGGAATGTTTTGTATAACTGAACGGCAGAGGGTTCTTCTGTACTAGCTAGAAATGGGCTTAAAACCTTGTTGATGTTTCTATAGCTTGTACAGAAGAACCCTCTACTGTTCATGCAACAGTAAGCTGAGAAGCCCCTGCTTCACTTGTGTTTTATAGATATTTGACTGACAATGACTTGTATGCACCTTCAACATACACATTCACATATGTACACAAGTATGGCTGACTGGTGAGGCGAGGTGAGTGCACGTGTGTGCATCTCTGCGTGGCCTGCGGCAAGCCTCCGCATGCACAGCCCATGCACACCGCCCCAGTACTTGCCTCTGACACGCAGGAAAATCAGCCGCTCTGCACTGCTTCCCTCATGCGTGATGCGACACCGGTAGCACCCCCTATCAGACCCCGGTGAGTCATACACTGCATCCCGCACTTGGAGTACATCCTGAATTCCATACAAGGCAAGAGGTGGTGTTGGCCGCCAACTATCATATTTTGAGTCGTTGAATGAGATCATCTCAGGGGTTGTGCAGGAGGAGTAGCAGGAGTCTCCCTGGTTCATGCAGCGCTCCCACTTGAACTCTGGTACAGGAAATGCAAATGCTTCACAGATCAGTTCAGCCACGTGCCCTTCAATGACAGATGCATTTCGGAAAGAGAATCTGTCAAAGACTGGCCCATCTGTGTATTGGACAGCAAAGAGGAGCATTCACAAGTGCAGTAGACATCCACCTCTCCCCTCCCTACCTCTCTCAGCCTCTCCTTCCCTTCACTCCAACACCCCCCCCACTCACAGTACAGCAGTGCAGTGTTGTTGGCCACCTCTGTCATGCCACTGGACAGAGTGCACAGGTAGTAGCCGGCAACAGAAGGAAACAAGCTACCGATTCGCAGAAGACCCTTGGTGATTGACCCATTAGTTCCCGCCACATTCCCAAAACTGACGCCAGCAGCACCATCCCGAGGATGAGGGCCAGCTGTAATGACTGTTTCGAAGTTGCCCCTCTCCGTGCTAAACATCCATTCTGCGTTGTAGTCGCCAGCAGGGGTTCTTCCCACAGGCACACATGGGATGACCACCTCTTCCCCTCGTCTGTCCCGAGGCCCAAGTGGAATAGCCATGTGGACATTGGGACCGAGGTACTGCAGGTCCTCACCGACAAAGAGGGTCTCTGAGGGAAGGAGCAAGTCATTTGCAGTTCCACACATGTTTAAATGTTAGTTATAGATCGTCACTCACCTAGCTCCGGACTGACAGTCACAGTGACAGATATGTTAGTACTGTCATAGGCACAGCTGTACGTCCCACTGTAGTTTTGATTTACACAGTTCAAGGACAACGAAGGCTGGCCCTCGTCTGTGATCTGTCAGAGCAGGTTGAAACACACACACACACACATATCAACGAAAACACATGTACACACCCCCCATCAAACACACTTACATTGAAACATGTTGAGTTGAGGTCCCCTTCGCTCCAAGTCCACCGGACTTGCTGGTTTCCTGTCTGCCCACAGCGAAGGATCAGGGTCTCAACCTCAGGCACAGAGATGGTCCTGTCCTCCTCGTCAGTCAGTTCTTCCAGTACCACTGCACGCATCACACACACACACACACACACACACACACACACACACACACACACACACACACACACACACACACACACACACACACACACACACACACACACACACACACACACACACACACACACACACACACACACACACACACACACACACACACACACACACACACACATTAGTTTCACGTGCCAGCCACTATTCTCCGCTAGCGTATTATACGCCCACCCCTAATAAACTGTAGAACGTCTGGCGTGAGAGACTACCCACCCATCCACCCACCACAGTGAGACTACCCACCCACCCACACACCACAGTGAGACTACCCACCCACCCACACACCACAGTGAGACTACCCACCCACCCACACACCACAGTGAGACTACCCACCCACCCACACACCACAGTGAGACTACCCACCCATCCACCCACCACAGTGAGACTACCCACCCACCCACACACCACAGTGAGACTACCCACCCACCCACACACCACAGTGAGACTCCCCACCCACCCACACACCACAGTGAGACTCCCCACCCACCCACACACCACAGTGAGACTCCCCACCCATCCACACACCACAGTGAGACTCCCCACCCACACACACAGCAGCTTAACTGAGACACCATAATGCAATGCAATGCAATGTGAAGTTACACCACACACTGAATGCTCCCTACCTCCTGCACCCCTACAAGTGGCACTACATGTCAAAAGTTATCTCAACAGGACAACGTCTTCACATGTAGGCTAGGCTCATGCCGTTGCTAAGCAACTACACCATCCTCACTTATACACCTATTTAACGTCAAGTCACACCCCACTGCCCAAGTGCAACTGACTACAGAAGGCTACATCCATTGCTGTACACAGCACACACTGAATCTGTCTTAAACACAAAAACAGCGTTTTAACAACTACATTGTGTGTGTTTTGCCGTTTTGCAAAGATAGAGGGGTCAAATACAGTAGGCACTTAAAATTACTGATTAGATGATCATCGAGTGCATACATTAATGTCATTCACGGAACATCCCATAATATTGTGGGAGTATAATGTGATGGCCCATCCTGGGGTGCCTTAATCAACAGCATGCTAAGAGAAGGCGGGGCCGAGGGTGAGGCCGGGGGCGGGGTCCAGCAACCTCTACACTGTGTTGTACTACATACAAGCAGGTTGGGGGTTGTCCTGTGTGAGGGTACTGGCTACAGCTTATCCACAGCAATTTTAAAGAGTTGATTCAGTGTGGTCTCGCTGAGCCAGACCACTGTCAAAAGCGGTCTAGGTCTAGAGACCAGAGTGAATGCGACAATGTATACCACACCACCACTGTCACGGCTCTAGCACTCCAGTAGCCACGTCGCACTAATTCAGCATGTACTGTACTGGGCAATGAAGTACGTAAGTACGTACCACGAAGGCTTCGCAAACCTCCAAGGACGACGGCGCGAGCCACGTGCGGGATTAGTGGGACGATGGGGAGCCCCCACACACTGTCAGTATACTGCCACCTTCATGGCCCCTCGTGCGCTACGGTGTGCTCACACAACTCACCAGTCAAGTAGTTGTTGATGGTGATGGCACGCGCTGTCACGCACAGCAGAGACATAAAAAGCACCCGGAACCAGTAACTTTGAAGGTAAGCCATTACTTGACGGAGAGTCGAGCTGTCTTGCCAGACAGAGGAAACACCCTCAGTAGGTGTACTGTGCCTGGAGAGGAAACGACTTCGACTGCGCTACAAGGCACGTGTACATCACGTGACATCACCTGCAGGAAGTCATTAGCATCCGTTGCAGGAAGGTCTTCCCTAGATCTATGGTCTTTCACACTCATCCCCTTGAAGCGATGATCAGTCTGTGTTCCCATTTCAACCATACAGGCTGAATGCATCCCTTTATCCCATTCATGCACCTCTGCCATGTCAGCACACTGCCCACAGCCAGATTGGCACGTGGTGTGTAAGCTATCAGGTTAGGAAACAGGCTCTTAGCAAGACCACTGTCACTCGTCCGCTGACAGACACAGACCAGACCACGCTCTCGTCAAACCCGTTCTATAGTCACACGCATTAAGGGACTGCACATTCAAATCTAAATTCCACTTACAAACAATTGTGTATGTCCACTCCACAATTTACAGCTACCGCGTTTACTTTCTATTTGGTCTCCACTAATGGTTTGTGTACAGGCATGCCATGCACTTTCTACCGCAACCATACTGCCAGCAAAAAGGATGCAACACAGATCATCATGGAAATGGGGGTGGACCACGCCCTCCCGGGGGTGGGGCAGGGGAGTGTTGGGTTTTCCCGCGTCGGACCTGGCATGGGGGTGCCTGGAAGGAAGGGGGAAGAGGCAGTGGCCACTTCACAGGCGTCTTGTGTGTGGGATGACACCAACACATAGTGACACTTACTGCATGCCATACCCCGCCTAGCCACGCTGTAGATGTGTTGCTGGGGTGCAGACGCGCTCACCAGCAAACTGAAACACGGCCGTGTCAGTCATCCCTCCTTGGTCCCACTGCACCTCACAGGTGTAGTTGCCACCAGCTAGACCACTGGTGATCTGTGCTTGCCAGTTGAAGGTCATCATCATGGATGTGCTTGTGCTGGTTCGCACCACCACTCCACTGGGGCTACGGAACCGCACAGTGTACTGGGACTGGAGACAGGATTCCACAGTGCAGCCAACATCCCTCTGCTCCCCCTCCCGCGACAGCGAGATGTTCTTCACCGGAGCACCTGCTACCACTATGTTGATGGGAAGGGAGTCTGCCGGAGCAAAGGGGAACACAGCAACCTCCACCAACACCCAGTGCCACCAACACCCAGTGCCACCAACACCCAGTGGCAGCAACACCCAGTGCGAGCGACACCCAGTGCAGCAACACCCAGTGCCAGCGACACCCAGTGCAGCGACACCCAGTGCCAGCGACACCCAGTGCCAGCGACACCCAGTGCCAGCGACACCCAGTGCCAGCAACACTCAGTGCCAGCAACACCCAGTGCCAGCAACACCCAGTGCCAGCAACACCCAGTGCCAGCAACACCCAGTGCCAGCCCCCAGTGCCAGCAACACCCAGTGGCAGCAACACCCAGTGCAATGCCTTAAACAGAAAATTATTTACCTAGTGTTTACAGAGAGCTGACTCAGCCATGTAGCCTTCTCCTTAGACCAGGAGATGATGCTACACTGCCTTGTGTTCCTCCCCAAAGCAGAGATTTGAAGGGCAGACGGGGAGAGATGGGCCAGCATCCAGAGAGATGCCACCATACTGTCACCACGCGACTATTAGCTTGATCACATCATCATCATAGGTTACCATGACAACAGAGGGCTACGTTGCACACTCACCCTCGGGTGCTTCAATTCTTCCGTTGTAGGAGCTGAAAGTGTCCCGTTCGAAGCACTGATATGTGCCAAGCTGGTCAACTCTGAGAGGCGAGAACTCCAGTTCTGTTCTTCGAGTGGGCGTTCCATTGAAAGACACCTCCCTCTCCTGTGGACAAAAAGACAAGCACACCACACCCGACCGAGGTGGCACTGTGCGGCAGTGCCCTAGGGTGAGGTCCATGCAGTGTAACAATTGGTCAACCACTTTACATTAACACATCACAGTATACGAGCTTTGACAGAACAAAAGCAGAGATATGGGTATAACATCACACAACAATTCCCCTCAGAACGTGCTGTGCTGTCTGTCTGTGTGGCTGCTCTTACGGTCACTCCGATTCCATTAGTGGCATTGGTAACCCTCGTCCCCCCCCGCAGCCACACCAGTGGTGAGTTCAAGTTGGCAATCTGACAGACAAGCCGGTATGTACAACCCAGCCTGGCATTGCGTATCTCAGAGGGCCTTACAATAACCTGCGCAGCTGGAGACGGATGGGAAGAGGGGAATGAGCATGAAGCGACTGAGGACCAGGCCTGCTCGTACACCCCTAACCCTGACCCCTGACCTCACAGCACTCACAGACACACCACAGACAGATTCAGACCCCCCCCCCTCTCCTCCAACCAACCAACACGACCTACTGAGAACAACGAACGTACAACACGTGGTAGTGGCTTTCGCATGTGGTAGTGGTCGAGTTTGGAGGAGGCGGCTTTCAAGTTGGAGAGACAGTATCACCGCTCCGTTTTCACTATAAACTCTCTAAACTACTTCTTCGCGTTACTGTACAGATACACTCACCTGAAGGTGCCAGCGCCGCCAGCAGGAGGAGAAGGGCATACTCTCTCGCCATGTCAGTCAACAGCCCACAGACTAAGAGACCACCTACGATCCTCCGGGTACAGGGCGGGGTCGACCGGGGCCGATGACGACTGCTGACGTCACCATCAAAACAGCTCTGCTGGCTGAAGCCCTGCATGCTGCTGATGTCAGCAGTGCTCTGGTGGCGCCCTATATATATACCCACTGACTCTGTAGCCAGGTGTGTACTTCGGACGGTCAAAGAGACTATGGCAGGCAAGAGTGTCGTGATGATGTTTTTTGTGGTGCTGGGCCTAGTCCGGCTGACAGGTGAGCGGGTCGAACAAGTCTAAGATGATGATGATGATGATGATGATGATGCATGCAGAGTCAATCCACTGGTCCCGTCCTTCACTCGTGCACCCTATGCAGGCTCTCAGGTTATCACTGGGCCCAGCAGCAACGTTATGGGAGGAAGACAAGGCTGCCAGTACGAGTTCACGGCCACCGTGCAAGACGCCGACCTTGTTGGTTGGTTCAGCTGGGCTGGAACGCAGATAGACAAGAATGACACGGGATCCCATCACTTGTACCCTGAGGTTCGTGCTAGTACGCAGTGGTCAGAAATATGTTTTTTTTGCTGTGGACTGGCAGTTTCATTGTCTCTTCCTTGCTGCCTGCAGGTTCGTAGCGACGGCGATGCGATGTTTGCGCGTTTGGTTGTCGATCAAGCAGTGGAAGACACTACGTTGTTCACGCTCATGGCCCTGAAGAGTGGAGCCAGCCCGGTGCAGCATGCCTTCGACCTCGTCGTCCTCGAAGGTACATGCGGTCCGGCCGAGTCAATCGGCTGTTATCAATGGATCAGCTGATTTTATTTACTTGTCTGAAGGTGTGTCCGTAACTTTTAACCGTCCAATTACTTTCTCGTCCGTCCTGCAGGTTCTCTGCCCATTAGCGCTTCAGTGAATTCAAAAGGGGTGTCTTCGAACTCGCGGAATGTTTCCTTGGCCAACTACACCCTTGGAGATTCTATCCCCCTTGAGTGTGTGGTGGAAGGATGTCGGTCTTTCGACCAGCTGACGATAGAATGGGTTGATCCTGAAGGCACTGTGATAGATGAGTACAGTGGGGAATTCACTCAGGGACAACGGGTGTTTTCCCATAACCTCCCAGTGAGCAAGTCTACTCAAAGAGGGTCTTACCATTGCAGAGTGCGAACATCACTGCGACAAGTCAGCTATGCCGTCACAGCCTTCATATCACTACAAGGTGTGTGCGAAGAAAGGGCTGATGTGTGTGTGGATGGGTGGCGGAGGTGTAAGGTTAAATAGTCTATATCTACTAATGCAAGCGTGCGTCTCTTTCTCCCGATAGGTGAGCTTGCTTCTCCTTCAACAGTTACCACAAGTTCAGATACTGCTTCTAACTCGCCGAGAGTTACCATCATAACTTCTGTGCCGACAAGTGGCTCAAGTCCACACCTGGGGGCATGCCGGAGCTTGCCCTGGTTGGTTGCATTAGCTGCAGTGCTCTGCACCAGCAATTGCCTCCGTCACTGAAGTGACGTTTTCACCGGCACTGCATTGGTTTTTCACCTTTCTTTATTTTCTGTACAGGGATCCATTGTTATAATTATTATATTATTATTATTGTTATGTTGTAATACTCTTATTCACTACAGATCAGTGACTTTTGCATTTTACTGCCCACTGTCCCCTCCCACACAATTGTTCTCCCCTCATAACCCATCAACATTGAACAAAATTTGACTGATTATTTCATGTATTCTGTATTATACATAATTACTACACCCTGCAGTGTTGCCCATTTGGTAAGACTACGCTGCATGCCGGTTGCATGCCTGTCAGTCAAACTACCAGTTATAGGCTCTCTAGACCCAATTATGGAAGCTTGCTGTGGACAAGATGCACAGTTGATGAGCTACAGTGGTTATTGTCATGGGAGAATGCCGAGTCATGTTTACTGTGTGTGTGTGCTCTGTACCTGCACAAACGGAGCACAGTCTGGAGAAGACCTGGAACTCCATGCAGCCCAGCTGACCAATCAAATTAGTACCTGTCCACACGTGAGAGAGTTTGTGATCAAGGGAGTCTAGTTACTTTGTGCTAGGTTGGAGTGTTATACATTCAGGAGCCAGCTAACAGGGGCAGACTCTCGCTGACACAGCCTCATGCAGCTTCCCAAGACAGATCTTCTTTCAGTTTCAAAGTCACATGGGTGGCTGGTATAGCTGGCACCAGAGGAGCACTCAGACGGCACTTGCACTTAGATAAGGTAGGTGGACAATTCAGAACATTCGATTCAATGGGTTAAAGTAGACATGCACACACACACAAACACTTAAATGAGTTAGTGCATTTAGTTCTCTTCCATTTCCACTGCTTTCGCTTTGCCCTTCCCCTTCTGTCGCATCTTCTGTGCTTCTCGGATTTTCTCCGCGGCTGAGGGGGGCAAGTACACACACACACACACACACACACACACACACACACACACACACACACACACACATTCGTACATATGAAAACTATACCCACATGTATATATACATACATATGCACACACACACACACATAACACACTCACACATGCGCGTACGCGCATGCATGCACACACACACACACACATAACACACTCACACATGCGCGTACGCGCATGCATGCACACACATGCACACACGCACGCACACACACACACACATGTTCCTGTGTGCATTTACACACACCAATTGTTGACACCCCTGAAACCACAATTAACCCATTACACGCGGGTTTTTTATTGCGCGCGTTGCTCGAGTGGCTAAATTAACATGGCCGTTCATATAGAGAATTAGGCGCACACACGTTCGCTACTTGTACAGCTTTCGTTCGATCGAAACGTCGGCGAAGAATTGGTTGCAGCCTGCAGGGATGATTCATGAATACTGCGAATACGCTTGTGCCTTCTCAAAGTTATTCCGGACACGCTAGCGTGGAGTCAGCCCTACCTTCCGTCGAAGAAGACGCTCGGGTAAATTGTGTACGCTTTAGAAGTGGCTAGCACGACCTGAAGACCAGGTGAAGGGACTTCCACAAGGTTGAATTTCTCTTGTGCACTTTCAAAGTTGTTCTGGGCTCGCTAACGTGGAGTCAGCCCTACCGTCCGTCGAAGAAGACGCTGCGTAAACTTGCGCAAAGTTTACAAGCGCTTGCGCACCACAGGCGAGACCAGAAGACCAAGTGATGCGTCTAACTGAAGGTTCTGGCACTAGTGCGTGTGCACTGAAAGCGACGTTGCTCTTGGAGACTGTTGCGCTGAGAAAAGCACTCGTAAATCGTGCCTTTCGTCATGACGTATAAAGTTGTCATCCGCGGCTACGTGCAAATTACTCATGACGACTTTATGCGTCATCCGCGGCTAAAGGGTTAAGGTAGCTCCCAAGGTAGTCACTACAACAATAAGTAGCAGCCATGTTTCCTACCACCACTGCTGTGTGTACAGGAGATAAAGGCCCAGGAGCATAGCCATCATCACACCCTTCGAACAGATAGTCGTTAAGTGACACAAATTCTTGTCACATCAGTTTAAACACAGCGCTGTTCAAGAAAGGAACCTCTGTCTGTGAATAATGAGTCTGACATTCTGAGCTACTGGAACTAATGACTCACACATGTCTGCTAAGCATGGTGGAAGTGACATAATTCACTTACATAGTATGTAACCCTATAGGCACCACAATAAGCACTTACCCCTGTATGTGCCATGTCAGCCATCTCACAGCATACAGCACGTCCAATTACCAACTCCATTAGCATGCACGCCAGTCTAGCGGCTAGTCTACCTGGCACCTTGCCACTTCCTTATCTATGCCTAAGACCTGGGGCATCACACACTAGATGCAGCCAGCACTAAATCACACCAAATGGACAATATCCACCTCATTTCAAAACATTTGGCTTTCACTCAACCAGTATTAGCTATCAAAGCTCAGTCGCTGTCGCTCATATAGCTACAGGCTAGTGGCTAGTGATCTCATGATGGAACCTACATTGCTGAAGTAACTCAAGCTCTTCAGCTACATGTTGTCACAATAGACACTCCATGAAGATTCAATTGTGTACAGACTCCCATCACTTCTGCATCCTTAGCAAAGGAACCACTCAGGACCCTAACACATTCAAGCTCACACACGCACGCACACACGCACACACACACACACACACACACACACACACACCACATCGTTTGAAGACCCATTTGTAACTGGTCTACTGAAGCCATCCAGTGCACCAGCATGCCACCAGGTTGGCAATGGGCTAGTGAGAATATCTAGCAGTGAATGAGCAGTGATTGCACCACACCACACAGCATATCAGCATTGGGGAGTACTATTTATAGGCACACAAACAGCATTACATCATTGTAAAGGAAGCACTCCCACTCACAGGGTGGTTCCTCCAGTAAGTGAATGCCTTTCTCCATCTCCTGTCTGTCAGCCTCTTCCCTCAGCTTCAGTCCTGCCTTCAGTCTGACATGACATTGGGTGTGTGTGTGTGTGTGTGTGTGTGTGTGAGCGAGAGGGTCAGTGGAGACATCACCAGAGCACAGAGCATGCACACACACACACACACACTATACTGGCCTATTGTGAGATTCCAGACATCACCTTTACTGGGAGATACATTAGGATGGTCAGCACCACAGTGCTGTGCAGTGCTGGCAGGTGCACACAGACAGAAGCCACAAATGTGAAAGCATAGCCAGGTCAGCAACAAGTTAATTGGGTTAATGCACAACAACAGCTAGAGTTAAGTCATGCTTCAGGTTACCATGGTACCAAAGGGTTAAACAACACTACACTGCCCAACAGCAGTGTCACCACAGCCCACCACAGCCCACAACAGCCCACAACAGCAGAGTGGAGCGGTTGACTCTTCTCCAGTACACAAATCCTGAAACTGCTGACCCAATTAGGCAAAGTGCAGAGTCCATGTGGTCACACATGAGGAGCCAGTCCAACATGACACGACACGGATAGAGGGTGTACACAGCTGTGCTCTAAGGCAAGGGTGATGTAGCAACTATAGCCCACTATGACGCAACAGTGTTAGTCTCCTGAGCAATACTACAGTGCCATGGGAGTGAAGAAACATGACCCAGGCACACTAGATGACTTTTGCATGTCTCTGAGCAGGTGCAGTTCCAGTACCAAACCACGGGCATGCGAGATAGCATCAGCTCAAACATGTGCAGTGGGGGCAATGCATATAACACGTCTGTCTATAGCAGCCAGTCACTTGGTACATCAGCAGCAAACAGAGCACCCTGTCCCCAGATCATGTTGACCCCTCTCACGTTAAGGGGACCGACACCTATTACACACGTTCCTCTTTTCCTGACATACTGCTCTTCTTTGTAAACAGCAGCTGTTTTACTATGCTTTTGCGCACACGCATGCACGCACACACACACACTCCATTCCTCACCTGTTCTTTATAAACTGTGCTTGTCGCTTCCTCTTAACCTCCTCCACTTGCTGAATGGCCTTCACTGCTTGCTGCCACAGGACACGGTCATACTTGACTGGCTCGTGTCGGCGCTTCTCAAAGTCAAAGCTCTTGTCCTGAGAAAGAATAATGGATCATGCCGGTTATCTTTTCTAGCTATATCACGACTGCCTTGCCAAGTAACAAATAGTGTTAGCGCACATCACAGAGCTTCAACCAACACTTCTAGCCAAACTCCTTTGCTACAGAACTATGCACTAGTGGAAGGCACATGGGATTCACTGATATTGTAGAGGCCACTGCTACATTGTGACAACTGACGAATAGATCTTGATGAGCATATACGTAGCAGAATCAATCAATAGCAACTGATTGCAGGAATGCGAGGTTGAATAAGGCCTATATGGCCGAAACGTCCTGCAATCAGTTGTTATGGATTGATTGATTCTGCTATGTGTGTATGTGCTCATCACGATCTATTTGCCATGTGATTCACACCAAAGAACAAAATACACCTTATGCAATCCCTTCATCTACATATGAAGTGAGGATGGGTACGAGCATTATGAATTGAGTGCCTCTCAGTTGGATCAGGCAGGCATGTGCTTGGTTCGTACCATTGTCAGCTCCTTGCCAGCGGATTTGCGGAAGGCTTTGGTCCATTTCACCTTACGTGGGTTCCTCTTCTTTTTGAAGGACTTGTGGCACTTTGAGCGACAGAACTTAAATATCTACATGTAGTGACATGCTGCACACTCAACACCCCACCGCCCCTCCAATGTGCAAAGACATGTCACAGAGCACTGATGAAGGCCACTTACAGAACTACATTAATGGTCTATGGCTCTAGGCTGTAACAGGTACGTACGTACGTATGACCAAGCATGTCCATCATTGTATCTGCTCACACCATACGTAGATACTCTAGTCAGCCGCCGCCGGGCAGAGTATGCTCACACCGCCGCTACAGTTTCCCGCCCAACTGTAACATCAGACTAAAGCCAGCACATCAGGCGCACCTTGCAGTCATTCCTGACAAAGTGTATCCCGTGTCCGGGGTATATGGTTGAGGAGCAGAAATAACACTTCTCTAGTCTCATTGTCTGTCACTGTACACGTGAATGTCGCGTGGTTATGAAGGGGAATCCCCATTTGGTCACGTGGGCATGGCCACCACCAAATGGAGGAATTGGGCCATTTTGCTGTTCATCCTGCTGGCACACGCGGCAGGTGTACTGTTGTTCTGCAAGGGCTTCCTCCTCAAGCGTATAGAGATCCACGAACGCAGCCAGTGTCACCCTCCCGACCAGTCGTCTGCACTGCACCTCCACGAGTCGTTTGCCTCTGGTCCAACGAATACCCACGGCTGTAGCGTGTACCCAGCACGGTTCAAGCGAGTGATTTGGCTGCTGATTGACGCCTTCCGGTACGACTTCGCAGTGTACGACAGCTCCTTGGACCCGTCTCCCCCGCACTACCGCAACAAGCTGCCTGTCATCAGAGACCTGTTGCAAGAGCACCCGCAGCACGCCAAGCTGTTCCGCTTCTTTGCCGACCCACCGACCACCACTCTGCAGCGACTGAAGGCCCTTACCACTGGTGGACTGCCCACCTTCGTTGAGGTCAGCAGCAACTTCAACAGTCCTGAAGTCTTGGAGGACAGTCTGCTGTACCAGATACACAGCCAGGGGCTGAACAGCACAATACTGGGTGACAATACATGGACGGGCCTGTATGAAAAGCTGCTTACCAAGGTGTTTTCGTATCCCTCCTTCAACGTGAAGGACCTGTACACAGTGGACAATGCTATAATTGCCCGCCTTGTTCCACAGCTGAAGATGAAAGATGCCAGTTTCGTTGTTGCCCATTTCCTAGGTGTTGACCACTGTGGACACACCCTGGGGCCAAGCCACCCTGCCATGGCAGACAAGTTGACGCAAATGGACCAAGTACTGAGGTATTATTGGATTCACTGCCTATGAAATTGTCTTAATTAATGCAGTATAACATGTAGTATTCACCTCAGGTTTTCTTACAGTCCATGTGTGTGTGTGTGTGTGTGTGTGTGTGTGTGTGTGTGTGTGTGTGTGTGTGTGTGTGTGTGTGTGTGTGTGTGTGTGTGTGTGTGTGTGTGTGTGTGTGTGTGTGTGTGTGTGTGTGTGTGTGTGTGTGTGTGTGTGCGTGTGCGTGTGTGTTTGTGTGTGTGTGTGTGTGTGTGTGTGTGTGTTTGCCTTTCCCTCCCAGGTCTGTGGTGAATGAGATGGACAATGACACTATTTTGTTTGTGTTTGGTGACCACGGGATGACTGCAACTGGAGAGCACGGCGGAGAGAGCCAGGACGAGACAGACGCAGCTCTGTTTGCCTACTCTCTGCAGCCACTGTTTTGTAACCGCCAAATGAGGAACAGAGTTGTATGCCAAATTGACTTGGTTCCCACAACAGCAATGCTTTTGGGGATTCCCCTGCCATTTTCAAATCTTGGTGCCATCATTCCTGAACTGTTTCTGCCATGTTCCACGGACTCACCGCCACCACATGTGGTGGAGCAGGTGCATGAATCTGATGGAGATGCCAGGACTGTTTATGAGGGCAGCATGACCTTGGACTTCCTGACTGCCTTGCACCTCAATGCAAAGCAAATCGAAACATACCTGTCTGCTTATTCCCTTGTTTCAGGGGACTTCTCCTCGTTGGAGCTGAGGGACCTGCAGCGGACCCTCAGCCAGGCTGAGTTGACTCATGCGGAGCTGGCTACCTTGCATGAACGGCAGAAGTACAGTGGTGACACAGGCCGATTGCCTAATTCAACTAAAATGGCCGACACAGCAAGGCTGTATGTTAAGTATCTACAGGATGTTAAAGAAATGTGTCGTCAAATTTGGGCAAAGTTTGAGGACTCTGCAATTCATTGGGGTGTTTTTGTCGTCTTTCTGTCCAGCATTGTAACCTTAGCCCTCTCACTGAGCAGTGACACTGGCTCCTACACTAACGAGCTAGCCACAGAGCAGGTCCAGTTTAAACATGTGTGCAGTGGGCTTCTACTAGGGATGGTTGGTTCTGTCTTGTTCAAGTGGGTCACGGACCCATCAGCCCTCAGCCAAGGGTGGGTGGATGGTGCCGAAGTGTTGGTTGGGGGCACCACCTGTGGGGCACTGCTGGGAATGCTCTACAGCGCAAGGGCGGCTGTGTGCAGCGCATGCCTCCAGCTGACCAAGGGCTGCCTCACCTGGACCTCCAAACTGCACACTCTGGTCTCGTTTGCCCTGGCCATTGTGTACGCCCTGTCTCTCCTTGGAAGTAGTTGTATACTTTATGAGTTTTCAGTAGCCATTTTCCTGTCACAGACCTTAGTGGCACTGAACCTTGTTTACAGCCTGCGGTTCTGTGTGGTTCGTGGTGGGTATGACTGGTTCCGCTCTCACGCACCCTTCTTCAGAAGAGATGCGTTCTTCCTCTTCAGTCCGAAGGGAGCTGTTCTTGTCTCTGTATTTGCAATGGTGGTCAACCGTGTGTCAAAAGCATTTAGGACCTGTCGTCACTTTCAGGAAGACTGCAGCCTGACTCACTACACAATGTCTCTCCCGGCAGCCATGGAGACGCTGGGCAATCTCAGTGTGTTGCGCTTTGCAGTGACCTGTGCTGGCGTGTGTGTCGTACCTCTAGTTGTCGCGGTGTGGCTTTGCAGGACGGTTGGGCCGCTGGGAAGAGAGCAAAGGACAAGTCTCCTCCTCATCCACCCGCTCATCTCCGTGTTGGTGTGTGGGCACTGGGCCGTACAGGGGTACGCCGTGATGTACGCAGACCAGCCCCTCCCAGCCTGGCAGCATGTCCTCCTGCCTTGGCTGGTCTACCTTCTGGTGGTCACAAGCATAGCAGTCAATGTTGTGATGGTGTTGAGGGGACCCAGCCCGGCGGTAGGAAGGAGGTGTGGCCTTGAAGGAGTGGGTGCGGGCAATCAACCATCGGCACCTGTCTATGGTGGAGTGAGGCGGAGAGGGGAGTACCCCAAACAGGAGGCCAGGAGTGGAGTACTGGAAAAGCCATCGAGTGGCAGGCAATTAAGAGGGGTGGTGGTGCTGGGGGCGTGGCTACAGGTGGTGCTGGGGGTGTGGCAGGTGCTGGTCATGTTGCACAATGATGGGCTGGCTCTGGGAGCAGTGTTGATGGCAGCACAGATGGGTGGACTTCTCCTGCTGACGGCGACCTCATGGGGGTGTCAGGAAGGTGGGCGGGACTGAATGTGCCATGTCAGACATGTTGTATCTGTGTGTATTTTGTTTACTGCTTCACGCGCTGTACGCTTAATGTACCATTGTCACAGTTGTGTGTGTGTGTGCATGTGTGCGTGCGTGCAACCTGACCCTGCCTTCCTCTGCTGCCCGCCCTCAACAGAGACTGGTGTAGCTCCCTCAACATGGCCTACTGCGGTGTACTGGTCTGTAGTGACCACTCTCTTCTTCCATGCTACGGGACACGAGGCAACCATCCCCAGCATCAAATTTGATGCAGCCTTTGTAGGCATCCATGGTGAAGTGGACTCACTGCCCACCTTTCTCCTTGCCGGGTTGCTAGTGGGACTCAATACACTGGGATCCCAGGTTAGGGGGAAGCCGCATGTATATCACATGACTGTCACATGACTGCAGTGTACTGCATGTAGATCACATGACTGCGGTGTACTGCGTGTAGATCACATGACTGTCACATGACTGTAGATTAAGTCACATGACCATGCCAACATATAATTATGTCTCCTGTACTGCACACAACTGCTCTTTGACCACTGCTGCCCTCAGGTGTTCCATGCCTTGGCACTCCCTCTGCCCATGCTGATGAGAAGGCTGTGGTCGTCAAAGTTTAACAAGCACGACTTTGAGAGATCCACAATGCAGTTTATTCTTCAGTTGACCTTCTGCTGTTCCATAAAGGTGGGACACATGCACACTCCTCACAAGCAGTGGCTGTGTTACTGTCTGTGTGTGTGTGTTTCCACTGCAGGTTGTGTGCGGCTTGTTAGCTGCGTCCATCCACCGACGACACGTGTTTGCGTGGAGCATGTTTGTCCCAAGGGCCATGTATGAGGCTGTGTCTTTTGGAGTGACAGAAGCGCTACTCCTTATAGTATGGACCGTTCTCGTGTGATCATTGCTTAATGTAGCTACTGTCAATCAGTGCCAGCTGCGTGAGTCGTGGTGTCCAGTGACGAAAATAGCTGGCTCGACCGCAATGAACTACCCTGGATTTAATTTCCACTCGCCGCGTTACCGCGGAGCAGAGTGCAAGGCCCTGAAGAATTGTGGAATCCTTCCAGGTGTCCCTGAATCTACACAAGTGCGGATTCCTAGTTCGGTTGCCGTCGGCCGGGGTTCGTTTACCTGGCGGAAGTGGTGCCTGTGTGGTTCGGTGGTTTCAGCCATTTCAACACTCTCCTCTCGCCTCTCAAAGTGCTAGTTCCTTCCCGAGAACGAACGCTCCGACCCAGGACGCCCTGGCACGGCGCGGCGTGTGACCATGTCGTCGACCGCTAAGGCCTCGCCCTCCTCCCACTCCAAGTCCTCGGACTCTCGGTACTCGAGCAGCGACAACCTCCTAGAGGATGACTCCATCACCGGGACGGAGCTTCAGCGGGTGACCTGCTACCGCTGCAACAAGCTGTACGAGCACCCCGTCCTCCTGCCCTGCCTGCATGCCGTTTGCAGCAAGTGCTACCAGGTACTGGCCAAGGAGACCAAGCCGACCTGTCCGGAGTGCCAGGAGGAGGTGAAGGAGATCAAGCAAGATCCCGCTGCTGTTGCCAAAACGGATCTGGTCATGTCGCGAGCCGTGGCGGACATCCAATTCCACCGTAAGGTTGTGGGGAAGCAGGAGTCCCCCTGCGAGAGGTGCACACTGGGAAAATCTTCCTCTGCCTACTGCATCGTGTGCTCAAAGTTCCTCTGTGACCATTGCTGCAAGGATCACAGCTTGTCCATGGACACCCGAGACCACCACTTGGAGAAGGTGGCCGATCTGAAGGCAAAGGCCACCAAGGCCGGCAAATCAGCTTCTCTCCCTGTAAAGATATCAAGCACAAAGGGACAAAAGCCCCCACCAGCCCCGTCAGGTCACCCACATGACAGCTCACACTGCGGTGTGCACCACGGCAAGGAACTGGAGTTTTACTGCCTGAACTGTCAGCTACTGGGCTGCTACAAGTGCATCATGGGCAACCACATCAAGAAGGGCCATGAGTATGTCCCAGTAGATGACGAGCTGCTCAAGAAGGAGAAGAAGTTGGTGGATGCAGAAATTGGACCTCTGAATGATACCATCAAGAAGTATCAGGATGCCATGGCCACTTGTGAGCAGAGGATTGCACAACTGGCCACCAACTCCGGTCAGGTGCGGCAGGCTATCCAGGATGCCACCGACAGACTTCACCAGGCAGTGGACGCACGCAAGTATGCTCTGCTGACGCAGCTGGATGAAGTGGAGAAGCTGAAACATAAGAAGATGCAGGAGCAGCTGGAAGGAGTAAAGTCACAGACACAGAAGCTGATAAAGGCGCGGGACGTTATTGTGTATGCCCTTCACAACGGCAATGTCTATGAGATACTGCACATGAAGAAGCCGGCACTTACTCGTTTGGAGCAGCTCAAGGCAGGATACAGTGGCACTGACAGCCTTGTTCTGGACGAGAGCATACTGCTCAAGTTCTCTGAACCCGAGGCACGAGAGGTAGACACACTACAGGACGTCATAGCCGACTTTGGTCACATTGCTGATGGTGCTCATGCACCAAACTGCAGCATTCAGTTCCCCGGAAGGATGAA